>CM076572.1:915067108-915462921 GCA_034641835.2 Pinus albicaulis | reverse complement strand
CTGCGCCAATACATGGTTGTAACATGTTTTCTTTATATAATAAATATTGAAGACTGAGACGATGTCAGCGGTGGTTTTCTCCCGACTTGGGTTTCCACGTTAAATCCTAGTGTTCATGTGTGTTTCTTATGTGTGATGGTTTATTCTTCACATGCTTACTGCTAACTAAACATCTGATGAATGAATGATGCATAGATCTAAGTAAAGAAATAAATGCATAATAAGATCTCTGTGTATACGCAAGTTTTATGAAGGATATCCTCATGTATACGCGAGTTGGGCTCAGTAAAGTAGCGTATGGGTTTTAGAGAAAGAAAAATTAAAAATATTTGAGTATGTCCTAAATACTAATTCACCCCCCCCCCCCCCCTCCCCCCCTCTCAGTATTTTTCACAACAATTGTAGAATAGATATCAGTATTGGATTCTAAAATGGCCCCTAAAAATAATTCAACACCCATTAAGCCTTTAGAAGGCTCTACTATGACTCATGAAGACGAAGAATGGCAACATGACATCTCAAAATTACAAGAGAAAGTGCAACAAATTTCACTCTCGCAAAGAGAAACAAAAAATGACATGGAAGTTTTGAAGAAAGGCACGGAAACCAAGATGGATGGTTTGAGGAAAGGCATGGAATCTAAGATGGATGGTTTGAAGAATGGTATGGAAGCTAAGATGGATGGTATGCAAGCTAGCATGGAATCTAAGATGGATGACATGGAAGATAAGATGGAAAACATGAAGAATGATCTAAAAGCAGACATGGAAGGTCTGAAAAAGTTGATAAAAGAAATGTTTCCTAATGTGAAAAGATAGTAGAGGAAACTCATGATGAGAAAAAAATAAATGTTAATCATGATTTCATAAACTCTAATGTTGGAGGGAAAAACCACCATATTCCAAAAATGGATATGAGGAAGTTTTATGGAAAGGATCCTGTAACATGGTACTACAAATGGAGCAATATTTTGATCTCAATAATGTGTAAAACACACAAAAGGTACACATTGCAACTTTACATTTAGAACAAAATACATTTATATGGTATCGATGGCTTTTCTCTCTTAAAAAATTCACCTGGTCAATTTTTACGGAGGAAATGATAGCACATTATGAGGATACAAAGAGCAACACTTTCTTTAGCCAATTGATAAATCTCAAACAAAAGTGTTCAGTGGGGGAGCACATTGAGGACTTCCAAAAATTGAATATAAGGATAACTGATATTCCATAGGAACACAGGATTGATCTCTTCATAGGTACTTTGAAGGATAACATCCAACATGAAGTTCACGTTTTGGAACTTGATTCATTGGAAAATACATTGAGGTTGGCAAGAAAAATTGAATGTAAAATTATGGCGAGAAGGAAGCCTACCACTCACTTCTATAAAGATGGAAGTGTTGCTACTCCTAGATTTCCACAACCTACAAGGTGGACACCACAAAAATTGGAAGAAAAAAGAGAAAAATGGCTTTGCTACAGCTGTGATAACAAATAAACTAATGGTCATAAGTGTGATGAGAAGACATTATTTTACATAGACTGTGAAGCGGAAGAAGAAAATATAATATTCCAAATTAAGGAACAACTACAGATTGGGAATAACCTGAGTTATTACCAATGTGGAGCTACATCCATATACCTCATATAGATGTAAAATCACTGAATCTTCAATAAAATATGTAGCAGCAACTTTATACAACGTTTCATAAGGAAAAAGGTGGGGAAAAGTGAGGATTTAGGCGCTAAAACGTATGTATTCAGAGTTATGCATAAAAATAAGAGAAATGGAGGGATTTTGTTTTATATTAGGTCATGAGGGACCTATTCTCTAAATTTAAGCTCATACAAATAATTGTAGCTAAGTTAAACAGTTCCTCCTCCCTAAACTAGGCTTAAAAACCCTGATTTCCCATGACTTGGAGTATGCAGAAATTTGCTGAAGCTTAGAGAGCATATTTTCTGAATGGTTTGGTAATTTTATGTAGAGATAACATTATGAAAATCTGATAATATGATTCAAAGATCTTACATTAGAAAATATAGATCTACACTTGAAGAAAAGGCCTAAAACCCAAGCTTTATGACACAATAAATAGAGAATGAACCAGACAGCATAATTTTCAGAAATATGAAGCAGTGTTTCATTAAGTTTCAGATCTATAATAGAACAGATGTCAAAAGGACAGATCTAAATGGGATCTATATGCAAAAATGCCTTTTAAGTACATTCCCCTTGGGGATCTCAGCTGAAAGTGAAGGACACTGAAGAGATCTGAGATCTACACCATGGATCTATAGTAAACTTCAGAAATTTCTGAATAATACATTACAAAGTAGATCAAATCTGAAATATGACATGGATTGGTTGGCCAATCACCTCAGTGAAGGAAAGAAGCCCTTTCACCGCAGATCTCTCCTCCAAACTACTAGCAAATAAACACTGCAACTCTGCTTGTAAAATAACGCAGTTGCTGAAGCTAACTGCACTGATGAAGTGATGCACACCTTTTCCTAATTCCAAGATAAGGATCTGGAGCTCAAAACAGCTATTTCACTCTTGGCAATGGTTTATATGACTTCCCCACTAAAAAGATGCAATAGAACTCTTCAGATCTAAATAGATCTGATTCCACTTGCTTCAGCTCACATGGATAGCTCAACCCACAACAGGAGCATCATTGTAGATGTAAGGTGAAGCTTGTCCAAAATGCCAGATAGTGGATCAATGCAGCACAATCTCCTCCACGAGACCCTCAAGGAAGGAAGAGGAATTCCTAAACAGGAAATACCTCTATCTCTAGCTAAACAGCCAAGAGAGTTTGAATTTTTCAAGTAATTGCAAAATTGAAATATCATCAACAACCTCTCCTTGAGTCTTTCCCTTCCTTATATAATATTAGGGTGTGAAAATCCCTAAACCACCTTCATCCATTTGTCCCTTTTCACATGGAGGACCTCCTCTTAGGACTACGCTGATCATCTAAGAGGTTCATTGTATCTGGACTGCTTTATGATTTGGTTCTGTTGACCCGGTCAAATAGCTTGAACTTGTTTCACATACAACTGGATTTTATTGAGCAAGCCCTGATTTGACTCTGTTCACATTGGTCATTGATTTATTCTCATTTTTAGGACTTTTTATTTGTCCTCATTTACATTTTACTCATAAAACATAAAAATAAAATGACATTGAATATTCCTACTAGCTTCGACTAGTTAGGAATATTACAGTCCCCACCTTCAAAATGTTGCTTTTCCTCAAGCAACTGCAGGGTAGAACAAAACTTCTCCTTCCCTCTTCTTTTGGCCTCATCAATGGACCCCACCATGGTTGAAAATGATAAGCAATGAATCTGTCCTCCAATGATTTCCTCTAAGTGTAAGATATCAAGTGTACATCATGAGAAAATGTAAGGTGCAAGTGGTGATCTCCTTGTTTCTCAATGGCCTCATTAAGGTAGGAGTGATGAAGATCATGGGGAAAATTTCTCCCAATGAGTGTCTCCCACACCCATGCTATCATCCATAAGAATCTAGTTACCTCCAGATAAGGAAACTTCAGAAAATCCTCTTCCACCTTGAGCTCCAGCAAAGAAGGTGGGCTAAAAATATGCAAGTGGTAAGAATCATAGCCCACCCCACACTGTTCACCTCTCCACTTAAGATAAGTGTAGAGTTCAAACTAATCTTGGGCTACAAGGATATTTCCCTCAAGTGGCATCATGAAGATTAGATCTGCAAAGATCCTCCCTCCAACGTTGTAAAACCAGTTAACCAAAAATGTTCCATATGTGATGGACAAAAGGGTATCATCATAAGGTATCCCATCACACACATGGCCCACCTCCAAGAGAAACAAGTGTTTGGTCATGGTGGCCACAAATCTTCCTATGTTCCCATTAGAACATGTACTGCAAAAAATGTGGAAACCTACTTCCCAAAAGGACACATCCAAACCATGTGCCTCAGTCAACACCATGTCTTCCATCAAGATAAAAGCAATATTAGCAATTGAGAACATGAATATCATCATCATGAAGGAAATACTGAAGGTTCTATGTGATGCAAGAGAGTACCAACAATTTCGCAAGTCTTCATAGCATAGTTTTACATACTGCTGCTTTAGAAGAATACATGGCAAATTGTTTCTTGTTACATGGTTAATCATATAAATGAAATGAACATACATGTAAGAAAAACATCTTTTCCCAAGGCCACATAAGAGATGGTTGTCTCCATCATATAATTTGGCCCAATGTAGACCATGGAGTTCAATGAATAGCTTGCCCTCTTGTGGAGAAATGCACTGCCAAAATATGGTAAGAGGATGCAAGCAAAATCTCTCACCATATGTTGGAAGCAAGAAGATACATGTATCAATGAATGAATCCTCAATAATAGTTTGGCACACTCCCATGAAGGGGAATTAACCAAGGGCTGCATGAAATTCCTTCACCTCCTACTTGGAAACCCAAGTCAAGAAAAGCACACCACAGCAATAGATGTCTCCATCTACCACTTCATCTTCTTCACCTCCTCTTTGCTCACCAAGTGCATCGAATGAGAAGTGATCCTGGGAATACTCCATAAATAAATCCCAACTCCAAAGTGACAACACTATTGGCCTATGCAAATAGGCTCCCGTCAACACATAGCTCCAATCTTTGACATGTAGAATGTCAAAGGCATCTTCCAGAATGATGCTACATATAAGAAGTCCTTCCCATGAATAAAGTCCTTCTTGAACATCTAAGGTCAAGGAGTAACCCATTTGCACTATGATAGTGCCATCTTCTACTCCTGCAACATCATGAAAATTGTGAGAGAAAATCTGCCCTTGCTCTCTCAAGAACATCCCAAGCAACAAAATCTTTTGTTGCCTCTCTATAATCCCATCATCAAGATCATGTAGTGAAAACATGGTGATTGATATGAAGAATATTATGTCAACACAATGTGTCCATACTCCTTGATACTCTATGATGCAAGTATCCTGCCACATACCCTTAGAAAGAGAGTGATGACAAAACTCTTTCAAGAGCAACCAGCGCAGCCAAGCCTCCTACTGCCCGGTGTCATAGATCTGCAAGTAGCTCTCCAGCTTCTTTCTCTCCATCCACATCCACTCAACCAATTGTGGATGTCTCCTTCCATCATTCATCTTGGTACTCCTCCCATGAGGGCTACCATCATCCCAAATCAGATTTTTGCATTTCATGGGATCTTGAAATGCAATCTTCCTGAGGATCAATTTGACCCTATGAGGATCCAAATAGGTGGTAGGAAAAAACCTCCCATCATGATGTGCATGGCTCAGGAAATTTCCAACATAGTCATGAGAGATTTCAACCATCCAAAGATGTTCCCCATCTACTATCTGCTCCTGTGAGAAGGGAATATCCTCCTCAAACTGTTGAAGAACTTTGCACTCCATGATGTGTTAAAGTGCACCTCCAATGAATTCTTCCCATGAGGTCTCCTCCTCATGCATGGCCTCCCAAAACCAAAGGGGCCTTGGATTTGCTGCAAGTAGAAGTTTCTCTTTGAGTAGGGGTGTGCTCATTGAGAAGGGGTCATCAGGAAGGGAGAAAGGGTTTCTCACTTCAAGATGTCTACCATCCATCATTCCACCCTTTATTGCTTCATGAGTGAAGCTTCCATGTGAATGCTCCAATGAGGAATGGTTCCTCTCTTCTTCCTCGCTACCTTTGCACAATGCAGTGAAACTCTGTTGCTCTAAATTAGCAGCATGCGAAGATGTAGATCTCTTCATACAATGTGCTGAAATGAAAATAGATGAATTTTTAATCATACCTCGGTGAGATGTAGAATCAAGAGTTCCTTCTGCAACCATGTAGTCTTCCTTCATTACTGAACATGAATTCTGCTCTTCCAATGTTTTTCCAGCACTGGTACAAGTCTCCACCCTTTCAATCTCCTTGAGATCATCTTCAATACCCTTCATAGTCTAGAAAAGGAGCAAGGAGATCTCCTCTTCTGTCATTCTTCCAAGTGGTGGAGCCATGCTCTTGTTTTTTCTGTATAGTGCATCTTCTTTATGAGTGTAGGAAGTGAATGGGTCTTCCTCTCCTTCTTGAAACCTTCTGTAGGTCTCACTGCAACTTCCTTCTCCTTGAAACCCTCTAGGAGTCTAGGTGCATATTCTTTCTCTTTTATGATTTACCTCTTTGGAGAGGCCCTTCTTAGATCTGAACACTGATGAGAGTAATATCATCCTCTCCATAATTATGATCTCTATTTCTTCTCTTTTCTTCTCTGATATCTGTATCTCACAAGCTGTGCCAGAGATCATTCTTTGATACCACTGTAATATTCCAAATTAAGGAAAAGCTATAGATTGGGAATAACCTGAGTTATTAACAATGTGGAGCTACAACCATATACCTCATATAGATGTAAAATAACTTAATATTCAATAAAATATGCAGCATAAAATTTATACAACGTTTTATAAGGAAAAAGGTGGGGAAAAGTGAGGATTTAGGCCCTAAAACATATGTATTTAGAGTTCTGCATAAAAATAAGAGAAATGGCGGGAGGTTATTTTATATTAGGTCATGAGGGACCTAATTTCATAATTTCAGCTCAAAAAAATAAGTCTAGATAAGTTAAACAGATCCTCCTCCCTAAACTAGACTTAAAAACCCTTACTTCCCATGACTTGGAGTATGCAAAAATTTGTTGAATCTTAGAGAGAATATTTTCTGAAGGGTTTGGTGATTTTATGTAGAGATAATAGTATGACAAGTTGAGAATATGATTCAGATATATTTAATTAGAAAATACAGATCTACACTTGAAGAAAAGGCCTAAAACCCAAGCTTTATGACACAAGAAATAGAGAATGAACTAGACAGCATAATTTTTAGAAATATGAAGCAGTGTTTCATTAATTTTCAGATCTATAACAGATCAGAGGTCAAAAAGGATAGATCTAAATGGGATCTATATGAAAAAATTTCTTTTTAGTACATTCCCCTTGGGGATCTCAGCTAAAAGTGAATGACACTGAATAGATCTGAGATCTACACCATGGATCTATAGTAAACTTCAGAAATTTCTGAAGAACACATCACACAACATATCATATATGAAATATGACATGGATTGGTTGGCCAATCCACGGATCACCTCAATGAAGGAAAGAAGCCCTTTCACTAGAGATCTCTCCTCCAAACTACTAGAAAATAAACACTGCAACTCTGCCTGCAAAATAACACAATTTCTAAAGCTAACTACGCTGATGAAATGATGCACACTTTGGCCACATGCCAAGATAAGGATCTGGAGCTCAAAATAGCTATTGCACTCTTGTCAATGGTTTAGATGACTTCCCCACTGAAAAGATGCAATAGAAATCTTCAGATATGAATAGATCTGATTCCATTTGCTGCATCTCACATGGAAAGCTCAACCCACAATAGGAGCAATGTTGTAGATGTAAGGTGAAGCTTGGACAAAATTCCAGATAGTGGATCAATGTAGTACAATATCCTCCAAGAGACCCTCAACGAAGGAAGAGGAATTCCTAAACAAGAAATACCTCTTTCTCTAGCTAAAAAACCAAGATATTTTGAGTTTCCCAAGCAATCTCAAAATCGAAATATCATCAACAACCTCTCCTTGACTCTTTCCCTTCCGTATATAAGATTAGGGTTTGAAAAACCCTAAACCACCTTCATCCATTTGTCCCTTTTCACATGGAGGACCTCCTCATAGGACTATGCTAATCATCTAGGAGGTTCATTGTATCTGGAATTCTTTATGATTTGGTCATATTGACCCGATCAAATAGCTTGAACCTGTTTCACATACAAGTGGATTTTATTGAGAAAGCCCTGATTTGACTCTGTTCACATTGGGCATTGACTTATTCTCATGTTTACGAGTTTTTATTTGTTCTCCTTTACGTTTTATTCATAAAACATAAAAATAAAATAACATTAAATATTCCTACTCGCATGGGATAGTTAGGAATATTACAGAAAATTAAAAAGAATCTTCAAAAGAAGAGGATATACACCAAGAACCAGCCCTAGATGAGGAAGAAATGAGTCTGACCACATCGTGTAATGCATTGGCAAGAATTACCACTCCTCAAAATATCAAGATAGAAGGATATGTCGAGAAGAAAAAGGTAATAGTGTTGATTGATTCAGGTCATATCCATTATTTTATTCATTGTAAGGTAGCCAAGGAATTGAATTATTTCCTATACCCAGCACAATAATGTCAAGTGATGGTTGCAAATGGAGGAACTATAAATTGCTATATAAAATGCCATAATATCAAGCTAACCATGGGGTAATATGTATTTAATAGTCCAATGTTTTCCATTCCTATGGGAGGTGTTTATGTTGTACTAGGAGTACAATGGTTACAATCTTTGGGGACGGTAGCTTTTAATTTTCAAAAGTTTTCTTGAAATTTTTTTCAGAAGGAAAGGAAGTTGAATTACGGGGTATTGCAGGGAAGCTATGAAATATAATAAGCTCTAATGTCATGACAAAGCTTCTAAATCAAGAACAACAAGGTGTAATTTCACAATTATGCTCACTAGAAGTTCCAACATCAAAATCATCTATTTCTGCAGATCTCAAAAAAGTCTTAGACAATCATTCCAAGGTGATTGAAACTCCCAAAGGACTCCCACCTATTATCGATCATGATCATCCTATTCATTTGATTCCAAGAAGTGTTCCTCCAAACATCAGGCCTTATAGATATCCTTATGGCCAAAAGAGTGAAATTGAGCATATGATTGTAGAAATGTTAGAGGCGGGTATAATTCAACCTAGTCAAAGTTCTTTCTCTGCTCCTGTAGTATTGGTACACGAGAAGGATGGATCATGGCGCATGTGTACGGATTATAGGGAGCTCAATAAGTTCACCATTAAAGATAAATTTCCCATTCCTGTGATTGATGAATTACTAGATGAATTACATGGAGAAATTTATTTTACCAAGTTGGATCTTTTTTCAGGATATCATTAAATTAGAATGAAGACTGAAGATATTCCGAAAACAACATTTTGAACTCATGAGAGTCATTATGAATTTTGGTCATGCCTTTTTGCCTTACCAATGCACCTTATACATCTCAAGGGTTGATGAATTCCATTTTCAAACCCTTCCTTTGAAAATTTTTGCTAGTATTTTTTGATGATATACTAATTTACAGCAAGTCTTGGAAGGATCATGTTCAACATGTTGACAGGGTGCTCAAACTATTGGAGGAGAAACAATTATATGCAAAAACATCCAAATGTTTCTTTGGAGTACAAGAGGTGGAATATCCGGGTCACATTTTATCTCACAAGGGTGTTAAGGTAGACCCTAAAAAAATTAAATCCCTTAAGGAATTGAAAATCCCCACAACCATAAAGCAGTTGTGAGGATTTCTTGGGTTGACAAGGTATTATCACAAGTTTTTTAAGAATTATGGGAGAATAGCAGCACCTCTAACAACATTATTGAAGAAAGATGATTTTTCATGGACTCCTAAAGAAACTAAGGCCTTTGAACATCTTAAAGAGGCAATGTGCCTAGCACCGGTGTTAGCTACTCCAGACTTCACAAAAACCTTTATTTTACAATGTGATTCCTCAGGAAATGGAATTGGTGTTGTTTTAATGCAAGAAGGAAGACCCATAGCTTTTGAAAGTCATCCAATCAAAGGAAAGTATTTATAGAAACCTATTTATGAGAAGGAAATGTTAGCAATAATACATGCACTAAAGAAATGGCAAACTTACCTAATGGGAAGACACTTCAAGGTAAAAATTGATCATGATAGTCTTAAACACTTTTTCGAACAAAGGCTATCTTGAGAAGAGCAGCAAAAATGGGTCACAAAGATGTTGGGTTATGACTTTGAAATAATCTACAAGAAAGGGAAGCTAAATGTTGTTGCAGATGCAGTATTAAGAAAGAATGAAGAGGTGGAAGCATTGCTTTGTGCCATTTCTATTATCCAACTAGATTGGATAACCAAAGCAAGAGATGAATGGAAGAAGGACGAAGAAGTGTGGACACTCATTCAAAAGTTGTAGCAAGATCCTAGTACATCTAATACATCTAGTTTGAAAATTTTTTCCTTATGGTACAAAGATCACTTATATCTTTGTAAGAATTCCAACTAAAACAAAATATTCTTTTGGAATTGCACACTTCTCCTTTAGGAGGACACTCAGGATTTTTAAAAACTTACTACAGGGTGAAGAAAGATTTTTTTTGGGATGGCCTTAAATATGATTTTCAAAATTTTGTGGTGGAATGTCTGGTTTTCCAGTAGAATAAAGTTGATATAATTAAGACCCTGTGCCTTCTACAACCTTTATCCATTCCAAGTCGACATTGGGAGGATATTTCAATGGATTTTATCTCAGGTTTACCTAAGTCTGAAGGAAAGAGTGTCATCATAGTGGTAGTTGATAGACTTATCAAGCAAGTTAAGAAGGATAATAAATTATCACCAAATTACTATGGTCCTTACAAGGTGTTGCAAAGTATTGGTACTATGGCATACAAATTGGAGCTTCTTGCTTCTTAACGAATGCATCTAGTTTTCCAAGTTTCATGCTTAAGAAGGTTATAAGTGAAAATCTTCCAGTTTAAAAAATATTTCCAGAACTTGATGTGGAAGGAAAAATCATATTGGAACCTGAAGTGGTCACAGAAACAAGAACTCGATAGCTACAAAATCAATCAATTTCAGAGTATCTCGTCAAGTGGAAGAACTTACCCACTGAATATTCTACATGGGAGGATGAGAATTTTATACAAAAGCACCCAGAGCTACTCAAGTGTTGAGGACAACACTTTTTTTAAGTAGAGGGGCATGTTAGGTCCCCATATTACTAGTATAGTCTCTTATTGTTGTTAGTGTAACCCCCTTATTGTTATTGTTTTACCCCTATAACCCCCATACTGTTATTACTGTGCCCTTAAATTATTATTGTTAGGTCGGCTAGGATTAAATTGTGGCCCCATGGACTCCTATATATAGAAAGGAGGTTTTGTAATTTGTATCCTCCAAGAATTGTTCATTCATGTAATGTATTGGAGGTTGCCCCCTTAAAGTGGCTTATTTCTAAGGCGTTGATATCTCTTTTCTTCTATTTTTGGAGCTAGTTTCACAACAAATCCACGTGTATAGTTTCATGTATAGGATATATCCCAAAGGGCTAGACCCCTGACTTGGGGAAGCCATGACTCTCCACCTCAATATTTTCATGTACCAACACATCACGTAATGGCACATCATCACCCCAGTTTCCTTCTGTATCAAGTGACATCATACCGATAGATGTAAAGGCCAGTTGTACACTGGACATATCTGACACTATGCAATTCCACCTACATGTTCACCAAAGTAGAGAGAATTATTAAAAAATACCTTATTTATTAGTTTCTAAAAAAACCTTGTTAAAATATGTAGACAAAGTAAATTAATGATACTTATCAATTATTGACCCCACTCGATATAGTTTGTCACTAGCTCAGTCCACTAGGACACCCCTTCAAGTAAAATAGATTAGCTAATCACTATCAACCAATGTCCTTCAAAAATCTCATCAATCACACAATCGACAAATATCTTCAATGACAACGCAAACCATTAATGGATTGTCCCTCATATAATCAATGGCAAACTTGGAAAATAAATAAACTGCCCAGACTAGTTAATGACCCCAAGGGACTCCTTTGTGATTGAATTCAAAATTCAAATATGTTACCAAATCCACCAACGAAAATTAATGCACTTATGTAGTAGTAAAGATCCTTGAAAATCCTCCTATATACCAATCCCAAACTAGAGAGGAGTAGGAATATCCATAGGAGAAAAGGTTTACAAGAAATACCACAAAAAACAACCAGCAAATGTGTCTCAGATTGACCACAAAGAATACCAATAGGTAGCAACTAATATCCTCATAAATCCAATGATTGACCAATCCAAAACCAGAGAAGGAGAAGGAAGATCTACATGAGCAAAGCTTCAGGAGAAAGACCATGTAAACAACCAGCTAGTGCATCTCAGATACACCGCAATGTAGACGAACAATTAGAGTGGAAAATAAATTGTTATTACATTACCTTGAAACAAAAAAATATTAGAGGTCCCTGATATCATTCAAAAACAGGATAAAAACTAAATCTAGCTCAGATAATTATGCTTAGATCCATTGCACCCAACAACACTAGAAATTTCACCAGCAAAGGCTACATTTAATCTATCTACCTCTACACTTGCATCCAAAATTACCACCCTTAAGAATTTTGTGACTAATGGTTCAACAATATTTTCTTCTATCCTAAGCATCTACTTCTCACAGAATTTTTTGTAGAGATTTTGAAGTAGGCATATTTTCTTCCAACGGATATTTTGTCATTTGCCTTCACCATCCTTTAGGTGAATCTAATCCATGTTTTCGATTATTTTTAGAAGTTTCAACACAAAAATGTACTGATAGCAACAACCAGAAGATAGAACTAGCGTTCAAAATAAATGAAAAACTCAAACAACACAGATTAAAACATAATCGATGGAGACCTCGAATATTACTCCAACTATGTTAATGCCTATCCATATTCAACGAAATTTCCTCCATCACTCCGCTTCCTAAAGAACCCATCAACAACATAGAGACAAACCCCTAATCCTTTTCTTTTACCTCTTTTACTCGTGCCTCGTACCAAAAATTTTAAGATGAAATTAAACTTTAAGATACAATATTTCTTTTGTCTTAAAAACTTGTCTTAAAATCCCCCTCTGTGTAGTAATGCAAAATGCAATGACCAAAAAGTTGTCTATAATCGTATCAACAAAGATTGAAGGGACAAAAAATGAATTGATGTCTAAGAAATCTTGCCAGGAAAAATTGTCGCATTCTTCAGAGTCATCTACCCCACCAAAACGAGGAGCCCAACAAATCATTGTCTTTATAAGACAACATGAATGGTAAGTGATATAACAACCTCGATATATGTGTGAGATAGTAGTAGCGTGGAAACTTGAGGACTTAAGGTACACTATCATAGTCAATTTTGCAGGTGTTGGATAATTTTGTCTTAAATTGATATGGTTTTGTCGTATTGTTAATTGTCTTAAACGAGTTTCATCTTAATTTCCATTGTCTTAAAATATTTTTGTCTCAAATTGTTTTTGTCTTAAAATGTTTTTTCCTTGAACTGTTTTTGTCTTGAAATATTTTTCTCTCAAACTACTTTTATGTTAATATAAAGTTGTCTTAAAATATTTTTTGTCTTAAAATATCTTTGTCTGAAACTGTTTTTTTCTTAAATATAAAGTTTTGTCTTAAAATATTTTTGTGTTAAATATAAAGTTTTGTCGTCAAATTTTTTTGTCTCAAATTTTTTTTGTCTTAAATATAAAATTTTGTCTTAAAACAATTTTGTCTCACACTATTTTTGTCTTAAATATTGTATTTAAGAAAATTCAATTGATATTAAATTTGATTGTAAAATAACTAAAATAAAAAAGTGACTTTTTAAGACAAAAGATTCTATTGTCTTAAAAAAATTTCTTAAAAGTGCCCTTCATGTAGGAGTGATGTAGAGGTGTCATGTTATTCAAATTATGATTAGGTAGATGATCCAAAGGATAAAAACTCAACAACTAGATATGCATTATAGGATGTAGGATTGTGTCTTGGAACAAAATGAAGTACCACATTGTTTATTTATCCTCTTATCCTCTACTAAAATGGAGTATAAAGCATTGCGAAGTCCTACCTATGAAGTAATTTGGCTAAGGTGCATTCCTAAAGAAATGGGAGAGACACAAGGAGTGCTTATATCTATAAGTGCACTGAACAAAGATCTTGAAATTGGAAAATAATCCAATTTATTATGCAATCTCATATATTTTTAATTTTTCAAAAATTTGAACAAAAAATAACTAATAACATCATTTAAATAATCCAACATAAACCTAAATGTTTAATTATAATCTTTACGCATATCATTGAAAATAAATTAACATTAATTTACATAATAGCATTAAAAAGACAAGAACATCTTCAATGGCTACTCAAAAGAAATGAACATTAATTTAAGTGACAACAATAAAATTGCATGAACATTAATGGGTTACTATGAGAATATACAAACACATTAAAGCACTGAATAAAGGATTGGGCTATTCAGTTACATAATTTGGTTACAACTACATATGTTAATATCATTTTTAGATATGTCTCAGTTCTTTTGCACAATGTTTTTTTGGTTTACGTATTCCTAGGAACTATGGTAAAGGTGACCCATAAGGTGAGGTACTTGGTTGAAGTACTCTCTACTCCAACAATAGTCATAATATGAACAGACTAAGGAAGATATACCCACATCATAATATAACTACTCCTTATTTTGAAAACAAACTTTGTAATGATCCACTGAGAAGGATTAAAGCTATAATGATATTAAACTTAAAGTGAAACTATTTCATTTCCATTATATATAAAATAGAATTTCAACTTTTAAAATAAAATATAAACTTTTAATTATTTAAATAGGTTTTTTAATGTATAAATAAAATTGATATTATAATTTTTTTAAATATTTAACTCGATTGTATAAGTATTAAAAAAAAAACATATGGAAAACAATGAAATATTTTTAATTTAGGGATGTAAAAGAAATAAAAATAAATAAATAAATATATATATAATGTTTTTTTAATAAATATAAAAAATATAATATTGGATACTTATATTATTTGAATATTTTCATAAAATAAAACAAAAAAGAGGTACTATGTGTTATATATAATGATTAGAGGTTTAAATTTCCTTGATTTACTGTGTTTGGTTTGAAAAGGAGCCTAGCTACTTATTCTTAATGAATATAAATAGTTGATTAAATTTAATAAATATCATTCCTATAATTATTACACGTGGTTTTATAATTTCACCAATGTCTTGCTTTTGTTGCTTTTGTATTATTTGGTGAGTGTGCCTATAAAAAAAATACAATTTCCATGAATAGTTGATCAGGGATGTCACAAAGGATGGTACAGACTTGGAATCCTTTTGCGAGGAAACTCATGGAGGATGAAAAGGACCAATCTAGAAGGAACAACCTCCACCAACGCATAGTATACAAGATCCGGAATTGGATGAATCTTCACAAAGCCAAACTACCCAACATCAACAAAACCAGGCCTTATAAAAAAAACTTGCAAAACATATAATTGTCACACACCTAACCTCACGAAGCTTCTTCGTGCGCCTAATCTCATCGATCGAAAACCATCTGAGCATTAAAAAAAAGCTTCCTCCATAAACCAAGAAACCCAACGCTGCAACAAATGATATAACTGCAACAAACAATGACCCCATCACCTCCACCACAAGATTATGGACAACCCTCCACGTAAATACTCAAATGCAAAGCTTAGTAACATAAATAACCAGGCTAATACATGATTTTTAACATGGAGAGGTGAGGAGAGAATGGCCTCTGCTAGGATTCCCGCGCATTCTCTGCAAATCGTGACCAGCCGACACTCCGTCCCGCCTCCCCGCACGTATACATGGATCTTCCAGCCTAATCTCGCGCGGTTGGGCTTTGTTTCAACGGCAATGGCCGGTTTGTTTGGGGGGGCGCACAGTCCTCCCCCTCAAGTAGTGACAAACAAGTCTCCCAGAATCCCCTGCGGGACTCTGATGCGAAGCAACAGTCTTCAAAGGACAAGAGCATCCCACAGCACGATTCGACAAACGTCAATGTGGAAAAGAGCAATGTTGTACTGGAAGAAGAATCGGGGCATAAAGAAAAGCCTACGGTGACCTCTGCAACCTGCAAGCCAATCGCATCTGAAAGGCCAAAAATCAAGCTCCCAAGTCACAGAATCAACGGTCAAATCCAGTATATGAAGGATCATGCCCTCATTGGGAAATTCATTGGCTTCTGGCCCACTGAAAAAGCTCTGCAAGGGTGGATTTCTGCCAAATGGAAACCCAAAGGGCATGTCACCCATCAGCTTGGACCTAAGGGCTTTTTCACTACGGTCTTCAACTGCATCGAAGATCGTAACAGGGTTATGGATGAAGGTCCGTATTTCTTCAACTCAGCTGGCTTGTACCTAAGGGACTGGGTAGAACGGTTCAACCCTGACAAGGAAGATTTCAGTTGGGCTCCCGTTTGGATTAGGATGTACTCGCTCCCGTTGGAGTACTGGGATGAAGAATCTCTAACAGAAATAGGCAAAGGGCTGGGGGAGTTTATCAAAATTGCTGAGGAGACAAAGCTCCGTCGATATACTTCTTATGCTCGCATTTGTGTCTACATGCGCCTGGACCAAGCCCTCCCCGTTGGGAAAAATATCGAGAAGGGGGGGTGAATCAGTATTTACCGCATATTCAAAACTTTTTACTTTTTCACTCTCTAAAACCCATACGCTACTTTCCTGAAACAGACTTGCGTATATACGCAGATACCCTTTATGAAACTCGCGTATACACAGATATCTAATTATGTCATGGGTTCTTCACTGAAATCATTCCATCATTCATTCATCAGATGTTTAACAAACAGTAAACATATGCAGTAAGAACAGAGTAAACCATCACACAAAGCATCACACATGAACACCAGGATTTTTAGGTGGAAACCCAAGTCGGAAGAAAACCACCGCTGCAGTTGCTCAGCCTTCAATATTTTATTATAGAGAAAACATCTTACAACATATGTGCTGGCGCAGACTTGACCAGCACGCAGGCACCCACCTGCGCTCGTTTACCAGCCTCTCCTGGAAGGGAGCTCCAACCCCCTGACTCGTTTACCAGCCTCACCTGGAAGGGAGCTACGACCCCCCGATCTCGTTTACCAGCCTCACCTGGAAGGGAGCTACGACCCCCTGACTGAAGGCTACAACCCTCAGCACCACCTTGGACCACGTTTCATCAATTTTTACACTGGATCCAACAACTTCAATAGAACACCACTTGCAGGCCACATTTCATCATATTTTCAAACTGGACCCTTTCCATACTTTTAAGCACAGTCAACCATGAAACAGATACATATAACTCACTGACAGATATCAGTAAACCAGCAGAACAGATCAGACATTTCTTACCACAGACTTCAGCAAAACCCTAGTTTGCATATGTGCTTTCCTTTCTCTGATGTCGTGTATATACGTGCTTCCGTTCACATAAACTCACGTATAATTCAGTATAAATTATAGAGCCAATTTTATTGCGCATACGCGCTTTATCTTCAGCGAATCCGCGTATATACGCGCTTCCTCTGCGGTGAACTAGCATATAGATCTTCAACTATTATAGAGCAGCATACTTCTTTAGATCAGATATTCAGTTCAGATTTACCCTTTTGCTTCAGACAGATGTTCGCCTCATCTCAGATCTAGGCCTTCCATGAACAGATCTAGCAGATACAAGAACAATACAGATCTAGATCCCCTTCTTCATCACTCCTTCATTGGTGCATCATACATTCAGATCTTTCATTCAACTGTAACCCTTTCCATTCAGATATACTCCAGAGAGAAGTATTCATTCAAGCTCAGACATCTTGCACCCCCACTCTCATGATTTGCACAATGAATTTCATCTCTTTATATAGGTTTACCCTTTTTCAATACCATGAGCCAAAACCACATTACTTCCGATGGTATTCCTGGACGGGGTCATTTAGGCAAATCATTACCCAATACAATGGGTCAATACCATGGTGGTTACCCCTGGTTTTGCACTTTTTGAGCGCTTTTACCCATACGCGACTTGGCACGTTCTTTTCCGCGTGCATACGCGACTTCCCCTAGACAGATCCGCGTATTCCTTGAAACATACTCTTTTCATCATATATTTAGCACATGCTGAATTTCTTTCTTCATTGCCTTCTGTACTCACTGTAGATACATCAGTTTTAGTTCATCAAGACATATTCTATCAAGCACAACTTCATCCAGTAAGTTGCCATTATCTTCATCAAGAGGGTTGCCTTTCAAGGACAACATTCATCATCATATTGCTAAAAAACATCATTTACCAAGTCCATCACGTCAAGAATAACTTCATCAGGTGGATTGCCATCAAGGACAACACATGTCAACAGTCGCATATCTTCATCTTCATTCAGTGGGTTGCCATCAAGGACAACACTCTGCATCATATTGCCAACAATCTCCCCCTTTGGACTTGATGGCAACCACGATGGTGTTTGGTTACCACAACAAATAGGTACATTAAGAATACAATGACACCATGTCACTCTCTCCATTTTTGACACCATTCTTTCTCTTCATTCAAACACCATGTCACTCTCCCCCTTTGACATCAAGGGCAAAGGGCGGATCAAAAATCAACATACTCTCCCCCTTTTCTCCTCATGTGGAAGAAGCATTCTGCAGATCTGATATATACTGAAGTGACCAAGCTCCCCCTGAGTTCATGCTGAATCTTCAAACATATTTTCCAATGAAGTACATGACTCTATGAATTTCCTATCACCAATGACTCATACTTACATCAAAGATCCATCCAAGTGGATTTACATATGAGACTCAACTACCCAACCAAGTGGGTTTACAAATTTGACTTAGCTACCCAATCAAGTGGGTTTACAATATTTGACTCAGCTACCCAACCACGTGGGTTTACAAATTTGACAAGTCCTTACATGACTGAAAATTACAATTTTACATCAAGGATCTCTACATGACCTTTTCATCAAACTACAAATATAAATTTAAGACCAACACCAGAAAGTTCTCAAGAAAGAGAACATATTTCAGAACCATCATAATGCCAACAATGCAGTATACTCAGCAAAGCTAATGCTCCCCCTGAAACTGTGCATCCAAGCATCCTTTTCATATGACTAAGGCTCCCCCTTAGTTTGTGCATCCTGAACACTTTCACCAACAAATCATCAAGGCATCTTTATCAAAACATTAGAAAAAGAATTATGAGAACTGGAACACCACCAGAGATACCAAACAGTATCAGAGATACCAAACAGCACTGCAGCTGTGCTGAAAAGAGCTGACTCCAAACAGAAAAATGTCAGCAATCAGATATACGCGGTTTTCTGTGCATGAACTCACGTATATACGCGACTGTGTTTCAGGAAATCCGCGTATCCAATGCCATCTTCAAAATTTATGCAGATTTGTGCTTTTGACTGGCAGAGAACACTCCCAGCTTCTGTCTTAGATACTCGAACGCTTCCCTGGGCAGAGGTTTGGTAAAGATATCAACAACTTGTTCTTTGGAGGGAACATACTCCAACTTCACCTTTTGCTCAAGCACTTGTTCACGTAAGAAGTGATACTTGATGGGAATGTGCTTGGTCTTCAAATGCATAACAAGATTCTTTGAAATACTGATGGCACTTGTATTGTCACACTTAATGGGGACAGGAGGTGTACATTTGATTTGAAAATCTTGTAAGGTTTGCATCATCCAAAGGATTTGAGTGCAACAAGATGCGGCAGCCACATATTCTGCTTCTGTTGTAGATAAGGCAATAGAATTTTGCTTCTTGCTGAACCAAGATACTAACCGGGGTCCCATATAGAATGCACCACCACTAGTTCTTTTCCGATCATCAACACTTCCAGCCCAATCTGCATCAGTGTAAGCATGAAGAGTAAGATCAGCATTCTTTGGATACCATAGACCAAGGTCTTGAGTTCCTTGAAGATATTTGAAAATTCTTTTAACAGCCTGAAGGTGAGACTCTTTTGGATTAGCTTGGAATCGTCCAACAATCCCAACTACATGCATAATGTCTAGTCTAGTCCCAGTGAGATAAAGTAGACTTCCTATCATTGATCTGTATTCTGGTTGATTCACCGTGGGAGAATCATCATGAGAACTGAGATTGCATCCGGTTATCATTGGTGTACTTACAGGTTTGCATTCTTCCATGCCATATTTCTTTAGAATTTGCTTAAGATATTTTGCTTGTGATAGGAATATACCATCTGCAGTTTGATGCACTTGTAAGCCAAGAAAGAATGTTAGTTCCCCAAGTAAGGACATTTCAAATTCTTGCTGCATGACAGAAGCAAATTTTTGACTCAAAGATTCTTCATTACTCCCAAAAATGATATCATCAACATATACAACCACAATCAATAGTTTATCATTTTCAACTTTTTTGTATAAGTTGCTATCAGCAGACCACTTTGAAAATCCTTGTTGATGAAGATATTTGTCAAGACGATAATACCAAGCCCTTGGAGCTTGTTTGAGACCATATAGCGCCTTTTTAAGTCTACAAACAAGATTTTCATCATTTCCCAAAATGAATCCTTCCGGTTGTTCTATATATACTTCTTCTTCTAGATCACCATTAAGAAAAGCAGATTTAACATCCATTTGATAAACTTTGATTTGTTGATAACTTGAAAAGCAAGAAACATTCTTATGGCTTCAAGTCTAGCTACAGGAGCAAAAGTTTCTTCAAAGTCTATACCTTCTTGTTGAGTATACCCTTTGCAAACCAGTCTAGCTTTGTTTCTTACAACATCCCCATTATCATTTAACTTGTTCTTGAAAATCCATTTAGTTCCAATGACATTTTTATCATGTGGTCTTGGTACCAATTCCCAAGTGTCATTTTTTTCAATTTGATCAAGCTCTTCATTCATGGCTTGCCTCCAACATTCATCTTTGCTAGCTTGATTGACATTGTGTGGTTCAATTGTGGATAGAAGTGCCAGATGATTAGAAGATCCCACAAGAGTTCTCCTTGTTCGTACACTTGATTCCTTGTCACCCAAAATTTGAGATTCAGGATGATTCTTTTGAACATATCTAGATGGAGCTTTTTCAGATAGATCATCTTCAGGTTCTTCATTGGATCCACTGTCTATATCATTTCTATTTGATGTAGAAGGACATAGGTCACCATCATCTTCTTTTTTTGTTTGTTTTTCTTCTTTAGGAGCTGCAGAAGACTCATCAATAACAACATCAATACATTCAACAATCTTTCAAAGCCTTTTATTGTAACATTTGTATGCTTTGCTTGAATATGAGTAACCAAGAAATATCCCTTCATCTGATCTAGGTTCAAACTTGCCAAGCTTTTCATCATTATTTTTTATAAAGCATTTACTTCCAAAAACTCTAAAATGCTTCACAGATGGAGAATTACCATACCAGAGTTCATATGGAGTTTTGTCACTATTTACCCGAACATGAGCCTTGTTGAGAATGTTGGCTGCTGTATGTGCTGCTTCTCCCCAGAACATGTCAGGAGTTCCAGAATCATCGAGCATAGCTCTAGCCATTTGTTGAATTGTTATATTCATTCTTTCTGCTACGCCATTTTGTTGTGGAGTACCTGCTACAGAGAATTGTCTTTTTATGCCATGTTGTTCACAAAATTCAAAGAATTCATTTGAAGTATATTCTCCTCCTCGATCAGATCTAAGACACTTGATTTTTAGATCTAATTCATTTTCAACTAATGCTTTGAAGATCTGAAATTTTTCAAATGCTTCATCTTTGTGTTTAATGAGCCCGATCCAACACATTCTAGAGTAATCATCAATAAATAAGATATAGTATTATTCCCCACATGGTGACTTTTTCCTCATAGGTCCACATATGTCAGTATGAATGAGTTCAAGAGGCTCACTTGATGATCCTTCTTTGGCATTAAATCGTACTTTGGTCTGCTTACCAAATTGACAAGATTTGCATATGATACTTTCTCGTAGATTAATATTGGGAAGACCACGAACAGCTTGAAGTCTGCTTGCTTTGTTGATTTGAGAGAAGCTCAGATGCCCCAGCCTTCTATGCCATAGCCAATTTTCTCAAGACTTGCTCAAGTAACATTGATCTATGCCGTTTAGTACATACAGGTTGCTAGGATTTCTTTTTCCTTTTATAATGATTTTACCTGTATCAAGATCACGAACCACACAGTCCTTTGAACTAAAGACCACTTCTGTTCCTTGATCACACATTTGACTTACACTTAACAAGTTATGCCTTAATCCATCCACATACATGACATCATTAGCCTTCACCTTTTCTTTTAGAAATACTGACCCTTTTCCTTTAATTAAAGCAGGAGTATCATTTCCAAATGTAACTTTCTTTTCCTTTTCTAGAGCATTATATGTAAGGAGTTTGCTTTTGTCACCTGTCATGTGTCTTGAGCACCCACTATCAATGTACCATTGATTTTCTTCGCCTTCCGCAAATAATGCTATCCCACAATTTTCAACCTGTATTTCTTTATTTTTCCATACTTTAGAGCTTGAGGGAACATGTTCTTTTGGCTGGACCTTGCTCCTGCATTCAGATTCTTCATGACCAAAGTTATTGCAATAAGTACATTCAACTTCGTTTTGAAGAGGAGAAAAGTTGTTATAGGTGTTCTTTTTTGGTTCAATATTCATCCTTTTCTTTCTTGCTTCTCTTGTCATGATGGTTTTATATGCAACACATTGAACAGCTTTATGACCAAAATTGTGACATGAGAAACATTGTCCATTGAAGTAGAAATTTCTGCGATCATGAAATCTTTTATTTGAATTTACCTGTTGGTTGTTGCTTCTTTGAGGGATCTCCCTATTAGTGATCCTTGATTTGAGATGATCATGCTTTACCTGTAAAGATCCTTTGTTCCCTTGCTGAGTGGCTGAGTGAAGAGAACCAGTTGTGACTGCTTTCAGATAATTTGGTGCTGAAGTCTGGGAAGATTCCCCAGTATATCCAAGACCTGTTTTTATAAGAGGAGACCGTTGTGTCTTGATAATCTCATCTAAGGTTTCTAAACCTTTAGCAAATCTAAGATTGAGAGTCTTCACTTTCTCATTATCTTTCCTTAGACTTACTACTTCACACTCCAATTCCTCAATGCGTTTTTCCTTTGCTTCAAGCTAATTTTCAAGAGTCTCTATGATTATGTTCTTTTCTTCTAGGCTTACTTTGAGTTGATTTTTTTCTTCAAGAAAATCATTTTCCTCTAGAGCATCCACAAAAGTATCCTTTTCTTCTCTTTGTTCAAAAGCCATGAGAAGTCTAAAGTCTTCTTCACATTCTTCCTCACTATTAGATGATCCATCACTATCTTCATTAGTATAATAACTTTTTCTTGTGCTAGATCGATTCTTATTCCTTCTTGCTACTTCTTTTCCTTTAGCCGAAGTTTCTTTATAAGGACACTTTGCAGCATAATGACCAACTCTTCCACAATTGAAACATTTGAAAGGAAGCTTACCTTTGAACTTTCCGATACCTAGTTGAAGTCTTCTCACAAAATTTGCTTCTTCTTCTTCTTCAGATATATAGCTGGATTCTTTGACAACTTCCTTTTCTTTTCCTTTTGCAGATGCCTTAAAAACAGCTTCTTTGATTTGAGAAGGACCTCCTTGTCTCATTTCAAAAGCAGTCAGAATACCATGTAATTGAACAATAGTAAGAGTTTGCAGATCTTGCCTTTCTTCAATAGCTGAAACTTTAGCGTCAAATTTTGAAGTCAAGGATCTTAAGACTTTTTCCACCAGAGTAGTATCGGTTATGGTTTCACCCAAATTTCTCATCTGATTTACAATATCATCTAGACGAAGAAAGAAACTGGCAACACTTTCATCACTATGCATCTTCAAATTTTCATATTCGATTCTAAGAGTTTGGAGTTTTGCATTTTTACCTTTGTATCTCCTTCATAGCTCAGAATGATTTTGTCCCATATCTCTTTTGCTGAATGTAGCTGCATCACTTTAGCAAATTCTGATTCAGACATGCTTCCTAATAAGACATTCACTGCTTTGGCATTGATTTCATACTTCTTTCTTTTAGCAGCATCAGTAGGAATACTTGCCGGGTATTGATAACCTTCTTCCACGATTGCCCATACATCTGCACCAAGACTTTGCAGATATACGCTTTTGTTCGTACCTTCCAGAATATCAGATTGCTTCCATTGAATAGAGGTGGCTTTATAGACATCACTCCTTCTTGACTTCCCATTGCGACGGATCTCCTTTAAGCGATCAAGCTTCTGCACAAGGACTCGCTTTGATACCAATTGTTGGGAAAAATACTGAGAGGGGGGGTGAATCAGTATTTACTGCATAATCAAATCTTTTTACTTTTTCATTCCTTAAAACCCATACGCTACTTTCCTGAAACAGACTCGCGTATATACGCGGATACCCTTTATGAAACTTGCGTATACACAGATATCTAATTATGTCATTAGTTCTTCACTTAAATCATTCCATCATTCATTCATCAGATGTTTAATAAACAATAAACATGAACAGTAAGAACAGAGTGAACCATCACACAAAGTATCACACATGAACACCAGGATTTTTAGGTGGAAACCCAAGTCGGGAGAAAACCACCGCTGCCGTTGCTCAGCCTTCAATATTTTATTATTGAGAAAACATCTTACAACATATGTGCTGATGCAGACTCCTACCAGCACGCAGGCACCCACCTGCGCTCGTTTACCAGCCTCTCCTGGAAGGGAGCTCCAACCCCCTGACTCGTTTACCAGCCTCTCCCGGAAGGGAGCTACGACCCCCTGATCTCGTTTACCAGCCTCACTTGGAAGGGAGCTACAACCCCCTGACTGAAGGCTACAACCCTCAGCACCTCTATGGACCACGTTTCATCAATTTTCACACTGGATCCAAAGCTTCCTTTAAGACACCACTTGCAGGCCACGTTTCATCATATTTTCAGACTGGACCCACTCCATACTTTTAAGCACAGTCAACCATGAAACAGATACATATAACTCACTGACAGATATCAGTAAACCAGCAAAACAGATTAGACATTTCTTACCACAGACTTCAGCAAACCCTAGTTTGCATACGCGCTTTCCTTTCTCTGATGTCGCGTATATATGCGCTTCCGTTCACATAAACCAGCGTATACTTCTGTACATATTACAGATCCAATTTCATTGCGCATACGTGCTTTCTCTTCAGCGAAGCCGCGTATATACGCACTTTCTATGCGCTTTAACTAGTCGATAGATCTTCAACTACAGATACATTTTTAGATTCAGATATTCGTCAGATGACTCCTTTGGCTTCGTGATAATGTCACCATTAATCTCAGATTCTAGCCTTCCATGAACGATTCAGCGCATACAAGTACAATACAGTTCTAGATCCCCTTCTTCATCACTCCATCATTGGTGCATCATACTTTCAGATCTTTCATTCAACTGTAACCCTTTCCATTCAGATATACTCCAGAGAGAAGTATTCATTCAAGCTCATACATCTTGCACCCACATTCATATATTGCACAATGAATTTCTTCTCTTTATATAGGTTTACCCTTTTTCAATACCATGAGCCAAAACCACATTACATCCGATGGTATTCCTGGACGGGTTCATTTAGACGAATCATTACCCAATACAATGGGTCAATACCATGGTGGTTACCCCTGGTTTTGCACTTTATGAGCGCTTTTACCCATACGCGACTTGGCACGTCTGCAGTACATGACTTCCTTGGGATGCATCCGCGTATTCCTTGAAACATACTCTTTTCATCATATATTTAGCACATGTTGAATTTCTTTCTTCATTGCCTTCTGTATACACTGTAGATACATTAGATTTAGTTCATCAAACCATATTCTATCAAGCACAACTTCATCAAGTAAGTTGCCATTATCTTCATCAAGTGGGTTGCCTTTCAAGGTCAACACTCAGCATCATATTGCTAACAAAAATCATTTACCAAGTCCATCATGTCAAGAATAACTTCATCAGGTGGATTGCCATCAAGGACAACACATGTCAACAGTCGCATGTCTTCATCTTCAATCAGTGGGTTGCCATCAAGGACAACACTCGCATCATATTGCCAACACTCCTGTGATTCGCAATTCGGTAAGCCTCTATCATGATGATTTTGAATGGATCCAACCCCTAGACTTTGAACATGTACCCTTCCGGTGTCGTAAATGTCATGTTCATGGTCATCTTTTTAGGGATTGCCCGCTCAATGTCAAGCCTACAACCTCTGATCAACCAGACTCTTCTGTTCCGGAAGGGTTCACCAAAGTTACCAACCGAAAAAAGGCTCACAAGAAACAGTCATCTGGGAAAAAATCTTCCATTGCTACCCCATCGATTCCTTCCACCAGCAATAGTTTCGAAGCCCTAGCCACTGCTGCCGAATCGGCTCCTCCAGACAACCATATAGCCACCCAAGCGGCCAAAACAACCCCGCTTTCCTCACCGCCTGACTCTTCCCCCTTACCTCCCCACCTGGAGGCTCAGATTGAGCCTATTGCAAACTCGTTGATGGATCCAAACTGGAAACCGAATGGAATGGATGTTGACTGTATTCCCAATCAGCTTTCGCCACACATCAGTCAAGCTCAGCAAATGGAGGAGGAACCAGAAAGCATCGACCTCAAAGGGCTTGACATCTTTGAACTCGAACAAGCCTGCAAAAGGAAAGAGTTTGACAAGATCCCAGACCATCAGCTTGAAACCCTGGAAGTAGTCATTGCCAGAGCCTACAGACAGAAAGAGCTCGGGATTCGCCGGGCAGTAGATGGGATGGCAATCAGCTCCCTAAAGATTCTAAGAAGCGTGGGAGGAAAACAGATCTGGAAAGGACCATCACAGTAGGCAAAATCCTGGTTGACTCTGGTAGATATGCGAAGCTGACAAAGTACTATAAGCCTCTCCCAAATAGTGACACATGAAGCTCACTTCATGGAATCTAAGAGGGCTTAACAGTCCCGGAAAACTCAGAATGATAAAAAACATGATAAAGCAGGAGCAGCCTCAGATTTTCTTCATGCAAGAAACTAAATGTAATAGCCACACTCTTGAGAATATTCTCTTCAAAGCTTGGCCGGGTTGTCACTCAGTCGCTGTGGATGCCTCGGGCACTTCTGGTGGGCTTTCCATTGCACGGAATTCTCAAGCCATTTCTCTCTTCGATTTCCATGCGCACCACCACATCATACAAGCAACTTTCCACATCATTGGAACGAACATACATGGTCACCTCACTAATGTTTATTTCCCTCAAGACGCAGGCAGCAAAATCGCCCTTCTGGATACAATAGGAGCGATAAATCTTGACAGAATACACCCCCTTTGGATTTTGGGCGGGGACTTTAATATGATCACCAAGCTGGAGGAAAAGATGGGAGGCAGAGCCAAACTGGAACACGAATCTGGCCACTTCAAAGATTTCATAGAAAGCAATCTACTGACTGATCTACAATACTGCAATGGAATTCACACTTGGAGCAACAGGCGGACAGGGCAGCACTTAATAGGCTCCAAGCTTGATAGATTTCTAATTTCGGACAATGCTGTCCATCTGGGTGGTGACATTTCTACCTCCATTCTCCCTTACTCAGGCTCTGATCACTGGCCGATTTCCCTCCAATGGCAAAGACCGGGGAATACAGTGCGTCGTCCTTTTCGCTTCGAAGCTTTTTGGCTCTCTCACCCCGCTTTCAAAGACCTCATCAACACTTTTTGGAAGAATTTCATGCCGCCTGAAGGGTCCAAAATGTTTCAGTTTCAACAAAAACTCAAAGGCCTCAAAGCACACATTAAGAGCTGGAATCATACCACTTTCGGCAATATATTCCAGGCTCAGCAGGACCTCATTAAAGAATTGAGGAATCTCCAGCAACAGATCATTACAGAAGGACACACGGAAAGATCCTTGGAACAGGAGAAACATCTTCACGCTCGTTTGGAGGAAAGATATAAGCAGGAGGAAATTTTATGGAGGCAGAAATCCAGAATCAAGTGGCTAAAAGAGGGAGAAAGAAACACCAAATTTTTTCATAGAACAACGGTCCAAAGAAGAATGCACAACACAATCACTTTCATCAAAAATCAGGAGGGGGAAAGACTAGAAAACCATGTGAGATTGAAACGGAGTTCATTAGGCACTTCCAAGAGGTGCATCAAGAACCTCCAGTGGACAGACAGGAAGCCATAGGTAAAATAACTCAAAACATTCCAAAGATAATCACAGATGAGCATAACCAGCTTCTCCTACGCCTGGTTTCGACTTTGGAAGTTGATTTAGCCATGCAACAGCTCAAAGAGGGAAAGGCTCCAGGGCCGGATGGCTTCACTACCACATTCTTTCACAAATTCTGGGACCTCATCAAAGAAGAGGTGTGGTTGGTGGTGGAGGAATCGCATTCCATGCACTGGCTTCTTCCCTCCCTAAATGCCACCTTCATAGCTCTCGTACCCAAGGAAGAAAATACCAGCACAGCAAATAAATTTCGACCGATCGCCTTATGCAATGTTATATATAAAGTTATCTCAAAAGTGATCGCTAACAGACTGAAGCCGCTTCTGCCTTTGCTTATCTCGCCTGAGCAATCGGGATATGTGGAGGGTAGGCAAATTCTGGATGGCATTATCCTCACGCATGAGATCATACACTCACTCAAGCACTCCAAGCAGGCAGGTATGATTCTAAAAATCGATCTTTCAAAAGCTTTGATAAATTAAGCTGGACTTACATTCAAAAAATGTTAAATGCTTTTGGTTTCTCCCCCGCTTGGATTCGCTGGGTCTCGAGCCTTATTTCCTCTTCTTTCTTCTCTATCCTCATAAATGGAATTCCCTCGCGACCTTTCAGCCCTTCTCGTGGTATCAGACAGGGGGACCCCCTGTCTCCCTTCCTCTTTGTGTTAATGGGAGAAGGCCTGGGCCGCCATCTTAAAAGTGCCCTTAGATCCCGGCTCCTTCGCGGTATCTCTGTCCACAATTCCCCGGCCCTTTCCCATCAGCAGTTTGTGGACGACAACATGCTATTTGGTTATCCTTCTGCACATGAGGCCGCCTAGCTCAAATCCCTCTTGAATGATTTCTCGGCTGCCTTGGGCGCGAGCATAAATTCAGCCAAATCCCAAATTTTCTTCTTTCACACCCCTCAAATCACTCAATCGGCTATCGCCCGCATTCTGAGCTTCTCCATTTCCAAGCTCCCCTCTACTTATTTGGGGGCCCCCCTTATTGACTCAGCTCTAAAGCATACCTCTTGGCAAAGACTCCTTGAAAAACTTGAAGCTCGCCTCTCCTCTTGGACTCACAGAACTTTGAACATTGCAAGCAGATTAGTTCTAATTAAGCAGTGCTGCAGGCTATGCCCCTGTATTTGTTCTCTATCTTGGCAGCACCAAAATGGGTCCTCAAAAAAATCAAAGCCCTACAAAGGAATTTCCTATGGGGATCTTATGGCACTAATCGTAAATGGGCTCTGGTTAAATGGTCCTCGGTTTGCTTGCCTAAGGAACAGGGAGGAATTGGTCTGCGTGATCCCACTCACAGCAATGCCATCATGAGTGCTAAAATTTGGTGGAACTGGCGCAATTACCCCCAGAAGCCATGGGCAACCATTTGGACTGTTAAATATGCGCACAACAAACCGCAGGAAGAACTCATCAGATTTACGCCCACAGAGAAAGGTTCATTAATATGGAACGCGGCTAAACAGCATTACCTGCTCGTTCAACAACACAGTTTCTGGGAAATTAGGAATGGTAGCACTGCTAGATTCTGGACGGATTCCTGGGACCAATTTCCTAAACTCACCAACATCTACCAACCGCCTCCCAGTCCGGAATGGGACATGCAGCAGATGGAATCAGTTCAACAACAATGGATGGACACAGATGAGCAGAATTTCAGAAAGTGGAAGCCGGCGAAAAGGATAATGGAGAACAGCGATGAGCATACAAAGGATGTTTTAAATTCGGAACTGCAAACAAGATGCATCAGGGTTTCCATCGACAGGGACATCCTACGTTGGGGATACTCCCCAAAAGGAACATTTTCCACCAAGGAAGCCTACAGAATCTTATGCAGAGATCCTACTCCCAAAGATCCACTTTGGGACAGAATTTGGAATTCTGGAATTTGGCCCAAAGTCTCCTCATTCCTTTGGCTTCTGGGGCACCAAAGAATCCTCACTTGGGATAACTTAAGGAAGAGAAGCTTTCATGGTCCTTCAATCTGTCCCAATTGCAATGCTCAGGAGGAAACGTAGCAGCATCTCCTAATCTCCTGCGCTTTGGCGACTCAACTTTGGGAGAAAGTCAGCTTCCGATGTCAAAGAAATTGTAGGCCCTCTGCAGACATTTCCAGCTCCATTTGAGATTGGCATCAGAACCCCTACAAGAGCGAATTACTCAACCAACTATGGAGAATTATCCCAGATCTACTCTTCTGGACTATATGGAAGGAGAGGAATAAACGCATTTTCAAGGACAAAACTACTCCCCTTAATATCATTTGGGAGAATTTTTGTCTCAACCTCTCGAAAACCTTGGCCCTGCACTCTTGGGAAGCGGATGACTTCCCCACTCTAGCTACAGAGATTACTATTTGGGACAATTGGGGCTTACAACTTGACCTGGGCAAAACCATACACAGCATTCCTAGAACCTCTGGTCGAGCCCCGATCTCTTGGATTCCTCCTCCCAAGAACACCTTCAAACTTAATTTCGATGGCGCCTCCAAAGGTAATCCTGGTAAAGCAGGCTTTGGGGGCATCATCAGAGATCACAAAGGCGCACCTTTGGTTATATTTTTTGGAAATCTTGGATGGGATACGAACAATTCAGCTGAATTGGAAGGTCTATGGCAGGGACTTCTCCTTTCCCATTGATTGGGGTTGTTCCCTTTGGAAGCCGAAGGGGATTCCCAAATTCTCATCAACATGGCCAATCACCTCCTCAATGGGACTCATACGAACAAAATAGCCAACAGTTGGAGATTGGAAGCTCGTCTTATGGCTATAGAAAGGTGGCTTCACAACAACAGAGCGCTCCTCTTCAAACACACCAAAAGGGAAGGCAACAAGGTGGCAGATTTTCTTGCCAACCTGGGAGTTGACAATGAGAACAATCTTCTTACTGGCACTATAGACATTATCCGGAACCATGATCAACTACAGCAGTGCAAAAAAATGGTCCAGAATGATGCAGAAACCCCGGATGCGGGTGGAGAGACATGCGTTTAAGTTGATGGGATGGGGGCAGAGTAAGATGGTGCGACACCTGCCATCCCGCGAGTTAGAGGACGCAGGCTATTTAATTTTGGTTGTTTGGTGTGTTATGGCATTTATGCCTGGCACTGGTAACAATCCCATGTTCGACTCTCGAAACGATTCTATGCACTGCGCTATGATTCGGCCCACTGGTCAATTTATTGCAGGTCCTTGGCTCTGGATTCTTCGGTACACTGGAGATATTATGGAGAATTTCATTGATATGGAGGATGTTCCCATGCCTGTTGCACAGAGCTGTTCTCCGGATGCCGGCATCTCTTGCCATCGCACTTCCACTGGTAAGAGAAGCAGTTTGAACTACTGTCTTGATCTCGGTAACAATTTTTAGCTCTCTCTCGCTGGTAATTGTATGCTCTCGTCTTTCTCGTTGCATCCTCACGCGTTGGTCTCCTCTCCTAGGCAGGCTATTCCTCCACATTCTGATCTCCCCATTGCGTCTGTTCTCATGCCGCGCCTCCGGCATCGAATGCAATGTCGCAGAGGTTCCTCTCGTGGCCGGCTACGACGTCCTTCCCCCGCTCCTAGCACCTCCTCTTCATCTTCTTCTCATGAGGACTGTCAGCCAAGAGCTCTTCGTGGTCGTAGGCTTCGCTCAGGTCGCTACCTGGGCTCCCCCATTCCTTCTCCTCCCCCTGCACAGACTCACACTGCGCATTTCTCCTTCATTTGTTCTCTCAGCCGACCATGGGTCACCGCCTCCATCACGGTGGCCTTTCGTGAAGAACCTCAGAGTGTGGATCCCAATTCTGGCCTGGTGTCGTCCTCTGGCATGCGGGAAGGGTCGTTGCACAATGATAATTTGAACTTGCAGGGATTTGGCAGCCTTGCCCAGCAGGGGCAGACGATGGTAAATACTGAGCCTGATGGTCAAGCGAGCGGGTTGCTGAAAGCTGGTGGTCAAGCGAGGGAGGTGCAGATTGTTCGTGGTCTAATGAGCTCGGAGCGAAACGCTGCTGGTCACGAGAGCAGAGGGATGGTTCCTTCTTCATCCGAGAAGGTGATCAATTCAATTGCCGACATGTACGATGCCGATGGGAACCCTGATGAATTCTGGTGCAGGGTCGTTGAAGAAGCTCCCGATGAGTAGTTCCACCCTCTCCTACTGCTTTTTGTGCACTGTCTCGGCCCTCACTACTGGGCCTGTCCTTGTTTGTCTTAATGTCTATGTTATCAGCCTGTTATGTCAATTGTTATGTCAATGTTTTGCGTAGCTCAATTTGTTATCGCCTTGTTGATCCAAAACCGATGTTTATATCTCCTCGCGAGGATTTTTTCTTGGAATACTACTCTACACTCGGTTTCCCTACCCAGTGCGCATCTCGTGATTTTTGTTCAAATGCCACCGCATAGGGCAATGTTCAGTGCTTTGGCCACTCGTAAATATTTTTTTCTCAAGTTAGAATAGTTTACTTAGAAAAAAAAACATAAATCAAACCATTCAAAATAAAATAGGTTGGTTGAATTTTTCGAATCCATGGGCTTCCTTGTGCGTGATAATATACATGTACCCAAAACAACAAAAGTAATGTATACGTGGACGAGAATAGTAATCCTGGAAATTCTAGCACTACAACTGCAAAAACCCTTGGCTTCAACATGAACACGTGACTGTGGAACCAAAAGAATTGGTGCTAGATGGGGTGTCTCTGGATCCGTGGCTCGCTTCCCATGTAGATCTTGGTAACGTTTACTTGGCAGGTGATAGTGCCGGTGCGAACATATTGCACAAAGTCCACAGATTCTGGTCCTAACCATATGACTGAGCCAGGATGAAGTTGATTATTCCTAAAACGATTTTCCTTTGTAACTGATTAATAATAACAGTATTTAATTCTAAGATAGACACTATTTCAATACTTCATAAATCAATACTTCATAATGGTACACGTAGTGTTTTCAAAGAAAGACACTTTAGAGCTTTATAATTCAAAATAAAACTTATAAAATATTAAGCTAAAAGTGATATCAGTGAATATTTAAAAAAAAACATTAAATAATTTAAATCAAAACATATAAAAGGATAGACAAGAAAAACTAGTAAATCAAAAATATACAACTGGAAAAACTAATAGATCAATATTAAATTATTTAAATATTATCTAATTCATTTTATTATTTTAATTCATTTTCAGTTTTCAATCATTAAAATTTCCTTTTAGATAACGTAATTAATGTTTGTTTCTCTTTTATATTAATTTATTAATATTATATTATATTGTGTATTTTAACATTTTAAAATGAGATTTTATATAACTTGCATATATTCAATCAACTAATTCTTGTTTCAAATATTTTATTTATAATTAAACTTTTTTTACACCTAGAATACTTCATGCATATATAATATATTTTTACAAGTGCGCAACTTCGGTAGATACATATATATGCAAGTTTTGCATATAAGAAATATATGTACATATATAGAAGTTGTGCATATACAAAGTATGCAGAAATTTTGTATATGCACATATATGGAAGTTGTACATATACGATAGATGTATATGCATAGAATATGTGCACATATGAAAGTTACACTTACAAGGAAGTTTCGTATATACAGAGGAATCATAGAGAATATATCAATGCAAAAAATATGAATATGTTTCTATTGTGAAAAATGATACTATTGAAGTCCACGAGGTCTTGGATAGATGATGATCAAGTGATTTGCTAAGGCACTTCCCTATGTGAAGTCACTAGTTCAATTCCCTGCCTCGATTCGGGGTGATATATTGGACATCTTGAAGATGTAGTCCTACCAAAATTACAAATAAAATGATACTATGTGTTACACCATTTTTTGGTCATCTAACCTATTATCATTACGGAATTCCAAGTACACCATGCAAGACCAATTTACCCCAAGTAAAAATTGCTTTCACTATGTAAAATAACTTAATAAAACACATTTATTAGGTTTTTTATGGTCTAAACAAGAAACCCCAAAGGGAAATATTAAATAAATCTATACATTGTTTGATTTTCCCCGTTTAAAGTAATTAATTAAACAATAATTTAATTATTATTTCGGTCATATTTAACCTAAAACAAGGAAATTAATAGATAAAACCTATTTATAGGTCTTATTATTTTCGGGAATAAATATTTAAATATTATTTAAATAATATTCTTAGTTAAATTTGACTAAATCATCCATAAATAATTAAATAAACCATTATTTATTTAATTATATTCCCATCATTCCCCTAAAATGATAAATAACTCATTTATTTATTTATTATTTATAAATAAAGGAATTGACCCAAGTCAAGAATCCTTTTCCCTCCAACAAATATAATAAAATATTCCTAAAAGGTGCTTCTAGAATTCGATTAATAATATTTTATTCATGCACCGAGTTCTGGACCACCCCAATATTTTGTTATAAATAGGGAGGTTTTCCCCATTCATTAGTCACCTTCATTGCATTAGATCACTCTGGATCTATGCTCTTGGTCCGAATTTGAGCCATTATCATTGTCACCCTTTCCATTATTTCACTTTGTGAGCTCCCTTTGAGTTCTATCTTTGTCTGGGTTTTCCACACCAACAGGAGAGAGAAATACTAGATCTGAAGTGCTGAGGACTTCCAAGAACCCATCCCATTGATGAGAATTGGAAACACCTTCTTGTTTTCCTCCCAGGTGCCCTTAATACAAAAATTCTTTCAAAAATATTGTTCTTGTCTTGTCTATTGGATGTATGGAGCAAAACCTTATTTTTACTGCTTAATGTCTCTTTATGCATAGATCTGGATTTTTGCAGCATTTGTCTTGAACAACTAACTGCAGATCTGAAGATATTGGCAGCCATATTTGATGTTAGGGCTATAAGTTATGCGTAGCTAAAGTGGTCTTTTTTCGTACACTTCAACAAAGGATTCATACTAACACTGTGGAGAAAAATAACTTTCTCAAAAGTAAATTTATTATAGGATCATAACGTTTTTCAAGTCTACATTCAATTTTTATTATAGACAACTTTAAAACTAGATTGGTTGCAAAAGGTTATTCCCAAAATAAAGGAATAGATTATGAGGACACATTTGCACCTATAGCTAAAATGAACATTGTTAGACTAATGATTGCACTTACCACTAAGCATAATTAAGACTTATGTGAGATGGATGTTAAGAGAGTATTTATGAATGTTGGATTAGAAAAAGAAGCATATATTGTTGAATAAGGATGTTTTGTAAAGTAGAGACAATATATCTCATAAGTGGGTTAAAGAAAACATTATATCCTCTCAAATAGGCTCTCATATCATGGATGTGAATATTAATTTATTCTTTCAAAAAGGATTCATAAAAAATAAGTGTGACACATATCTTTACATAAAGAGAAATGTGAATGTGAATGTTGTTTTGATTTCATTATTTGTGTAGATGATTTAATCGTAACAAGGAGTAATACAAGTTTTATTAATGAATCAATATAAAAATATCATAGGAATCTAAAATGAGAGATCCTCGAAAAATGCATTACTCTTTACACATGGAGGTATGGAGAGAAAATGATAAGACGTTCATCACTCAAAGTAAGTATGCAAGGTACTTATCAGTGTGTCCAATACGAATGAGCGTAAACAAGTCTCTACCCCATTAGAAAAAATGCTAGTATTTACATTGTAGATGGTACAAAAGAGGTGAATGGTACCTTATATCCATTTTTGGTGGGATGCTAAATTAATTAATAACAATAAAACCAAATATTTCATACTAAGTCAACATACTTAACCAATTCATTACTAAGGCACATGAAATACATTGGAAAACAACCAAGAGAAAATTTCAATACCTAAAAGGATCTATTTTCTTTTTACTGAATATATTACCCATTTGAATGTTGAGGTGACATGTTATTCAAATTATGATTAGGTAGATGATCCAAAGGATAGAAATTCAACCACTAGATATGCATTATAGGATGTAGGATTGTGTCTTGGAACAAAAAGAAACAACCAATTGTTTATTTATCTTCTTATCCTCTACTAAAATGGAGTAGAAATCATTGGGAAGTCCTACCTATGAAGCAATTTGGTTAAGGTGCATTCCTAAAGAAATGGGTGAGACACAAGGATTGCTTATATCTATCAAGTGCACTGATTGGAAAAAAATCCAATTTATCATGCAAACACAAAACATGTTAAAACTTAACATCATAATATAAGGGAAACCATTTAATTTTTAAAAAAAGATTTGATTTATTGTGAGAAAAATGACAAATATAACTTATATATTCATTAAACCTTTGAGGAATGAAAGGTTTGCAATGTACAGAGATATGTTAATTATCATAGAAATATCAACATTAAAGGAAAATGTTAGAAATAAATGAAGAAATGAATTAGAAGTTGATAGTTGAGAAAACCACTAGTTAAAGTGTTGATAATAAAAACTTGAGTTACGTACAACTGTCAATAATAAATATGATCGAGAAATAAAATTTCCAAACATATCAATTTTTGTTTTCTTTTATAAAATCAATTAAATAATTATTAATTTTTAAATACCATTACCTATATTTTAAATTATATTATGTAAAATAAACCATTAAAACATAATACTTTAAGCAATATCTTTCTTATTTCACATATAATTTAAAGATAAAAACATATATACTAATAAAAATTAGTAAACAATAATTCCTACAAACCCTCTCTTTCTTCTTTCACATGTCCAATTTAAAGATGAACATAGCTAAAATTACATGTTAAATATTGATTCCAAATTGTTTTAACATGTTAAGCATCCGACGAGGGTTTGAGGCGAACGAACCTATATAGTAATAAAACAAATTAACTATTAATAAACAATAATTCCTATAAAACCCTTGCTTCATTCACATGTCCAATGTAAGGATGAAATCATACTAAAATTACATGTTAAATATTGATTCCAAATTATTTTAACATGTTAAAGATCTATTCCAAATGTATTATTAAACAATACTTTTTCTTCCTCTTATCAATTGTGACAAGGCTAAAGGCCAAAGTGCACTCCATGTATATATCTTCGTTTACCAACTATTTTTCATGCTCGGTCATACTTCGGCCAAGGGGTTTTGACCATCCATAATTCTAACATGAACATAATGGAGGATTTGTACGAGTGTAGGATGAAAAATTATTTTTATCCAAGGATGGTGAAAATTAAGTGAAAAAAGCAAAACGAAAACAAGTTCTTCCTTTCTTATTTTTAAACTTTTGTTACTCATTTTGCGCTCAAAATAAATTAGCCTCTCCGCATTTTTTAAATGTATGATGTAATGTAAGTTAGATTTTCTCTCTGACTAAGGCCTCATTAGCCTTGGAACATAATAAAAATTCAAATAATTAAATTTTTCCCTATCAAAATTTTTCATATCTTTTAGATTGATTTTTTTCTGGATTGTGCATATTTTATGGAAGAATAACTTTTACATTCAGGTTTTGAAACTTGCAACACTAAATTGACTTATTCTCCAATGGACATTATAGGGTATGCATATTTAATTGAAGAATAAGATTTGCATCCAACGGAAAATTGGGTAAAATTGGAACCAGCATCATTACGTTGACTCAATATGCTTTCGACCTCTCAAGTTTCAGCTAGTTGTGCGAAGGAAATGTTGGAGGGGATTCTTGCGAATTTCCGTGAATGGCGGATTTTAAAAAAATGAGGACCAGTTGACATAAAAAGATGGTGTGGCAATACTGGTGACCTAAAAACTAATAAACAAGAAATAGGGCAGTTATTATGTGGCAAATCAAGCCATTTAGTTAAACAAATTTCATGATAAACGTGACAGCAGTTGTTGAGCAGCAGGACCTTCTTATTCATCGCAAACTCACTGAAGCAAACAACACAGACGTCGTCGTTTTTATGCTCATCTCCCAATTCCTCTTGTATCACACCAAATGTTTCCATCTGAAGCACTCGGTGTTGACGTTGTATTTGGATTTTCCCACCCATCTTCTGCTCTGCCCTAAGAAGAGGGATAGACGTTGTATTAGGATTTTCCCACCTAACTTCAGCAAATACCTTAAAAAACCCACAACGTACGTTGTTGATCGAAGGCCTTACATATCCCATTAAAAATGCGGAGTGCAGCAGGAGGGTACCAACTCCGATATCATATAGGGATCACAAATCACAAAGACATATTGAGCTTAGATAAATAAGGAGAAATTGATTTATAAAGAATAAAGAATAAGCTATTATGTCAAATTCGTTTATTATGGAAATATTAAAATTGCAAATTTATAGGAAGCACCCGCCCTCGAGCCAATTCCTGGAGTTGTTGCAGTTTGTTTCAGAAGTGTTCTAACAGCCTAGATGCTCCAAAGCCTAGAAAGGTGGCAAACACATTTGTTTCAGTCAGCAACCAAAATTTCCACTACAATCTAACCTTTATTTCGCAATTTCTTTGCACGGAACAATTTGGCTTATTCTTATAGTGTTCGGATGTAATCCCTCCATCGCACACATTATAATTCCATTTCAAATTTTCGTTTCAAAATTTTAGAGCGGGATTGCTCTGTTGAGCGCCCAGTGGAAGTGTACTTACATTAACTACCTGTGAGGAATAGGAACGGTAGAGTCGCCTGAAAATCAAAATTCATGCAACATTGCTGGAATGGTCGCGACTCGCATGGCTGGAAGCATGGCCATACGGTACTGTGAGCCATTAAATATCCTATAGCGTAGCAAATATTGCCCAAATGGAAAAAACCGTTACAACCTAAAATCCAAAAATAAAATCAGGGATATTCATAAATTCTTAAATTCCAAAATGAATGGCCTCGTTATTATCAAACCTAACCACGCACACATTCAAGTGCTCTTTTGTAGGAGAAAACCGATTACATTGAATCTGAGAACTCCCAAAATAAACATATACGTGTCACCCAACTATTATTCGTTTTACATCGACATCGCAACCGCCAAGAAAATGTCCACACCACTACCTATATAAGCTACTCTACTCTCAACATAGATTTCCAGACTTGTGTGCAATTGAATTTCTTCACCGATCATGGCGTCGGTTGAAAATCCTGCAATATCCATTTTGATTGGCTTTTTCCTAAGCTACTTGGCTTTGGGTGCTGCCACTATTTATGCAGAAGCTCCAGAGAAGGCTTCTGTATCTGCCGTGGTTACTGGAAATGTGTTCTGCGATGCATGTTTAGAGGGCAGGCCCTCTCAAAATGGCTACGTCATATCTGGTATATATATATCAAAGTCATTTTCATATCTATAAATATAAATAGAGAGAGACGCTATATATATATATGTAACTGCTTTCTGCTTTTGATAAATGCACAGGTGCTTCGGTAGCTTTGGAATGCCGCCTCAACAGGAAAACAATGACCCTATCCATCATAGGAGAAACAGATGAAAATGGAGAATTCCAGGTGGAGGTTCCCTCCAATATTTTTAAGTCTGCTGATCAATTGAGCAAGTGTTCGGTGAAGCCGCTCAAAAGCCCTGACAACTCCTGCAGGATTCCCTCAAAGTCTACACCATCAAGTCTCACGCTGCTACAGTCGGAATCCAATGGAGTTGTCAGGTACAATGCAGGGTCTTTCAGCTACCGCCATGAAACCGCACCTGCATCGTGTTACACGAAAGGTGTGTTGAGAATGAAGAGGGGTCGAGCAGTGGCTGAGAATTTTGATCAAAAATGGGAAGTAGACCCACAAACGTACACAGACCCTTCAGACCCTTCGTTGCAGTGGTTTGGAGGTGGCAATGCACCATTTTTCCAACCGGGTAGTCCAGGCGGCTTTCCTAATTTCCCTCCAGGCACTCCAGGCTTTCCAGGTTTTCCCAAATTCCCTCCAGGGACTCCCTTCGTTTTCCCTCCTTTTCCCAAATTTCCTCCAAAATTTCCTCCAGGCTCTCCCTTCGGTAATTGGCCTCCTTTTCCTTTTCCCAAAGGGCCTCCTTTCAATCCAGGACCCGGCACACCAGGCTTTCCCAACAATCCCTCGGGCCCTCCCTCCACTCCAGGCTTTCCCGACACTCCTCCGGGAAGTGGCAGTGCTCCACCATTTTCACAACCCACACCCACCACTCCTAATGCTCCTTTTGGCGAACCCACCACTCCTGGCTCTGGCTCTCCTCCTTTTGGCGAACCCACCACTCCCGGATTTTCACCTCAGGCCCCTGCTGATGCTCCTTTTGGCGAACCCACCACTCCAGGCCCCTTTCTTGCTCCTTTTGCATCTTCCACTCAAGATGATTTGAAAGCGGAACTAGAGTCGTCCAGTGATCAAGATTTGAAGTCAGAACTAGAGTCGTCCACTGATCAAGATTTGGAGTCGGAACTAGAGTCGTCCACAAACCCTTCGTTGCAGTGGTTCAGTAATGCACCATTTTCCCAACCAGGTAGTCCAGGCTTTCCCAAATTCCCTCCAGGCGTTTTTCCTCCTTATCCCAAATTCCCTCCAGGTGCTTTTCCTCCTTTTCCTTTTCCTTTTCCCAAATTTCCTCCTGGTGTTTTTCCTCCTTTCCCCAAATTTCCTCCAGTTGCTTTTCCACCTTTCCCTTTTCGAGGACCTGGCACTCCAGGTGGCTTTCCCGGAACTCCTGACGGCCCTCCGACCACTCCAGTCTTTCCTCCTCTTCCCGCCACTCCCCCGGGCAATGCTCCTTTCGAGGGGCCCACCACTCCGGGATTTCCACCTCTGCCCGGCAATGCTCCTTTTAGCGGACCCACTAGTCCTAACTTTCCACAACCGCCCTCCGATGCTCCCACTCCAGGATTTTCACCTGAGCCCCCCTCTATTTCTCCTTTTCCTTTTCCTTTTCCTTTTTACTAGTCAGTCATCTTTGGGGTCTCAACAGTTGTATCTGATGCATAGTTTTTCTGGTCTCAACAGTTGCACTTGATTTACTGCTATCATTTATATATATCACACTAGAGATGCAGAGACAAATGCGATTTGAGACGTCGGTAGATGCAATAAAAATTGTATACACCAACATGTGTGCTCTATATATCGCTATTATTATTACCATGTATTTTTTCTATATAAATAGAATTGTTGAAAGATTAATATAAACTGTGATGCATTAACCATAAAACAAATCTTCTATACACATAAATGATTTCATATCATTTCGCCTACAACGAATATGGATTTTTATGCTCGGACTCTATAACAACCAAAAACCACCATGTAACATACATGTTCGCCATAGTATTTGTAATATTAAGAGTAAGATAAATTACTTATTATTTATTAATTATTAATTTTAATTATCTCAAAACATTTAAATTTAAATCATCATGATTATATACCCGAATTTCAACTTAACCGCCAATTCCTTCTAAATAGCCAAATTGGTTTTCAAAACCTTTCAGTTATGATCATGTATTAATGGGATTTGTCTGCATGCATTTTGGTTAAGAAATAAACATAAGCAAAAATAACATTATTACATTGAAAATATATAAAGCTACTTCATAAACATAATATACATTTTGATAAATAAATAAATACAACATTGTACTTTCACATTTTTAATCATTCCTTTTCCAGCGTAACTCTGATGCATCCTTTGCACTCTCACGATACATGTAACAGTTCGCCTACAACGGATATGGATCCCAACCAAAAACCTCAATCCAACGTACATGTTCGCCATACTATTATTGAGAGTTCCATAAACTATTGATTAATTATTAACATTAAATTTCATCATCTCCAACCATTTAAATTTGAATCAGGATTATAGAGCTAAATTTCTTTTAATCCTTCTTAATAACGGAATTGGTTTGCAAAACCTGTCATAAAAGTAGTGGTCACTTTCTCTGCATTCTGATCAGCAAATAAACACAAGTAAAAATAATATTATTAATTTAAATATATAAAGATATTTGATAAACATAATTTAAATTTTCATAAAAATGCATTTGATTTGATTTTTATTTATTTATTTATTTATTTATTTATTTTGTTTGGGCAAAGAAGCGTTCTTTTCTCAATCATATACGAGCATCGCATTTCAATTAGTCAGACAGCATTATTTGGATTTTGGGACAAAGTGTTAACCAAATAAAAGAAATAATTATGATATAGATAATAAGAATTTAATTAAATTTGGAAAATAAATAAGAAAAATAAAGTATATTATTAATAAGTGAATTATTGTTTTTAAAATTTCAATTATATTAAAATTAAAATATTATTTTCATTTGCACAATATTCATATTCTAATGCTTAAGTATATTGTATAACAAAATATATATATAATGCAATAACTTCAATGCATTTTTCGTCTTTAGTCTCGTGTGTTGTTCGATCATTTATAAAAAAGAAATATGATTTTTAGTGTTACGCATACAAAATATTATATATATATATATATATATATATATATATATATATATATGAATAATAAATAAATTTAATATTTCAATGTAGATTTTGTCATATGTTTTTTAAAGGGTTTATTTTAAAATTTAGATATTTTGTTTTATTTCTTTTTTATTTTTTAAATAGAATTTCAAAAAATTTAATGGTACTATTTAACTTACATAAAATATTTTAGAGTATTTTTTAGTAATGGTTACAATTTAAAAGTTCAGATCTATTCTATCTTTTGGTTATGGGTTTTCTATAGTTTTAAATAAAATGCTTAATTAAAAAATATATATATATATGAACATTTAGCATATGAATATGAATTCTGGTTTCTTGAACATGTGGTATATATTATTGGCCCATGGTATTGTAATAAAGACTATTTATAAGTTAAGAATCTGCATGGTGAAGTGAGTGTGAACCTCCATAATTAATAATCTTGTTTTATATTTTTTTAAATCGCACTAAGAGATAGATAAATGTTATTTCCTAACATTACATTAACAAAATAGCAATCAAACTAATTAATCAAAAATAAAAAATAATATTGAATATGTTGATTCATTTTTTTTAAAGAAAAACACACACATATACAATAATATTATATATATGTGAAAAAAAATTAAACATGAACAAAACTCTATAAAACAAAAGAATGTAACATTCAATTAAAGCATATTTAGTTCATATATTATTTTTTTTACATTAATAAAATTTAAACAATCTTCTAATTAATGAAATATAAAAAATAATATTGAATATGTTAACTCACTTATTTTTTTTTTAAGTACTTTTATATAGAATAATCTTTTATATATAAAAGGAAATTAAACGTGAACAAAACTCAATAAAACAAAAGAGTATAATATTCATTTTGTGAAACACTATCGTCTTGAAAATTCTAATTAAAGTATATTTAGTTTATATATTATTTTTTTATAAATAGCAATTTAAAATAAAGTTGTGATTTATTTGATTTTTATTAATTTTTAAAAATTTATTTTCAAATTGTTACTAGCGATTTGATTTATATGACTATATTAATTAATAATGATTTGTGGTTAAATATAGCTTTTAATTTATTTTGTAATTTAAAATTAAAAAAGAAAATCATAATTATGGGATGTATGGAAGTAATGACAATTGTGCTTTCATAGTGATCCAACACAATGATGGAAGCAATTTACCATCTTCAAAGCTTTGTTTTTTAAATCTTTGTCATTTTCTTATATTTTGTTAAAGTCTTATTGTAAGGCATAATTATTAGTCCTTGACTATTATTAATTTGATATTTACCAATGCAACCTATAAATTAACTTTTAAATACAAATATTTTTTTAATATTATTAAAAAATTAATTTTAATAATAACTTGAAGGTTTTTTGGACAACTACATCACATGATTTATGTCATAATTTATGGATATAGCTGCAATATTCATGAATTATATTTACATATTTGTTTAGTGAGCTTCTATTCTTATTGTTTAAAGAAAGTAAATAATGTATTTATCATAAGCTACTTCTCACCATAATTTAAGAAGATCCTTGCATAACAAATAGATAGGAATCAGTTGTAAATAAATATATTTACTTTACTTCTTATCATTATTTATGTTTTTCTCGACACTATTCTAGGAGTAAAATTGTTAATGTGCATGCTTACTAGTGGTTACTAACCACCAAAATTTATACCTGTCCATGTGCCTCAACAAAAAATAATGTATCCCCTTCACATCTCAATTTATAAGTTCCTCCCAAGAAATACTATAATATTCCATTTTCCTATTAACCACTATTGATTTAGCCAACAACACTTGTTGATTCCTCACTTACAAAGGCTTCTTGATTTCATGACTTAAAAACATTTTTCTTAATAGTCCATGACATTAGCAATAGATTTTCCTACTGGCCACTATTATTTTAGAATTGATCAATACAACTTATAATATTTGACTTTGAAATATAAATATCTATTTTTCATTATTATTAAAAAAAAAAATTAGACTAAATAAAACCTTTACCATCAATTACTTTCCAATATTATTTAAGCAAGTCTTTGCATAACATGGATAGATATAAAATATAAATAAATATACTTACCAAGAGTGTTAATTTAAGCAAGTGTTTTTGCATAAAATGAATAAGTATAAGATGTAAATAAATATACTTACCTAAATTTATTATGTTGTAAGACTTTCTAGTTGCCACTCTACACCACTCTACACCATCATATCCAATGTTATATGATGGAAATTTCTTCCACCATTAGATCTCGCTACTTTAACTGTCAACCTAATCTTGACCTGTGCAACCACTCAACTTGTTAATATTTATTACAACCGTGAACATATTTTAACTACCTTTGTACTAGATAGAGTTACTAGTTTTTTCCCACTCTCAATTATTCCGAAGTCCATAGAAAATTTGAAGCAACTAGAACAGATCATGGTTCATGGCGTTGGTATGTGAGGTGCTTAACTGTTGATGTTGGAAGAACCGCCAAAATAATTTGGTAACTTGGGGTCATCTGAGGCTCAATAGGGTTTTCTGCCTTCTAATTTTGGCACGTCGATATTCTTCTAACTCCTTCGAGATATATAATTTATACAATCAACTAGAAGGAAAATTCATTTGAGCTACTACACCCTTTTTTTCTTAAATCGTGGCTTGTATATGTATTAGGGTTAAAGTTGAGTGTATGGAGTACCTAGGTTCTACTATTCTTGGGGAAGTCCGTTATTCTTGTTATTGATTTGAACTTGGTCATGGTGTTCGTAAATTTAAATTGAAGATAGACTTTACATTTGATTATTTTTTATTTCAAATTTTTTTTAGGAAAGGTTTATCTTATTTTAGGTTATTTCATATTCCAGGTTTTTGTTAGTCATTTTAAGTATGCTTTTATTGATAGTCATTTTAAGTATGATTTTAGTTTTTTATTAAATGATTTGGGTACATAAATGGTTCGAGAGGTGGTTTTTTTTGTTAGAAAGAGTTTTAATTTTCGTATTTTCCATACAAAATGTTGTTATGTTCTAGATTTCATGGTTTTATCGGCCATATTTTTGTGATTTGTGCATAACGTTTTGTCTCAGGTGATGCGCCATCAAATTTGACTTATTTGAGAATTCATGATCTTTCTGCCTTTACCTGCTTTCAGGATCTCTTTCATCTATGAAAGATATTTTTGACGCCTTATTGTTAATGTTCGTAGCTAGTGTATAGTATTTAAGATCATTTAAACTCAATTTTGTATGTGAATTGTTTACATGTAGGATTATTATTTAAGCCTTTTATACATGAAAATTTCTATTATTTTATTTTACAAATATATTTTGATATTTGTGATTTTTTTAGAAAATGCAAAAAGATCATGAAATCTCAAATAATTCAAATTCAGTTTAAATCTCAATAATGGTCCTTCTTTCCTATCTGCAGTGCGGTTATGTTGAGAAAATATCTTGAGTATTTCAATACTTGTAGAAGTAATTAGAGTTTATTTTCCCAAACCCTAATTTTTAAGAACTTTAACATTATTATCAATGGGCGGGAAGGGTGATCATAATATTATATGTTAAACAAAATTCACAAATTCACATTGTATGCCTTATTTTTATATCAATTTACTTCGGTGTGAAGTGTCTTTCCTTCCCAGTTAATCAACAATTCCAGGCAAGGACCACCGATCATCAAACTGGATAGCATCTATCACTCAGATAATAACCTTATACCTCTCTTACTTGTATATCATGGATCCTCCCACGGTCCAGGAAATCTCCCTCATTGGTATAAAAGAAAATATATAAAAAGAAGGAACATATTCAACCTAAACTATCTTTCCTCTATAGCTTGTTGGTCTTACCTGATTAAGCATAACGAAGGGTTGTTTAGGATTAGTTGTCTCAATGGTAATCATAAGTAAATGAAAATTAAATAACATGTTGAAATTTTATGAGTATTAATCGATTGGTAGTACATGAGTCAGTCAGAGGTTTAGTAGTACCCAATGGATTTACACCTCTCCTTGTTCTATAGGACTAACCTTCTTGATTCAATATGGTAGTACTAGGAGGTTTTAGACTCTCCCCTATTAAAAAAAATGTTTAGTAGTGATGTTTCAAAAAATGATTTCATTTGGTATCACCCTAGAGGTCGAGTCATTATAGCCCTCTACGATTCTAGTTGCAATTGTTGTATCTCCCCACCTACCAGTGCATGGATTCACTTCATCCTTTTTTTGCACTTAATTCGTTTGTTTATGTACATATCTCTATGGATGGAACCTACTATTAAACCCTAATCTAATGCATAAAAGCAACATTAGTCTGGAGTTGGAATCCACAACACTTGAAAACCTCAATTACATTGATCCTTGTAGATGAGATCGGGTTAAAATAAGACCTTAAATATTTTAGGTCTCACTCTTCCATGAATGGAATCTTGCTCTAATATCGATATAATATTGAATGGGTCTCATTGTCAATATATGAGGTGGAATATAGAAGCAATCCGTATCGACTGCTTGCTCCTCCTAGTGATATGTTTGTTTTTCGATCTTGGGGCGATAGGATGAAATCATTTCAACAAATCCAATTAAAATAATTTCATGAGAGGATACCTCATTAGAGAAAAGGAGAACTTATTTTGTTAAAAAATGAGACTTTACATGCACCAAGCATGACAATGTACATTGAATCTCCAAGTGTGAGGCTGAGACTCCTATATTAGAGTGTGAATCCTACCAAAAGACGTAATTCATTTTTATATGTTAAAATTGAGCATGCTGAAAATGCTTCTGGAGGTAGTCCATCAATTCCAAGTTAGATGACTACTTTTGAGTTGGTAAAAGCAAAGCTTCACAGTCATTGGAAAAAGGAAAATCCTGTTCAAGTTGATTGGAGAAGGTGATCAATGTTTGAGCTTCTCTCAATATTTCATGCATTTGGAGTGTATTCTCAATTAGTGATGAATGCAAATCTCTAGAGATATATTTTATATATTATGATTTTAGATTATGTACGTTAGAATTGATATTAAATTGATATATCTCGTGAGCCCTAAAATGCACTAAATTATGTTGTATATACAATGAATATACCACGTTGCATATTCATGAAGTGATGTTGCATAACGCGTTCATATTTCAAAGAAACATTAAATAATGCTATATTTTATTGTGTTATGGTGTTTCCTTTGACTCATCTAGTTCAATTGCTATTTTATTTTTTGTAATATTCCCAAATGGGGAAATGCAACAATACATGCACTAAAAACACATTTTTCATAAATATGTGCAATAATAGTTAAATGAAGCCCATGGATCCATTAATTTATACATTAAATGCAGCCCATGGATCCATTCATTTATACATTATAGCACCCAAATACAAAATGACATCTGAAACAAATCATGGTAGCTTAGTTAAACAAGCCTTCCAAGCCATAATAGTGCAAAAATCATGAAGAAAGAGGGGCTGAAACCACAAATAAAAGCTGGAAATACCCTGACAGCATTATTTTATTACTCTTGCAACAACGGTAAGTTAGATCTATATCAAATCCATGCACTATATAGGCTCCTCTAATGAAACCCCTTGGGGTTTTTAGCAAAACACCATGTACAAAGTGTAGATATGAGATATAAGGCTATAGATCCACTGGAAAATTACAGATATGGAAAGTGTATCTGATATAATATATGCAAAATAATAGCCTCCTATAATACATCTCCAAAGTGAAGGGAAGATCCCCAACACTTAGAAAATCCACTCTCCAAATGGTGTACTGAACCACCCTACAACTGCTCCTTCAAAAATTACGCAGATCTAGATCTCTTCTGCGCTATAGGGATCAAAATATAGCTATCCTGATGCCAAGATCTGGAAATGAAGTTCAATGCCTTCAAAATTGTCCTTCTAATGGATTAGAACCATCCTCCACTGAAAATGAGCACTGAAATGGACTAGATCTGAAGATCTAGTCTCCACTTGTTGCAGCTTACTAAAATAGGCAAACCCTCAACAGGATCTGTGTTGTTAAAGGACAATGAAGCTTGGCCTTCAACCAGATAGTGGACAATATGGTGCAAGACTCCCCCAAGAGCTACTCAATGGAAGAGGTGGGATTCCCAATCAGGAACACCCTGTGCTAAACAACACTCTATCTCAGCTAAACAGCAAGAGAAAGAAATATGTCTAAACAGACCATATATTCAGAAAATCATAATCGTAATCTAACCCCATATGGCTTCCATCCTCCTCCTTATAAACAATTTGCACCTTCTCGCCTTGGGTCCCACTCATTAGGGTTTCCATCTTCATGTAGTTAATCTCCCTCTAAAACTACGTAGTCCCATCATCGAAGCCACTCCTCCATAACAATGTTGTTGGATTTGGTCAACCTTGACTTATTCTCCATGTAATGCCTCCTTCCATACTCAAGGTGGCTTTATTCTAACTACCTAGACTGATCCATATTCCCACTGGGTTATCTCCATTAATGTTCCACTTCCTCCATACTAGTTTTGTTTACTTGGTCAAACTTGACCTTGTCCACATGTATTAGCCTTTTTTCACACATGAAGGTGTTTTATACAACTATTTATATGATCCATTTTCCCATTAAGAGGGATTTTATTGCTGCTAAAAATTTTTATGGGCCTCCCTTCCCATTTATTCATCTAACTAGTGTTAAGAGCGAAATTAATATTCCAATTATCTGCATGCTAATTTAGGAATATTACAGTCCTCCCCTCCCAAATGTTGCTTATCCTCAAGAAACTACAAGGATATAACTGAAGAGGCTCTCCTCTTCCTCTTGTAGCATCCCCAAGTGATAAGTTCCCTAGAAGAAAAAGATGTTTTCTCATCAAGTTTTTCCACCCATGTGTGTAAGTATGCCTTTGGTGAAAAATCCAAATGGCCCTCATAATGAAAAAGTGGGATATCCATGGAAACAACTATATGTGGTATAGAGGCCTTCTTGAGGCATGGAATCTGAAATATATTGGGAACTATCATTCCCATGTGAAGCCTTCGACCCCAAGCTATCATCCACAAAAATTGAGTCACCCTCCAACATGGTAACTCCTGAAACATCTCCTCCACCTTAAGCTCATGCAAAGAAGGTGGGTTGCATAGTTGAATATGTGGGATCAAAATTTCCATCCCACGATGTCTTTCTCCCCACGTATGATAAGTGTAGATCTATTGTTGAATGTGGGCTACAATAATGTTGCCTTCATGGAGAAAAAGGGTAATAGGGTCCTCAAAGATCCACCCTTTGGTTGTTTCCCAAATCATCCCATAAAAAATGAATATGGCATTATCTCCATATGGAATCCAAATAAGAGAAGTACTGAAGGTTTTACATAGTGATAGAAGGTACCAACAATTTCTCAAGTAGTCACATCGCAGTTTTACCAACTGCAATTCCAGAACATGATGTGGCAATTTGTCTCCCAACAAATTGTTAGTTGTACATGTCATCACATTTACTAGTGAATAGTAAATGGCATGGTATATGAACTCAACATATAGAAAATAGTAAAACACTTTCCCAAAGCCATACAATTAATGGCTCTCTCCATCATAGATGTTGGTACCAAAATGACAATGAAGCTCAAATAGAGGCTTGCCCTCTTGTGGAGCAATGCACTGTATAAGGATGGTAAGAGAATGAAAATATTGTGCTAGATAATAAATAATTGCATAAACATCATTCTTACCATATATTGAGAGAAATATGATAATAGGATCCATAAGTGAGCTCTCCATAGTGGCATGATATAGTCCCATGAAGAGGAATGAACTATGTGCTGCATGTAGATCTTCCTTCTTATGCTTGGAAATCCAAGTTAAGAAGATCATATCATGAAAATAGATGTCTCCACCCACTACTCCATCACTCTCATCTCTTTCTTGCCCATCAAGTGCATCATATGTGAAGTGATCTTGGGAACACTCCATCAATAAATCGAAGCTCCCAAGTGACAATGCTGTTAGCCTTTGTAATAAGGTTCCTGTCATCTCATAGCTCCATTCTTTGACCTTCCACATGTCAAAGCCATAAAGCATAGTGCTACTATATATGATAGATTCCTTCCCAAGTGGAAGTACCTCTTGATCCTCCAAGGTTAAGGAGTAGCCCCCTTCCACCATGATAGTGCCACCTACTACTCCTGCAACATCAAGAAAAGTATGTGAGAAGATCAACCCATACTCTCTCAATAACAACCAAAGCAACAACAACTCTTGTTGCCTCCCCACACCACCATCATACGAATCATAGAGCAACAACATAATAGTTGATATGAAATATATCACATCACCCTAATACATAAAAAATTCTTGCTACCATATGATGTAAGTGTAATTCCAAAGTCCATCCACCACCCTACTCCTTGAAATAGAATGTGTCACAGGATGACCAAACTCTTTCAAGAGTAAGCAATGCAGTCTTGCCTCCTACTGCCCGGTATCATAAATATGCAAGTGGCTTTCCAACCTCTTGCTCATCAATATCATCCATCCAACCCATGGTGAGTGTCTATCATCATGTCAAAAGTGGCATCCCTCCAATGGAGAATACCATCCTCCCACATCAGATTTCTATCTTTGCATTTCATTGGATGTTGAAATGCAATCTCCTTAATGACCAAGTTGATCCCATAAGGACCCAAATCGGTGGTAGGCAAAAACCTCCCATCATGATGTGAAATGTTTATCAAGAAATATCCATCACAATCATGAGAGATGTTATCCATCATAAGGTGTCCTCCATCAAATATTTTCCTATCCTTTGTTATACATATGGGAAGGTCATTGGAATGTTCCAAAAATGTTTGGGCCCCCAACTCATCACTGCCACTCAATGACAACGTTGCTGATCTCCATGATGGTGCAACTGTTGTCTCAAGGTCATGCCCAATTCTAAACACAGTTTTTAAATGTATTTTTCAAGAAAATACACATCCCATCCTCAAAGAATCTACACTCCAACCCCAATAGTTATGTCTAGATCAACAATGATACACTAGGATGACTGTATATCTTCCCCTTGAAAAATTCAAGGCTGCTCAGTGCAGTAATAGTCTGCTGCTCCAAATCAGCAATGTACTATGACCCTAGGTCATGCAATGGTACATTCCCACAATCCTCCATATGATATGCTGAAGCAACAGAAAATGGAAACATGTGCATACCTTGGTAAAGTTTGGGAACATCTTGTACTGCTACAAGGGTTCCTCCTTCCAGTGTGATGGCTTCCCCAACTACTGATGATGATGGCTGCTCTTCTAGGGCTTCACCAGCACTGGTACAAGTCTCCTCCTCCTCATGTATCTTTAGAATAGTGCATGGGACTCTATATGTCAAGAGATCAATATCACCTTGCAAAGATGCAAGTGTTCCTGCAATGAGTGATGGTGAAGGCTTTTTCTCCTATAATTTCTTCTTTTCAAACTTCTTGATCAACCTTTGAGTAAAATCTGCAAATGCAGTCACTCTTGCATGACTCAAATGGTTGAACCACCAATTTTTTTCTTCACCCTCAAGGTGTAGCGCTGCAATCTCAACAAATTCTTTCTCTACTACTAGATGCAGCAAGAAAAATGCTTCCAACATCATTCCCCAAGCTCTTGATGTGCATGAGGCTGACCCATCAAAGGTAGATAATAGAAATCTATTACCCTTATTCCTTCTATTTCTGCAAGGTCTTCTTTCTTCTTTGATATGAATGAACTATGGGAGAGTTAGATTCTCCTTGAAAGCTCTAGGTTGAGACTTATATTCTGCAAAATACTCACTTAGAATCTCATGATCTAAGTGTTCTCCATATCTATTCCTCTTGTCTTCAAAATAAAAGGCCATAGTATGTTTCTTTGGAGCCCTATGCAATACCAAATCTTATTTTTTCTTGTAGGAAGTACATGGACCTTCCTCATCTTGAAACCCTGTAATATTCCTTTTTCAGGATTGCTCATAAATCATACATGAAAAACACATTTCCAGCAACATATGCAATAAAATAGTTAAATGATCCCTTGGATCTCGTAGATACATCCATCTAGCATCTAAATACAAGAGGATATCAGAAATAAATGAAACTAGGTGGGTGAAACAAATCTCCCACACTAGAGTAGCTAAAAATGACTAAAAACCACAAACTGTATTTTACCAGAGTTGCTGCATCAATGGATTGCGCAGTATAAAGAGGGTTTTAACATAAAAATATGGGAGAAAAATAGATTTACTCATATATTAATGAATAATTCTGAAGTATAGATATCTAGTCTCCTCATACAAAATACAAGAGAACCCGACAAGGGTTTCTTGTCAAATACTCTGCATACAAATGTGATCTTCAGAAAATTACTGAATAATCACTAAAAAATTGAAGCACAAGAGAATAGAAGGCTGGAAAGATATTTGATCTGATGTATAACCCTCAAGGGCTTCCTCCCATGGAAGGATGAACCTCTCAATCACAAGGAACCACTACAACGGAGCCACCAAACCATGCAATGATCACTGCCTCCAAAATAACGCACTCCCTAGTAGAAACAACACTAGGAGGGTATGGGAAGTGTGTGGTATAATACCATAGATCTAAAATAAGCTTTGGAGCCCTCCAAACAGATCTCTCAAGTGAAGGAAAGTTTCCTCCAATGAGAAACAAGCTTAGAAGCAGTGACTCCAATCCCTTCCACTGTTGCACCCAGCGACACTACACAATCTCCGGCAAAGTTGTGCTGATGAAGATGGATAAAGCTTGGCCAAAAAACCTAATGTGGAATAATGGATAATAACTCTCCCAATGAGCTCCTCAAAGGAAAGAGGTGGGATTCCCACCTAGGAACACCTAGTGCTAAACAGCACTACAACTATGCTAAGCATCAAAGCAACAACAATTCTTGGCAACCAAGAATAATAATCTACAACATGATGAATAATGTTTCCATCCTCTTACTTATATAAGATATGAGTTTTCTTTCCCTTGGCCCCACTCAATTAGGTTACTTCTAACCCAAGTTACATCTCCCTCCAAAATTGTGTTATTCCTCCTTGGATTCCTCCTCCACTAAAACAGAACTGTTGAATTAGTCAAAGAAGCTTGAATTTAACCTTGTTCACACATGGAGGTGTTTTATTGAGCTAGAAATAGTGTCCCCTTTCACATTTGGAGTATTTTATTCCTCCTTAGGAGACTTATGGGATTTTATTCCCATTTATTCACCGACTATAGCTGTTGCTAACTCTAATGTTCCATTTATCTTGGAGGCTAAAATTTTGGAACATTACAAACCCTAAAGTGGTTTCACTTCCTTTATCCATTTTTCTTTGCTTGACTTCCTTGGTGAGGTCCTTCTTAGATTTTAAAAGATATGAGATGAAACTCATTCCTCCCATCATTATGATCTCTTTCTCCTTCTCTTCTTCTTCTTATAGCATATTGGATGAAAACTCACAGGCTAAGCTAAAGATCATGCTCTGATACCACTCTAATATTCCCAAATGAGAAAATCAACAATACATGCACTAAAAATGCATTTTTCAAAAATATATGCAATAATAGTTAAATTCAGCCCATGGCTCCAATCATTTATACATTATAGTAGCCAAATACAAAAGGAGATCTGAAACAAATCATGCTAGCTTAGTTAAACAAGCCTCCCAAGCCATAATAGTGAAAAAATCATGCAAAAAGAGGGGTTGCAACCATGAATTAAAGATGGAATACCCTGACAGTGTTATTTTATTTCTCCTGCAATAGAATTAGGTTTTAAATCAGATCTAGAGATGCTTTGTGCATAAAAATTTAGATCTATATCAAATCCATGCACTATACAAGCTCCTCTATAGAACCCTCATTGGGGTTTTCAGAAAAACACCAAGCACAAAGTGTAGATCTGAGATCTAAGACTACAGATCTACTGAAAATTACAGATCTATAGAGTATGCCTGATCTGATATATGAAAAATAATAGCCTCCTCCAATAGATCTCCAAAGTGAAGGGCAGATCCCCAACACTCAGAAAATCAGCTCTCCAAATGGTGTGCTAAACCACCCTGCAAATGCTCCTTCAGAAATTACGCAGACCTAGATATCTTCTGCATTGTAGGGATCAAAATATAGTTGGCCTGATGCCAAGATGTGAAAATGAGGCTCAATGCCTTCAATATTGTCCTTCCAATGGAGTAGAAACCTCCTCCACTGAAAATGAGCACTAAAATGGCCTAGATCTAGAGATCTAGCTTCCACTTGCTACAACTTACTGAAAAAACCAAACCCTCAATAGGATCTGCACTGTCTAATAAAAGTGAAGCTTGGACTTAATCCAGATAGTGGACAATATGGTGCAAGACTCCTCCAAGAGCTCCTTAATGGTAGAGGTGAAATTCTTGATCAAGAACACCCTGTGATAAATAACACTCTATCTCACCTAAACATCAAGAGAAATAAATATTTCTAGACAGACCATATATTCAGAAAATCATAATCCTAAGCTAACCTCATATGGTTGCCATCATCTTCATTATAAACAATGTGATTCTTCTCACCTTGGGTCCCACTCATTAGGGTTTCCACCTTCATGCAGTTAATCTCCCTCCAAAACTACGTTATCCCATCATCAATGCCACTCCTCCATAACAATGTTGTTGGATTTAGTCAACCTTGATTTATTCTCCATGCAATGCCTCCTTCCATACTTAAGGTGGCTTTATTCTAACTATCTAAACTTCTCCATATTCCCACTGGGTTATCTCCATTAATGTTCCACTTCCTCAATACTAGCTTTGTTGACTTGGTCAAACTTGACCTTGTCCACATGCATTAGCCTTTGTTCACACATGAAGGTACTTTATCTAGTTATGAATATGATCCTTTTTCCCATTAAGAGGGATTTTATTGCTGCTAAAAATATTTATGGGCCTTCCTACCCATTTATTCATCTAACTATGTGTTAAGAGAAAAATTAATATTCCAATTAGCTACATGCTAATTTAGGAATATTACATTTTTTATGAGATTAACTTATATAAATAATGAAAATAAAATTATGTTGTGTTTAACTATAAAATTAGTATAAATTTATGTTACTAATTGTTGTGTAAAGTGTCAAAAAATATCAAATTTCATGAGGTGTAAAACTTCAAGAAAGGCTTACACGAGGAGAGATTTCTCCCCTCTCAACAGTTGATAGATCTTTTGTTTAAGTGGATATTTCATGTCTCATTTGCGTGATAACTATACAAAGTATTAACAAAAATGTTTAAATTACATTTTTATTTTTTTACATTTTATTTATACAATATAAACCATAGTATCTATCTATAAATAAATATATTTTTTTTTTCACAAGAAAAAAAATATTTATATATTTATATATAAATATGGTAATACTCCAGTTTTACATCTTCTATTCTTTCATCTTACATATCAAGCTAACCACAAAACTTTCCTATCCAAAATCAAACCAAATCTATTTTTATATAAAACCTTTTGTTTGTTCTCCTTTATCATTCTAAAACTAATTTACATCATATTCATCAAAACAAAAGCATCAGACATCTACAGTCTTCATTCCTACATATTTTTTAAAAAGCGTGAAAATGATGTTGAGGACCTTGTGTCCCATCTCTCGTTTCCCACCAGATAAGCTCCCTAGTCCTCCAAAGTAAGGCTTCTTTTGAGAGCATATCTACCTCCATATTCAACTCTCAAAAGATATGTATTGGATAAATAGAGCTAAAGATTTTTTCCATGTCTCTGATTCTCCTTTTCCACAAGAAAAGACCCTCATCTTGCAAATTTGCAAAACCAAAGAACCATTCAATGATGATACTAGAATCCCTCATAACCTATAACCATTGGTAACCTTCTTTAAAAGAAATGAACAATACAGCCCATAAAGCCATTAATTCTACATTATTATTTGTCCCTCTTCCAATCCTTAATTTCCATTTTAGCTTCCTACCATCAGTTAACCAAAGGAAACCTCTAGATCCACATAAAAAGGAAGAATATTTTGCAGCTCCATCAAAGAAACAACAAATATTATTTTTAATCTGTGCTGGTAGTTTCAGTGTTCTTGGTTTTTTTTTTTCCTTTTTTCCCAAAATAAAGTTTTCCACTATCTGATGGGTCAATCCATTAGTATTCCCCACAACATTCCTGTCAAAAATCAGCTTATTTCTGAAAATCAAAATACACCAAGCAATCGAGAAGGGAAGGATTTTATGCTCTGGGAATTTAAAAAACCATCGCTAAATCCCTCTTGTAAAATCCTCCTATTCCCAGCTAAAAACAATCTGATAGTGTTGCTTCACTGCCTACCAAATCTGACGTGAGAATTCACATTCCAAAACCAAGTGGTTTATAGTTTCGTCCTGATTTTTACACAAAACACATATGTCTCGCCCAACATAACCTCTTTTTTTCAAATTCTCCCATGTTAATATTTTTTGTGCCATAAGTAACCAACTGAATCATTTTATCTTAAGTGGAATTTTAAGTTTCCAAAGAGATAATTCACACCAGTGTCCAACATTCCTCCATTTTTCCCATTCTAAAGGCTCATATGACCCCTTTACAGTGATCACCCCTGAATTCCCGTTCTATGACCAGCAAAGCTTATCCTCTTCAAAATTTAAAAAAAATTATCGAACTTCCCAAAGAATCCACATAGGCATCCCACTCAAATTTGTAGACCCCAGTAATACCCAAAGTTCTAGCTCGAAGCCAACAGTTTCCAATACCATCTCGATTATATTTATATATCTGAAATAGAAAATGGTATCCTTTCCTATTCGGAAACTAAACCAATTCTTGAGATTAGTAGGACATATCCATCAACCCTTGGATTCCATCAACCCCTATCTGAACCATAAAGCCTTTTCCTGGTACCTAAGCCAACTAAGCTTCAAGGATGGGAACGGCATGACATAGATTCCTCCAAATCTTCGAGGCGGTAGAGCCCATTTTTACCTATCTACATAACCAGATGGGCACCAACACCCATTTCAGAAACTTTCTACGAATAATGCTTCCCCAAAGTCCAGAATCAAAAAGGTATCTCTAAATTGACTTTGCCAGGAGGGACAGATTGAAAGTCGACAAATGTTTAATGCTCGAGCCACCATAACATATAGGTATCGCCAATGTTTCCCAAGAGAAAAGATGTATACCTTCATTCTGTTTTTCCCATCTAAAAAATGGAGAAGAATATTTTTCTCAAAGTATCCAGAACCTGTAAAGGGATAGAATACAGGCTATCCAATAAACCGGTAGAGCATCTAAGACATATTTTACCAATATAAGGTGCCCTCCCAAAGAAAACCACTGATTGGTCCAATGGTCTATATGTATTTCCACTTTAGCAATAAGCCATTTCCAATCATGATTAACATAGCAATATGGTTTCAAATAAACCCACAAATACTTCAAACCATTTCACAGAGGTTGAAATTGATAACCCAATAAGTTTTGGAAAATTGCCACTTCATCCTCTTCAAACCCATTCAAAAACATTTGAGATTTCTGTGTACTTATACGAAAATACATAGCATGGAAAAAAGAAGACAAAATCTCCTTTATCTTCTTCCACTGTTGAAGATTCCCTAGATTTAGGATAAGTACATCATCCAAATATAATATATGAATCAATTTACTAATCGCTTCCACTTTTACCCCACTGAGTTTACCATTCTAAGATTCTTTAAGAAGTGCCAGACTTAGCCTTTTCATCAATAGGATAACCAGAAGGGGGGACGTTGGAAACCTTGTCTTAAGCCCCTGGATCCTTTGAAAAAAGGTGAAGGGATTCCATTAATAATTACAAAAAATGTTGGAGAAGTAACACATATGAGAATCCAATTCACCATGTCGAGGTTTAAACCAAGATCTGCAAGAGTATGAGTCTCAAATAGTCCCAGTTTACACAATCATACACTTTCTACAAATCCAATTTTAGGACAATGACATTTTGTCCTTTTACTTTTACACTATGGAGTGCTTATTGAGCTAGCCCTATGGCGTCCATGATCTGCCTGCCTCGAAGAAACCCAAATTGATTCCCACTAAAACCCTTTGAAAAAAAAGGTTTCAAATGATTTGAGATAATTTTGGTTAATAGAAATTCTTTTGGTAATAATCACATGCAAAAGAACGAGGTCGACGCGTTTCGAACCAACCAGTGTGGTTCATCATCAGGACTATGTGAGAGATCAGATCCAGACAATAAATATAAATAGATGTAGAGATGGCTCAACTAGCCGTTAGGATAACGGCTAGTTTGACTTAGAAAAAGTAAAAATTCCATTATATATTCATTTAATTTATTAATTAATTAATTTATTTATATTCTTAATTAATTTATTATTATTATTATTTTAATTTATTATACAATTAATTGACCAATTAAATAATACAATGGTAAGTAATTTAGCAAATCTAGGTGTATATATGCAAATTTTTGATTAAATTATATAATAAACATTTATACAATTAATTCTTTATTCATGAAATCTAATTAAAAATAAACCATCTATCAAATAGTCAAACATAGTCAAAAAATAAATAAATAAAATAATATAAATAAATAAATTAAAAAATAAAAATAAATAAAAATAAAATATAAAAATAAAGAATATATATATATATATATATATATATATATATATATATATATATATATATATATATATATATATATATATATATATATATATATATATATATATATATATATAAAAATAAAAATAAATAAAGATAAATAAAAATAAAATAAAATAAAAATAAATAAATAAAATAAAATAAATTAAAAAATATAAATAAAATATAAATATAAATTAATAATAAATAAAAATATATTTTATTTTATTTTAATTAATTAATTAATTATTATTATTATTATTATTTATTTATTATTATTATTATTACAAATAAAAATATAAAATAAAATAAAATAAATAAATAAATAATAAAAAATATTAAAAAAAAAAAAAAAAGGAAAAAAGTCAAGAATATAAGGCAGGAATCCAGCACCTGCTAATATTCCAACCGTCATCTCTATTGAGATTAACAGGCCTTTTTTCAATTTCAATAGCCTCTCGCAACTTACGATGATGGAAATGGTCGATTCTAGCAATGACCTTAGCATCTTCAATGCAAATATGATGGTTAGTCTTTTCTGCATGCTCAGCTAAGGCGGATGAGCGAGATCTTCTATGCTTGATATCAGCAGCATGCTCACATATCCTTTGATTAATTGACCGGCCCGTCTCACCAAATTGCATAACGCAATTGGTCTATGCTCATAAAAACTACCAGGGCAGTCACATTTTGAAATTAGTGCAATAAAAGTGGCATTCATACCTCCACAAACCGATGTTGTTTTCCTTGAGTCTTCAGTAGTTGCTAGCAAATCAGGTCCCATGATCTCAAAAAAATAAAGAAATAATTCAATAGTGAAACCATCCGGTCTCGGGCTCATTTTTTTATAAAATTTCTGAAGAACTCTTTTTATCTCTGCCAACATCACCGGTGTCTCCGCCACAACATCTTCTTCCTCCTCAAACATCTGTGGGTACAATTTTACGAACTCTATTTTTTCAAGTATCACATTCTCCCCCGTATCTGGATTTTTTTTTTTGATGTAGTCCACCGCAGCACATTCCAAATTTTCCTATCCCTCCACCATATTACCCAAACTTTCCTTCAACATCCAAATGGAATTCCTATTTATACAATTTTTTGCAAATTTATGGAAAAAATTACTATTTCAGTCACCCAAACTGAGCCAAAAAACCCTGTTTTTTTGTTTTAATGAAAATTCTTCCAACCATAGTAATTCCTTCCTCTTTCCTTCTAAGTGGATCAATCTATCTCTCAGTTTTACCTCCCATACAAAGTGATTCAATTTTGCAAAAATAGAAAATATCTCTCCTTCAATTTGATACAAATCCGCCTGATTTTGTCACTTTTATGTCTTTTCCCAAGAGATAATCTTCGACTTCAATTCTTTTAATTTTGCAAAAAGTCCCTGCATAGGATTGAAACCCTCCCCTCTAAGCTCATGTACCCAGAAATCATGAACCCAATCATCAAATCTTTTAAAACCTAACCAAGAAGACTTGAACTTGAATGGAACTTTTGAATATCTCACGCCTTCCCCGATCTCAAGTACAACTTGCAGGTGAACATAAATTGAAAAAGCTTCAACCCACATCTGATGGTGATTAATGGAAGAAAAGAGAGGTTCCGCCACCAAAAAAAAATAAAGACTCTTCCCTATGTATGAACCATCCTTACTCCCATTTTTCCATGTCAACACCAACTCTCCATCCCAAATATCCAGCAAATCAACAGAGTGAAAAAGCATTCTAAAAAATTATGCCAAGGGGTCAGGCCTAGCCGAGAGTCCCCAAATATCCCTCTAATCAAGAAAAAAGTTTAAATAACCCCCAATGATAAGGTTCATGTCACTAAGAAAACCAGAATTAAATAAATTTTCCCAGAAAACCTGATGCTCTAAATAAGGAGCATAGCAATTTACAACCATTAAATGAATCCCCAAATCCTCACTAAAACCATCAAGAAAAATCCCTGCCTCAATTAATAAAGGGAAAAAATCAAAACATACTTTCTTCCATGCACAAAAGAGACCCCTCGAAAGATCCTTTGCATTTGTTGAACAAATCTCCCATCCCGAGAAAAGACCCAAAAAAACCTCCCTAGATTTTGTTGCCTCCACCATAGTCTCATGAAAAAGTACTAAATCCAGATGAACATAAAATAAAATTCACTTGAGAGTAGTATGTTTTGGGGCCCTTCCCACCCCTCACACATTCAAAGATATAATTTTCATGAATCCACCAGTTGGTGGCCAATACCTCTAAGCGAACTAGCATCAGAAGAGCCAGATAATTCCGTTGCCTCCCTAACCACTTTTTTCCTCATGCTTGAAATCTTAACAGGCGAAAAATCCTATTTTATCCACCCCATAACAGCCCCTTTCCCAATAAAGAGTGGGGAATAATGTTGAGTCCCATTCACCTTAAGCTTCCCTCTAATCGATTCAGCCTCAAATACCTCTAGGGGCTCTCTTAGAACTACATCCCAGTAAGTCAGAACAAGAGTATGAATAAATTCATCCATTTTTCCTCACGTCCCCAACACCGAGGACATTAAACCTATATATCTACCATATTTTATAGATTTTGTACTACTCCCACTCACCCTTGTAGCCATACCAAAGGATGTTTGGGCACCCAAAGCCGAAGGTGATGGAAGAGTGCTATCAAAAACCTCTCCTCCCATAGTGAAACCCTCCCCCAGCACACTAGGGTTTCAAAAAACATCAGTGTTATCAGTGAATGACATCGCATGCCCCAAACCAGAAGTGTCCCCTTTCAAGATCTCATCATCCACATTTGAAAACCAAATATATATTTACATGATTTTTTTGTTATCAATATTTTGGTTAACTATTACAGGTCAATTTATTAAAAAACACGTACCAATGAGAGGAATTAAAAATTTTATTCATCTTGAACAACATACTAATAAAATGTTTTGACTATCAACTTTATATTGATTTACATTACATTTTTTTGTTATATTTTTTTTCTTCAAGGTTACATGTAAATTGTATACTAAGCATTGAAATAATTTTAGTAAATCCCTGTTATTAGGCCAACAACCCACTATGAAAGAGATGGTATAATGGCATTTCTTGTTATATTATGTAAATATTTTCACTTAATTAAATTACATTAAAAAGAGATAAAAAAGAAATAAAATAGAAGAGAAAATCATAAAACTAAATTACCTACTTAAAAAAATAAAAATTTAATAAATTTTACTTCTTACCATGAAAAAGAATTTGGTTTTAAATGGTAGCCATGTATTTTAAAAAATTAAACCTCTCTTGAGTTTGATGGAAGTAGTGGAGCAGAGTCACACTGCACATCAGTGCCTATAATTTTCTCTTAAAAATATGTCTAACATGTTTCAGGTTTGCGAATTTGACCTTTACATTTAATCTAAATTTAAATTTTCCATCTTCCCTTAGACTGCCAAACTTCCCTGCAATAGTTAGCTCATCCAAATCTAACTTAAATTGCAGATATTTCAATTTCACCACTCGCCTTTTCTTACACATAGAGTTTACATCCTTCTCTTGAAAAAACTGACCCTCCAACTCCTCAAGCCCAAGTATACCACCAAAAAAAAACCCTAGAACTTCCAGTTGATCAAGGGGACATAATCTTCAAACAAATTGTAAATTGATAGCCCTGTCTCCGCAGACTCTAAAGGCCATATGCATTAGTGTCCTATTTGATTTTTATAGGTTGAGCCTCACATATATATTTGGTCAAAGACACACACACAAAGGGTGTTTCAATTTTTGATGCAGTGTGTGATGGTTAATGAGAAGTATAGGTTACCAGGTTACCATGTCACGTCAGCTCTTGGTGCTCAGATAGCCAAAACCTGCAGGTTCCCAGAGACTTTAGGGTTTGGTAAGGTTGTTGGGGGCTTTGTTTTGGAAAAGAAATAGTTTTAAGTTGCAGAGTGCAATCAAGGTAGATAGGGAGTTGTCACGATTGCGGATAGCCAAAAGATGGGTGGCACATTAATTGCATAGAACAACATCGATGGAAGATATGGGAGACAAGGAAAATCAGCAGAAATCCCAAAAATCAAGAAGAAGCGGAAAGCAATGGAGTGGGAAAAGAGGAAATATTGATAGTCACATTGGCAGAAGAATAAGTAGGCAATCAGTCAGCGTAGATGAGTTAGCTAGTCAGTGCAGTAGAGGGCCAGGAGAGAGAGCAGAGCCATAGGAGAGAACTGTGATATCTTTGTTGTGCTGAATCACATTGTAATAGACTCTGTGGAGTGATGTATGCCATTTGATATTGATAATGAAATTTGGTTATTGTTGTCTTTAATATTCTGAGTTGAGTGTTAATCAATTGCTTACTATGAATGTATGCCCCATTTTTAATTTTAATTTAGTGTTCTAAACATTCTTGATGACTAATAGGGTATACATAGTAGTGAGATCTATTTGTTGTTTTAAGTTCCTTTAGTTGTTCTTCATGGTTGTAATTGTCTCGCACATGATCTGTCTCCTAATATTACTAAGGTCACAACACACCTCGAGTGAGATGCTCTGCTCCTTGGAGTAGGGTTAAAATGTCAGTGTTGTGCTAGACTACTGTGGAAACCTTGTTGGCCTCTCTCCTAAACTTGTGTCTTACTCAGAGACCCCCTTTTTCACCAACAAATGGTTCAATTACCAGGACCTGAAAATTCATTTAGGAGTTATATAATGGTATCGTGGATCTACGAGAGAGAACTAAAAAGCTGGTGGATAACCACTTAGACCAGTTCATATCGCAACAAGCGGAGCTGCGACAATAGAGGGAAAAGATTGTCAAGGATCGGGTCCTATTTTCTGAATCTGTAAGTGTCCTGTATGAAATTTTCTGGGGAAGGTTTCCTGAAGAACTTTTTAATTGGTTTTGGAGACTACAAGTCAAGTCACTTCTAGGAGGGTCATGTAGATTCTGTCACAAGTGGATGCACAAGGATCTAGTAGCACTCCATTAGTTAGATACCGATTTACCAGAGCTATAGATTTATGGGTACAATCTACCTTAGAATGATACATTGTAGAATTTCCAGCTGAGTGTTACCAATCCCTTTTAAAATATGAGGAAATATTCAGATCTGGATTGCAAGGAGAAAGTTTGAAGGAAATCTTGTTTTGGATCAAAGCTTTAGTGGTGGACGAGGGTTTGATCGCATTTCAAAATTCTGAGATGGATACTTAAACCTCTAGTACTAGGGGAAGGAGTTGAGGGAAATATGATACAACTAAATCATAAGGGGGAATAAGGATATGGATACTGGAACCTCTAGTATATTGAGAGAGTGACGGACACATCAGAGGGCACAGATTGCTGAGAAGTGGCAGGAAAGGGTCATGAAGGAGTTTGAGAAGTAGGAAAGTAGTTGATAGGACAAGGAGAAGGAACTTCAAATGATAAAGGAAATGGAGGGTCAGATGGGATCCCAAGGAATAGGAGGGACCATCAAAGAAGTTATGCAACTTTATAGGAGCCCAACCTGAAGAGAAAAGGGAGAAAATTCCAATGTGGAGCTACATGTTGCAATGGAGCAACTATTTCAAGAGAGGCCGACACACATAATTCAAGGTAATCCTATTCCCTAAAGTTCAAGTAGCTCTAGTCCCAACCTTCCCCTGGTACTCTATCAGCCACCAGATAAAATATTTTTAAGTTACGGGAGTTTATAAAGTTGAATAGTGTTAAGTCTACAGTATAGATATTACTAGCTACAGTGCTAGTAATACAATCTCACAGCCAGGAGGTAGAGGTTTTTTTTTAGTACCACCCATACAAATAATTATGGTGAGATCACTTACTTGATATCTAGAATTCTTTGGGAGGGGAAATGATGATGTGGAACAACACTGGTATCTATGCGAAGCGATATGTAGGGCTCAGATAACACCATAGGTGGTTAATTTGATCGAGTTCTAGACTACTTTAAGAGAGAGAACTCTTCGCTGGCTCATTAAATGGTCCGAAGCTCATCAAAACCCTGTGATAGATGATGTCAAGAGAGAATTTGTCAAAGAATTTAAATTACCTCAGACAGATCAACAAGGATTATATGAGTTGTGGGATATCAAACAGCGAGAAGGTGAAATGGCATGAGACCTGATGAGAAGATTCAAGGATGCGATTGGGAAACTAAGTTATCCAATCGATCTGAATCACCAACGAGATTGGTTTATTAAAGCACTTCCTCCATTGACAAGAACTCCACTAACATAGTAGAATATTGATACCTTACAATATTCCCTCGAGCAAGCCATGAAGATAGAAGCTATGGCAAGGTATCCGCAAGTGTTCAGAGGATGGGCAGCAATTCAAGATCCTTCCATATTAGGGATACCACATCAGATAGCCAGTTTAACAAAGAATTTGACGGATATTCAACCAATACGACCTGCAAGGCCCAATGTGTGGTGTACCCATTGTCTGATGGAGGGACACGTGGCCACAGAATGCCCGAGGTTGGGGGGGAAAATGCAGGAGCTTCAGCAGCAGGGACCTAGGGGCTCCACCAGTTGGGGGAGTTGCAGAGATAAATACTCAGGGATTATACCAATCACAACCTCACTTTCCAGAGTTCCCTTCTCAACAGAATCAGACCGAAACAGAATACTGTGAAATATGCAAAGGCATTGGTCATCCTTCACGACTATGCCCAATTTCTCAGAAATATTCCAATGTTCCAAAAAATACATGTTGTGATTTTTTCACTTCTACAATGCATAATATATAACAATGTAGAGCCCTCGATGCACTAGAAGAATGATTGGATAGACCATCTTATAGAGTGAATGAAGCTCCACGGGGCTGAGGAGGAGGAATGAGAGGAGGAAGAAGCAGAGGAAGAGGACCAGTAAGGTGCTATAACTGTGACCAAGAAAGTCACGTAGCTAGGGAATGTTCGTTACCCAGAAGAACATGGTGCTCTCAGTGCAGAGTCAATACAAACATAGCTGAAGACTGTCAAGAATTAATTAAGATGTGGGAGGAAAGAGCTAGAAAGAGAGGAACAAATCTAGCGAATGCATAAAAAATAATAGTAGAAGCTAATCCCATGCAAAGTGTAGCCATAGTAACCCTATGAGGAAATAAGACAGGGGAGGATGCACAAAATATGGACCTGATAAAGTTGATCAAGCCAGCATCTCCAAAAACCACTTTCAGACCAGATAGATAGAAGCAATATTTTAAGGAGGCAGTGGAAACATTTTCCCAAATAGGGAGGATTAAAGGTATTGATCTTCCACAACTGACTGTAGAAAAATAGAAGCAGGCCCATACAAGTACAATGATTGAGGAATGGTTCCGACTATTTTTTAAAATTGTAACCAATGCACCAATGCTGGAACAGCTAAATAATAATCTAGAATTGATGGTGCAGGAAAACGTAGAACTGATAGAGTCAAGAGATTCAACCGAGAAGTACACAAGAGGGATAAAAAGAGACAAGAGAAGAATATGAAAGGAATTATGTTTACATACTCAAGTCGCGGGATTTCAAATCAAAGACACCATGCTTGACTTAGGATCAGATGTCAACATTCTACCACGAAAGATGTGGGAAGAATTGGGGAGGCCAAAGTTGACATACTTGCCAATACAGCTACGCATAGCGAATCATTACTGTATTGTGCCCATAGGAGGGCTAGAAGAGGTCGAGGTTGATGTCACGGGAGTGAAAACATATACATATTTTGAGGTGATAGACATCATGGGGGAGAAGGATCCATATCCTGCTTTTTTGTGGATAGATTGGGCCTTTAAGAACTATGAAGTGATCGACTTGAAAAAATAATTGATTATATTCAAAGACAGGAAGTTAGGGTCACTCAACCACTTGACCCATATCAGGGACCCCGATATACAAAAATTGTTGACAACAAAGAGGATGATCACCTTCTCGATCACCTTTACTAGATGATGGTAGGGAAGAGAGAAGACTATATCAATCCAATAGTCGGATGGACCATAAGCTGGAGAAGTGTTTAAAGTTTATACTTGGGCTCAAAAATAGCTTAGGATGATTGGGAACAGGGAGGATACGAGAGTAATACTAGAAGATGTGCTAACATCCGAGGAGTCAAATGAATCAGAACTGAGGTAAGAGGATACCTGACTCTATCAAATATGAATGTTGTAAATACATTTATTGCAAAAGTAGAAGAAAAGATGCCAATAGAACATCGAGTCCCTGTTACGGATGTATCACTGTAATCCACGTCAGCAAGGTGGTGCGTTAACCATCGCAACTCACTTCTGAAGTGGGAAGATGTTGCAATAAAACTAAGAGTTAGATACAAGGAAGATGCAGGACCACAATTCATTGAGAAGTACCAAGGGGACTCTAGCCCCACAAAGCATTTAAAAAATTGTGAGTACAATTGGAAGAAATTAGGGTATCGAGAATCTCTTTGGATGCATAATTTTATACATTCATTGGACACAATTCCATAGGCCTGGTACTTGACCGAAGAAAAGAAGAGAGGAATTGGCACCTGGCAAGCAGTTGCGGAAACGTTTAATCAATGTTTTTCTTTTAAAGGAGAAACAAAACCGGTTACAGATGCACTACAAGCCATCAAAAGAGAATTATTTTTTCCAGAGATTCAAGAAGATGAAGAGAAACTACTCTCAGAGCATATTATCAAACAATCAGTAGCATGCAAATGAATAGATAGTAATATGGATGATGATGATTTAGAGAATCTCCGACACTTATAATTTGAAGAGAGAGAAGGGGAGTGGGATATACAGGAGGAACCAACAACAGAAGGAATTCACTTGTTACCCTTGAAGACTAACAAGCTAAACATTGGAACCACGGAGAAACCCAAAATAGCATCCATCAGAGACTACTGGGATACAAAAATGACCAAGGAATCTTCGACCTTTTACAGTAATATGAAGAATTACTCCCATCCTCAGTAGTACAGCTAAAGGGAATAAAAGGGGACATGGGGTAAATTCTGATAGTCTTGAAGCCCGACGCAAGACTAGTGAAGCATAGGCCTTACTGCCTAAATCCAAGGGCAAAGAAGAAAGTCAAAGAAGAAATAGATAAATTGCTGAAAGAAAGGCTGATTTTTCCAATGGAGGAAGTAGACTGGGTCAGTCCCATTATGATACAAAGAAAACGGGAGAAATCCAATATTAGAGTATGTGTGGATTTCAGAAGCCTCAACAACGCATGCATATATGATCCATTTCCCACTTCGTTTACTGATGAGGTTCTCGACAATGTGCAGGAAATGAAGCCTATTCATTCACAGATGGTTTCTGAGGTTATCATCAAGTGAGAATAACAAAATAAGACCAATTTCACAAATGAATGGGGATTGGTTGAATACCATGTCATGCCCTTTAGACTAAAGAACGCACCAGCGGTGTTTTCACGAATAATGATAGCAGCATTTCGAGATTATGTCAATAAGTTCCTTGAGGTGTACATGGATGATTGGACAATTTACAGTTTAATGAAAAATCATGCAAATTTGTTAAGAATAATGTTTGACAATTTTAAATTTTCCTCAACCTCAAGAAATGCATCTTTGTAGTACCTTTTGGGACTCTTCTAGGGCATGTTGTTTATAAACAAGGTGTTTATGTGGATCTAGAAAAAGTAACAGTCATTGTTAACATAGAAGTGCCAGACACCGTGAAACAATTAAGATCACTACTTGGACATACCATGTACTATAGAAGATTCATCCACAGTTATGCAAAGATAACAACACCATTGGAAAAGGTGTTGCAGAAGTGAGAGCACTTCACATGGAGTGGTGAATGCGCTAGTGCCCTCAATACATTGAAAGAAAAGTTAACAAGTGCACCCATATTGGTTCATCCTAACTAGGACAAATAGCTCCATGTCCATATTGACGCCTCCAGCATTGCATTAGGAGTGGTGTTAGCTCATCCAAGAGAAACTTTTGTTGATCATCCAATCTATTTTGCAAGCAGGAAGTTGTCTACTGCTGAAATGAACTACACAACAACATAATGAGAAGCTCTTGCGATGGTGTATTCTCTTCAGAATTTTTGTCATTACCTACTGGGAGGTACGTTCAAATTCTTCACAGATCACTCAACATTGAAGTACATGGTTAACAATCCTGTGCTTGAAGGAAGGATCTGTATATGGCTCCTACTGTTCTAGGAATTCACCTTCGAAGTGATAGTGAAACCAGGAAGGTTAAATGTGGGTCCTGACCATTTATCAAGTTTGGAAAATGGATAGAATGGGGGATCCCTCGATGATCAGTTAGTGGGTGCTGATATCTTCAGAGTATAAGCTATCCCATATTATCTAGAGTAGGTAGCAGTATATTTGGAAATAGGACAGTGCCCAACTAAATACACGGTGACTTAGAGAAGAAATTTGGTAGTGAAAGAAGTTGAGTATCAATTGATAGTAGGGAAACTGTATAATATGGGGTTGCGCTAGGTATTTTGGAGATGTTTCATGGACCATGAAAGAGAGGATATCTTATGGGAGTGTCATTGCAAAGTTATGGGCAGCCATGTCAGCACAAAACCCACTGCAAGAATAATATTATAAGCAGGGTTATGGTGGCCCACAATTCATAAAGATAGTAAAACATATGTAAAGAAATGTGATGTCTGCCAAAGAACGAGACGTCCATCACACCGAGATGATTTTCCACTACAACTTCTAAGAATACTGCAGCCATTTGAGAAATGGGCCATTGATTTCATAGGGCCAATTGCACCAGTAGCAAGACATTCACAAGAAAGGCACATAATAACTGCAACAGATTATCTGACAAGATGTCCGGAGGCAACACCGGTGAAATATTGCATAGCAAACACAACATCCAGGTTCATATTTGAAAATATCATTAGCCAATTTGGCTACCCCAGAAGCCTAACCAGTGATCAAGGTTCACACTTCATCAATACAACAATCAAGTCTCTGTTAGATAATTTTATGGTGCAACATCATAAGAGCAGCTTGTACCACCCTCAAGGAAATGAAACCATTGAAGCATTCAATAAGATCTTAGAAAAAGGACTAACCAAGATATGAAATTCCAATCAGGATGATTGGGATGAGCAGATACCAGCAACATTATGGGCATACAGGACAACTATAAAAAGGTTTCACAATCAGACTCCTTTCTAGCTGGTATATGGGAGAGACGCAGTCATACCTACTAAATTTAACATATCGAGTTTATTAATCGCTTCAACAATCCATCTAATAGAGTTATACTCAATCACTAAATGCCCCCATGAGCTAAAAAATCTTGAAGAAGAGATATTCCTGGTGGAATTCCATTAGACGGTTCAGAAGGAAATACAGAAGGTTTGGAACAACTGCCACATCAAGCATAAGACGTTCACTATCGGAGGGAAAGTTATGTTGTATAACAACAAATTTCAAAATTTCCTGGGCAAACCCAGAATGCACTGGATTGGACCATACCATGTCATTTAAATTAAAGATTCAGGTGTGGTTTGATTGGCGCAACTGGATGGCCATGTATTGCAAGGATGGGTGAATGGAACACGCCTAAAGCCTTATCACGAGTACATTTCATCATTTTTTTTTCAAATAAATCTCGCAACCGAGAGGAGTAAGTAGGGTAGTATAGAAATAGATCGATTCAATAAATCTCTTGCACCCAAGATGATAAATAGGATAGGAATCTCAATAAAAATAAATCATAATAACGCAGAGAACAAATCCACCTGTTGTGATGCAGAGACAACATCGCAGCCGATTTTGGTCGGGGGATGGTAGCGTCTAACATGTCATCCGTGATAGAAATCCAAGCGTGTAAAATATCATTCCATCATGATAACCCATCATATTATTGTCAGTCCATAGGATGACCCAGATTTGAGAATTAATTTCCATAATTAGTAACAACCATACTGTAATAAATTTTCCATATTAAGCCATAATCATTACCCATCACGTCTACCCAAATCCCTAAGACACAGTCCACAATGTCATAATACACCTCACTGCGGTAACTAATCGCATGATTATAGCCATGGGAGAGACAAAAAAAATTAATTAGTTATGTGGTCTTATAAACCTCATTCGTGCCAATTACATTACTTAACCCGCATGAACGAAGAAAAGCATGAGAATGCTGGAAAATTCTGAGTTAGAACAAGAAATAGCCGCATCAACAAGTGAAATTTCATCAGAGGAAGTTCAAAGAGATAGCCCAATAGCAGGAATTCATAGAAAGAGATCAGGAACAACATTCCAGGTATGCAGAAGAAGAGTGAAGATGACGAAGGTAGCACCAACAATCGTCAAGCCCGAGCTTGATGAGAAAGTTCAAAGGATAGAATCACTAGTTTGAAAGTATGACAATGCGTCGCTAATTGATACAAATTTCATGGATTCCTATCAATTTCCATCTATGAAGAGACAGGTACACATAGATAATTATGCTATGGAGGGAGGAGGAGAAGCAGCAAGAATGAATCCAAAGTTCAGAGGTATCCAAAAATCGACAATACTAAACCTTAGGAACCTCCCATTGTTTGGAACAACGAGAGAAACAATGCAGTGTCTGAAATTCCTGGCTTGTAGAGTTCAGAATGGATCAGTGTGGCTGGGGCAATAAATAACGATACATTCAGAGGATATAATTAGGATGATGGTACTATAAGAAGAAGCGAAGGATGTCTCAATGACATTCCAGAACGTGTCCAAGAGAGCCAAGATTAAGGCAAGAGACTGTGATTATTATAAGAAATATGAGACCATAAGAGGAGGGAAGGGAGAGAAGATAGACCTCATCAACAATCAAACAATGAAATTTTCTTGTTATATAATAGTGGGTAAGACGATGAGGAATTACACCAAAGGCGAATGTACCCTCGACACCATCTTAGTCATGGAACACTGCCTCCAGGGAACCCAGCTAAAATGGTGTGCCTTCGTGCTAAATGAGTGGTTTGATGCCTGCGAGGATAATTACAGATGAGGCATGGGATTCATTTATGGCCACCTCGTAATGGCATTTACAATGTGGAAATGGACTCACCTGGGGGTAAGACAGCTCATGGAAATCACAAACGACCAGCCAATGGCGTTAAGGATTACACCCTAGAGAATCTCAAGAGATCCCATCACCAAGGAGGTAAATAAGAATGCTTTCTCATTCTGGTACAAGCATATTGCGGATGTGGTGGCGAGAGAAAAAAAGGGTTTCAAGGGACCTGTTCAACAGATATTCTTCAAAAATATGATTTTGGGTCACCCACAAGAAGACATATATCATACCTAGTCATATGGACGAAACCATGTTCAAAAAGGGACTCTTAAAGTTTTAGGTCGAAGAAAAATCATTCCACACCGAAGTTTTTTCATGGCCAAGAGTTGCGATGGAGGTCAGAAGCGGAATACCTCACTATTAGTTTGAGGGCATGCTGCTGAAAGTACTCCCAGGGGATATAGTAGAGGAAACAACAAGTAGGATTTCTCGACTACAGCTAAAACCTTTACTGGACCAACTGGACACGAGGGTGAAGGAATTCAATATGGTAATAAAAACTTTCACAAGTGCTTCTATTGTGCTTCCTTATTTTTATGATTTTCATTCTTCAAATTCCACATTACCATACACAATCGCACATATCATCACTGCACTACCTTCCACCATGTTCAATTCACCCACAACAACCACAGTCACCTCAATCTGTAAGAGCAAGGCACCTAAACCCCCAGTAGCTACACCTAAGGCCAAAAAAGCAAGAATTACAGTACCTAGGCAAATAGTTGACCTCACCAAGGAATATCAGACCCAACCCATGGATACAAGAGTATTAATTCGAGAAGAACCAGAGGCTATCACCTAGGTCACCTCCACACTACCTGTGTTTGATCCCTTCTCAGTTTTGAATATTCAAACATAATCTCCACCCCACACTCACACCTCTTCACCTCATACTCACCATTCATCACCCCATACTTCATTTACATCCAAATACCAATCCACTAGCACTCCATCCACCTCGCAACTATCTCAGACCTAGTAAAGCTATGAGAAAAGACAAATGGGTACACCGAAGGAGAATTTAACTCGAGTACGGCTAGGGTACCCAAGGTTAATCAACCTCTGGTGGGGCAGGGTACTTTCCTAGAACTATTAGTTTGAGGATCTTTTACTGCATATACAACACCCTTGTTAAAAGAGCTAAATCCATTTCAACAAGCCAACCTAATACTGTAGTAGATTCAGCCAACCACTATCATGAATAACCTATAATTTTAGTTGCCACAACAGAACCAACCCGCATCACTGCATGAGCACTCAGAGAGATCAATCGCCAGCGGGCAACCCCTCATAGAAATACTGCCAACCCAAGACATGTCAGACATTGAGAGCATGTAGAACTGGGGGGCTAGACAGCTGTACAAGTTCATTCAGCGAGCATCATAGTAGGTGGAAGGGCTGAAAAATGACCTCCAATAGAGGTTCAAGCAGCAAAAATAGCACGTCATCGTGCTTACTAAAGAGCACAATCAGCTAAAAGGGGAGATGGAAAGTCTATAGGAGCATTTGAAAAAGGTAACAGATATCTTCAAGGACCTCTAGCCAATAGTAATTGCCTAGGATAACAAGACGTCGAAGGACATATCGGCCTTCTCCATGGTCCAAGGTCTATCCGAGTGAAAATGACATGTGCAAACCTCAGCAAAGAAAACCAAGAGCTCAAGAAAACGTTAGCTGCCAGACCAGCATTACCAGACCCCCCCATGATATATGCTTAGAAGGTTACCAAGAAACAAAAGCAGATAACCGGAATGGAGGAAACACTAGGGATGATAATAAAAGAGGCCTACAACCTACTGAAGAATTTACATGAATGCTCTAACTCGTTAACCATGAAATCCTAAACTATCTTGACATAGCTTCAGCAAATTTCACAAGAGATCAAAGAAGCCATTGATCTCGTCTGCATAACCCAGCTCTACAACCAAGTGGAGGTACTAGAAACCAAAATACAGAAGATAGAGGAGCATTCCACTGCCACAAAGCAGGTCTTCATATATCTAGGGCAACCAGTCAAGCAAAAAGAAGAGGCAATACAGTAGATGGCAACCGAAGCCGAATCAAAGATTCAAGAGGTATTCAGCAAGTGGTCGCCAGTAGCAAGTGAAACTCAGGCTAAAAGAGTCACCATCGAAACCGAATAGAAAATTAGAGAATGGAAACAAGAAATAACCGAGTTTTCACAACTCAAGTCTTTAGCATTGAGCAAGGTTCCATAGTTGGGGCCTTTTTTTGGATAGAGTGAAGAAATGGAGAAGACAAAGTCAGCCTCAGAAGCCAACAAACCAATGGAAGTTGTAGTAGCAGGAAAAGATTGACTAGGGACGAGTCAATAACGTGTGGTCGGGGCTTGTTGGGGCCTTTGTTTTCGAAAAGAAACAATTTTGAGTTGCAGAGAACATGTGGCGGAGCACAATCAAGGTAGACAGGGAGTTGTCATGGCTGTGGATAGCCAGATGTTATGTGGCGTGGCAGTTGCGGAGAACAACACAGATGGAAAATATGGGAGACAAGGATAATCAACGGAACTCCCAGTAATCAAGAAGAAGTGGCAATCAGGGGAGTAGGAAAAGAGGAAATACTGACATTCACGTTGGTGGAAGAACAAATAGGCAATAAACTAGCATAGATGAGTTAATAAGTTAGTGCGACAAAAGGCCAAGAGAGAGAGCAGAGCCGTAGGAGAGCTTTGTGCGATCTCTGTTGTATTGAATCACATTATAATAGAATTTGTGGAGTAATGTATGCCATTTGATATTGATAATGAAATATGGTTATTGATGTGTTTAATGTTCTGAGTTGAGTGTTAATCAATTGCTTACTATGACAGTATGCCCCGTTTTAAAATTTTAATTCAACATTCTGAACATGCTTGATGAGTAATAGCGTATACATAGTAGTGAGAAGTGTTTGTTTTTTCAAGTTCCTTTAGTTGTTCTTCATGGTTGTAATCATCTGGTACATGATCTGTCTCCTAATCTTACTAAGGCATGGCACGCCTCAGGTGAGATGCTTTGCTCCTTGGAGTAGGGTGAAAATGCTGATGTTGTGATAGACCACTGTGGAAACCTTGTTGGCCTCTATCATGAACCTGGGTCTTGCTCAGAGACCGCCATTTTGCCAAAAAAGGTGGAGGTAGGAAAGGAAATTATGTACGCATGTGAGTTTCTCCAAAGGTGATGGATGCAGAAAAATAGTAATTATGTACACATGAGAGTGATAGAGGTGTAGCAACTATGTGCACATGAGATTTGTTGCGTAAAACTATGTACACATGAAATATTCTCAAGAGAGAATTTCTCTAATTGAAAAGAAGTGAAAATAAGAAAGTGTCATTGCATATTAAGGTTGTCTTTTGGATCCTTGATTTCCACCTTGTTTAGTGTCTTCTGTTTTAGTCTGGAAGGTTAGGACTCCTAGTGGGCACCCTTAATGGAAGGGGTTGTTGTTTTTAGGTTTTTTTGGTCCCTTCAAGTTTTAAATAAATCTTAGTAGAATTTACATATGGAATAATTTCCCACTATAGGGATCAATTCTCTTCTAGCCCTTTCGACAGATCATGTGAGTATTGTTTTCATTCTGGTGGAGGCCCTTATGAGGATTTTTTCATTCTGGCATTCCAAGTTATCCTTTAATAAAATCCATTTGGACTTCATGGAACTGCCTAGTATTGCATTTTTTTTTTTACGTGTTAGGTGGGTGAATTTTCTAATGTTTCAGTTACAGTGATGTTATAACTTTCATAGCCTCTTTGAATCTTGTGATTTGGATGGGTTACTATATGCTCTAGTAGGTATCATTGGGGGCCATTGCATTTCAGCTTTGGCCTAGAAAGTTCGATTCTGGTAGCCAATTTCAGTTTTGGACATTATCTTTGATCGATTTTCTCATCACTTAAATGTTTTATTTTCGTAGATGGAGATTTTTATGTCATTTGTGCACATTTTTCCCTTCAAATAATTTGGGGTTTTAATTTACATACTAGAGTGTACGTTTTTTTGAGGCTCCATTAAAAAACATATTATTTTCGATAATTGGTATGATTTTGTTGGCTTTATAACCTCTAACTTATGGAAATATTTCCTTAATATTTGTGTTTATTAGTTCCTTTCCACTTATGTTTCTATCATTCACTAGAAGGTGAGACCACTTTAAATAAGTGCTTGCTATACAATATAATTTTTGTGTTGACAAAGGTGAGACAACTTTACAAAGGTGCTAACCAAAATTTACCATTTTGATTATTGCTAATAAGGTGGGGAATATTTTTTTTTTGTGGAGGAGGGCAGTTTGGGGCAGTGGGATAAAAGGGCTTCCTTGGCTCTCGTCAAAGTTGACTTTCTTGGATATCTTCCAGCAACACTAGATTTATAATGGGGTCCTTTCTGTCATAGGAAAATTATAAACATCTAAGGGGGGGAAATTCTTAGCAGTCCCTTTCAGGTGCTTGGGCTACCATGACACTAGCCATATGATTGCTAAATATGTGAGGAGGCACTACAACGCAAAGGGAGTTTTTAAGACAATATTTAAGACAATTTTTGGGTAAATTGTCTTAAATTGATACAAAATAAAACTTGTGTATTGTATTAAATATTGTCTTTAAGAGGGTATCTAAAATTAAATTGTCTTAAAATATTGTATCTACCATCCTAGATCCATCTTAACTATGGATCTATTAAGCGATGAGAGGGATCAAATCTGTCGAGGTGCAAACCTTTTTTTTTAGTGAAAAACCTGAGGAAATGTTTGCACCTTGAGATATTTGATCCCTCTCGATGCTTGATAGATCCATAGTTAAGATGGATCTAGGTTGGTTTTAGTCATGTGTGGCCAAGGAAAATCTATCGAACATATGATTAATTTTATCAATAATATGTAAATACCTTTACTATTAATATAATGATTTGAAATATGCCAAATATGTCTAAGATTTATGTGGTCATTTTAATTTTAAATTTTCTTAGTTACCTCAGTTTGTTGACATGATAAATATTTTAAAATAAGTGTAATGATGAAAATTCATGAAATAAAGTTTTGAATGCAAAGTGGCAATGTAATAGTGTTGAATGATAGAAAATCTGAATACTATGAATGTAGTCAATTATAAATATTTTTCATTGTGATCAATCTCAAACTATTTTCTTCTACTATTATTAATGTCACCCTTGTTAGTTTTTTCATATTTTCTTATTGATTATATGAAAATAAAAATTGAAATCATAAACCATTTAAATATTTAGCTTGAGGTGTTGTAGTAAACATCATACCTTGTCTCTCTTACCCTCCAATATTAATAGGCTTAATTACTATAACACAAAAATCAATGTACATTTTCAATAACATTTTGTTCTTACACTGAAATCAATGCATCTAATTCAAGTAATCAAATATGACTATAAATCAACATCTACAATCAAATGAATGCATCTAATGCAAGTAAGAGAATAGGATTAAAAACCAACATATATAATGAAATCAATGTATCTAGTGAAAGCAATAAAATAGGATTAGAAATCATCATCTACACTGAAATCAGTCCATTTAGTGCTAACAATCAAATAGGATTATAAATCATCTACATTGAAATCAATTCATCTAGTGAAAGCAATCAAATATAATTAGAAATCAATATCTACATTGAAATTAATGCATCTAGTGCAAGAAATCAAATAGGATTAGAAATCACCATATACACTAAAATCAATGAAATTAGTGCAAGAAATCAAATATGATTAGAAATAATTTACATTGAAATCAATGCATCTAGTGTAAGTAATCAAATGTTATTCGAAATCAACATCTACACTAAAATCAATGAATCTAGTGCAAGCAATCAAATAATATTAGAAATCACCATCTACACTGAAATCAATGCATCTAGTGCAAAAAATCCTCTTCCCTCTATCCCCACTCCATCTATATCTATATCTCCCTCCATCTCTCATTCTTTGTCTCTTTATCTCACCCCCAAAAACACACAAATCTCTCACTCCATATCTATCAATATCTCCCTCCCTCCCTCCCTCCCTCCATCTCTCTCTTATTTCTCTTTACCTTCCATCTATATCTCTATCTTCCTCTGTCTTTCTATATCAACCCAAAAACATACACTCTCATTCTCCAATCTATCTATCTAGCACTACCTCCTCCTCTACCTCCCTCTCTCTCTCTTCCCCTTCCCTCCCTCTCGCTTGCTTTTATCTCTCTTCCCTCTCGCAGTCCTCTCTCCCTCTCTCTCCATCTTCCTTATCACTCCCTCTTTCTCTTTCTCTATCTACAACTTTATCTATCTATGTCTTTCTTCTTACCTCCCTCTACCTTCCCCTCCATATCCATATTTATTTCCCTACTTCTCTACGCTCTCTCACATCATCTCTCTCTCTCTCTCTCTCTCTCTCTTCACCTTCCAACTGTTTTACTATATTCCTCTCTCCCTCCTTATCTCCACCCTTCTCTCCATCTCTCCTTTGACTCTTAATTTCATCCCAAACATACAAACTCTCTCTCCATCTCTCCCTTGTCACTCCCTCTCTCTCTCTGCTTCTGACTCTATGTATTTCTTCTTCCCTCCCTCTCTCTCCTTACAACTCCATTTCTATTTCTTTCCCTTTCTCTTCCTATATCCCTCCCTCTCTCCTCCTCTCTCTCTCTCCTACCTCTATCTCTCTGACCTCATCTCTCTCTCTCTCTCTCTCTCTCTCTCCTACAATCATCTCTCTTCCTCTATCACTCTCTCCCTCTCTCTCAATTCCTCTCTCTCCCTTTCTCTCTTGCGTCCCTCTATCTCTGTTACACTGAAATTTTTCACCATGACATTTTAGTCTCCCTTAGAAGTATAAAATATCAAAGTTCCTAAAGTCAAGCCTTGAAATTAAGAGAAAAGATCATAAAAGTCTTAAAAACTCTGGTACCGCACTTTCTCTTAGTTTTGCCTGTGGTGCCGCACCTTTTGGCTATTAATCCTACGGAGCCAAACGCACTGTTTATTCATTAAGGGTGCGAACCCCTATAAAATATTAAAAAGGTGCAAGTAAAATCTAGAAGCTCAGTTTGAGTCATTTTTGGAAGCTTCTAAAAACATTCCTGTGGTGGAAAGTCCGCTCTTTTCAGGTTCATGTATCCCATCCATTAAGGAGCTAACCCCTTGATGTAAGGAACTAATCCCTTTGAAGGAGGATTCTATCCCTTCTTGTATGGAGCTGTAACTTCCTCTATTTCACTATAAAAAGAGGCATATGGCAACCTCAAGGGGTTACAATTGAAGAATTGAAGTTTTAGTATTGTTGGAGGCGAAGTGTTGTTGAAACTTAGACCCTTTTAGCTGAGATTTCATGTGGGAAATATTACATACCTGTATGTATCTCAGTTGGAAGAGTGCAAGGCTGGTCAGAGTAAAGGAACGACCTATTCCAGACCCCAGGAAGGCATGTATGACATCATGGCGGACACGGTTGTAAGGCTCTACCTTATTTAAGTTAATACAAATAAATCTGTTTTTCTCAATAAGCTGTCAATTGATTGGTTTATTTTATGGATTCCTTGATCACCATAATAGATATTATTTATGAATATATGCTATGTAGGTGCTATTTGATGTTTGTTTGTAGGTGATTACAGATCTTTGAAGGCAACTCTTTCGGGTGACTAAAGGATTACTACTACAAAAAGGTTTTGGATCAAAGGTAAGATCGTTAAACCTTTATAGCATTTAATTATGAATCAAAATATATATAGAGAAGTTTTGTTTGTCTATTTGCTTCTAGCTGTCCATAGGACACTTGGGAGGTCTGTCTTGTCCGCAAGAATAACTTATCCATCCAACAAAATGGCGACTCCACTGGGGAAGGATTTTGAGCTTTGATTTCCTTTATTTTTTATTTATGAATTTATGTTTTCTGATTTTGATTGATTGATACCTTCTTGGGTGGTTTATCCCTGTACAATCCCTGAGAAATGTTTAAGAATTTTTTGTTTTTTCTCTAGTTTTCTTGTGTCCGCTCTTTTCTTTTAGAGACAGTGCGGGCAGTTCTGCACTTTTTCTGTACCCACAGTGCGGGACCACACTGGTTTGCACTGAATCCTACAGACCCTATCAAAATTTTTGAAAAATCTTAAAATCCTCTTTTCTGGATTAGTTTTTTAAATTCTCAGTGAATACCCAGACTTGTGTCATCTGTCAGAAAGCCTTGGTTAAGAGTTTATTTCAGCATTTTTAGTTTTGAATGATTTTTTGAAAGATCTGCATGTTATAATGAATTTTTCTTTGTCTTACATCCCTCTCAAAGATTAGAAACCCTGGTATGCCTTTAGATCACTAGTATTCCCTTGTTTTCTTGTTGAGTTTGACATCATAGCAGAAATTGTTTTATGAGATTTAGATCCCATTTTTCTCATTTGCAAATCTTTAAAAAATTTTGTTAAAAAGTTTGGAATTTCACTTAAAAAACGAAAATTGGATGTTTTTTCGAGTTCTTTCTGATTCAAGAAAAGAATTTCTTAGTTATATTACAAGCTAAGTAAGAAATCCTCGAAATATTTGAAGTTTTAATTCAGATTTAGTCTTTGTAATTTTAGATTAATAGTTTTTAGCTTTGAGTGTTTTTCTAGAAATTGTAGTGTCTTTTGAAGAAAAACTTGGTTTGTAGTTTCAATCTTGAATAGAAGGGATTTCTTATTGAGCATTAGATCATTTTGAGTTCTCATTGAAATTAGATTTCTTTTCGTTTATTCTTGTTTGAAGGAAATATTTGTTTATAAAAGATTGCATTTCTCAACTCTTCCTTTAGCTAGAATTCATTGAAAGAAAATGTATTGTTTCTCATAATAGATGCATTTTTAGTATGTTTTGAGTCGGGTCACTACATATCATTAGTTTCACTTTCACGCCTATTGTCCTAAGAAGCAAATTTTTAAAATAAATGCTTCAATTAAAATTAATCTAATAACTTTTATATTTCTAGGGCTCTTTTCACCAATATAGCTTAGGCTAGTGTCTTGGAGTAGGGAGTAACTAAATCTCCAACACAGTTAAAAAAAATAAGAAGTTGATCTTGCGATAGGAAAAAATCCAATAGTCGCTTGTATGCTCTGGGAAGCTCCTCTTAAAGGAGTCAAGCATGAGGTCATATCTGAACCAATGGGATAATCAATTCTATCTCATTGGGAATGATAGAAGATATGCTCGTATTAACGGTAAACCTCGAATAGACCATTGTCGAGGAGCTTGGGGTCACTTGTCGGTATACATTGAATTATGTCAAGGAGCCTTCAAGGGGATTGAGCTTTGTTACTCTGCCCTTGCGCAGATGTCAGACCGTAGACTATTCCCCTAGGTATATTAGTTCCGCTTGGTGTTGGGTATGTGTTATATTCTTTCCACGACTAGCCCCACGCGTTGTACGTTGCACCAGGCGCAGCAGGGTGGTCACAAGGGAGGAGGCAGCCCCCACTGTTGGGGTCCAGGGCAGTGCCCCAAAAAAAATTTGTTTGGTGTGCGGACCCACTCATAGGCAGACCCACCCATGTTTTGTGCATGATTTTACACATGGTTTTGGGGTACGATGGTTTTCGTCCCCTGGTATTTTGTAGATCCAGTAAAGGGAACTAACTTTATGCTCTAATCCAGGGTTAATGGATTGGGGTTTATGTATGCTTCGACACGTATATATATGTGTTGTAACACTAAAAGGAATATAATGAAAAATCAAGCTGGTCGTCCCGATTTGGGATCCAGGGGAAAATCTCTGTGTTTATCTGTTTTATGTTTTATGCTCTCGCTATTGTTTGTTTGCTTGTCGAATTAAATGACAGAAAATTTCGTGGAAGTTCAAACCTACATTTGGTATCGAGTTGTTTCGACTTCAGGATACCTTTTCTACGAGGGTTTCTTGGGCTTTGAAGTGAGCCTGTTCGTTACTAGAATCTGCGAGATACGATTCACGGTGAAAGATGACGACGACGGAGAATTTAGAGATCGAGAAATTTAATGGTCAGAGTTTTGATCTGTGGAAGCTCAAGATGGATGATCTGTTGGTGGATAAAGATTAGTGGATCGTGGTAGATCCAGGTACTAAACCAATAGCAATGTCAGATGAAGACTGGAAGAAACTAGATCGGAAGGCTAAGATCACAATACAGTTGTGTGTCTCAGAGTCAATATTGTTGAATGTATCTGGGGAAGCTACGGCGAAGAATTTGTGGGAAAAACTTGGGAATTTGTACCAATCTAAGTCTCTGGTGAATAATTTGTTCCTGCGGAAAAAGCTGTATAACCTGAGGATGAAGGATGGAGACTCAGTGACAGAGCATCTAAACGCCTTCAATACTGTGGTAAGTCAGCTGTCATCTGTTGATATTAAAATCTCAGATAAAGATAAGTGCATCAATTTGTTGTGTTCTCTACCAGACTCGTGGGATAGTCTGGTTATTGCAATAGGTAGCAATACAACTACCTTGAATTTTGATGACATTGTCTCAGCCTTGCTGTCGAAGGAAATGAGATGGAGAAATATGGAGGGCCAGAATGGAGATGCCTTATCTGTACGAGGAATGTCCCAAAATAGAAACAAGAATAAGGTTTCAAGTGGGAGATCCAAATCTAGAGGGAGATCTAAATCTCCTAGAAATTTTGTAAAGGTATGCTGGAAATGCGGAAAGGAAGGGCACTACAAAAAGGAGTACCGATCTAAAGCTCTTGAGAAAGGAAAGGGATTTGATAATGCTCCTTCTACAGAGGCAAAAACCACCTCGGATGAAGGTGGGGATGTGTATTTGGATTATTCTTCAAATACACATGTAGATCATGATTCATGGTAGATTGACTCAAGTGCATCCTTTCACTTCACTCCCCATAGGGAGTGGTTCTGCGAGTATGATAAATATGATGGTGGTGATGTCTTCCTAGGGGATGATAGGAAGGCCAGAATCGTTGGACGTGGAAAGGTAAAGCTGAAGCTGCAAGGTGGAAGGATTAGAACACTTCCTCGTGTTCTGCATATTCCTGCATTGGCCAGAAATCTGATTTTTGTAAGCAAGATGGATGATGCAGGTGTAAAAATAGTGTTCGAGAAAGATTCTTGCAAGATGGTTCAGGAAGCACTGGTATTAATGCGGGCAGTTCGGACTGGAACTCTGTACAAGCTACAAGGTAGCACTATTATTTATGGGTGTAATAGTTATGTGGTTCCTGAAAGTGGAGCGGAAAGCCTAGCTGTCTCTGGAGAAAAAACCATGCTATGGCATCAAAGGCTTGGACATATTGGAGAGAAGGGCCTTCAGATACTGCATAGAAATGGTATGGTAGAAGGTATGTCTAATTTCTTTCTGGATTTCGATTTCTATGAAAATTGTGTATATGGGAAGTAGAATCGGGTGATTTTTCCTTCTGGTGCTAAGAGGGTGAACAAGATATTAGAACTTGTGCACAGTGATGTGTTTGGACCTGTGTCAATTCCGTCACTGGGAAAGTCTATGTGCTATGTTTCATTCATAGATGACTTCTCAAGGAATACATGGATATATTTCTTGAGGAAGAAATATGAATTCTTTGACAAATTTAAATAATTTAAGGCTCTCGTGGAAAACCAGACAGAGAAGAAGATAAAGGCGCTGAGAACAGATAATGGTGGGGAGTTCTGCAAGAAGGAATTTGAAGAGTTCTGTAAAAAGTGTGGCATAGCACAAAAAAATACTACTCCATACACACCTCAACAAAATGGAGTTGCAGAAAGAATGAACAGAACACTGATGGAAAAGGTAAGAAGCATGCTCAGTGTTACCGGGTTAGGACAATAATTCTGGGCAGAGGCAGTGGAGACTGCATGGTACTTAGTTAACAGATCACCTTCATCAGCGTTGGAGGATAAGACTCCACATGAGGTATGGACTGGTAAGAAACCCTCTCTTTCACATCTAAGGGTATTTGGATGTGATGCATATGTACATGTTCCAAAGGAGAAAAGGACCAAGTTGGATAATAAATCTGAAAGTGCATCTTTATTGGGTATAAGGATGGTTTAAAGGGTTACAAGCTTTGGAACCCAGAAACAAGGAAGGTTGTGTACAGCCGAGATGTGGTGTTTAGAGAGGTGAAAGATGTTTTTAAACATGAAATCATACCAAAGGAACCTGAGAAGATAGAGTTTGAGCTAAAGGAGGATGAATCAGACTCTACAACAGAAGAAGATTCAGAAGAGGAAGAGCCACAAACCCCAGCTTTGAGAAGATCAGTTCGGGAAAGAAGGCAACCAGAAAGGTATAGTCCATCTTCTTTTTGTTCAGGTTTTGCCTTAACTATAACTGATGATGATCCCAGAACTGTCAGGGAGGCAGTAGATTCAGAGGATGGAAAACTCTGGAAGGAGGCCATGGTTGATGAAATGGCATCCTTGCACAAAAATGAGGCATGGGATCTGGTGGAGTTGCCAGCTGGAAGGAAGCCCATTGGGAGCAAATGGGTGTTTAAGAAGAAGAAGAATGTAGAAGGCAAGGTGGAGAAATACAAAGCTCGGTTGGTAGCAAAAGGTTATTCCCAAGTGCCGGGAATTGATTTTGGTGATATTTTCTCTCCTGTTGCCAAAGTTACTTCTATTAGATTACTTTTATCTGTTGCTGATGCATTTGATTTTGAGATAGAACAGATGGATGTGAAGACAACATTTCTTCACGGGGATCTAGAAGAGGAGATCTACATGAAGCAACCTGAAGGCTTTATGGTGAAGGGTAAGAAAGAACTGGTATGCAGGTTGAAGAAGTCTCCGTATGGGTTAAAACAGTCACCAAGGATGTGGTATCAGAAATTTGATACCTATATACGGGGACTTGGCTTCACCAGAAGCAAGGAGGATCACTGTGTTTATTTTAAATTAATTGGTGACCGTGTTATTTATTTGGTCTTGTATGTGGATGATATGTTGTTGACTGGAAATGACAAAGAAATTATCCAAGATTTGAAGACCCAACTGTTCTCCAAATTCGACATGAAGGATCTTGGTGCTGCAAACTATATTTTGGGCATGGAAATTAAGAGAGATCGGGCAAAGAGGAAGCTCTGGTTAAACCAGAGGAAGTATGTCGAGACTATATTGCGGAGGTTCAATATGCAGGATAGTAAACCGGTGAATGTTCCTATTCCTGTAGGTGTAAAGCTGTCTGCTGAACAGTGTCCCAAGACACAAGAAGAAGAGGAGGATATGTCCCGTGTTCCATATGCAAGTGCAGTGGGTAGCCTCATGTATGCAATGGTCTGTACTAGACCAGACATTGCACATGCAGTGGGAGTATTGAGCAGGTTTATGTCAAACCCAGGGAAGGAGCATTGGACAGTAGTGAAGCGGGTTTTCAGATATTTACGTGGCACTAGTGATTATGGCTTGTGCTACCATGGAAGACCAGGATTGGAAAGAATGTTGGACATTCGTGGTTTTGTGGATGTAGACTGGGCTGGAGATCTGGACCAAAGAAGATCTACAAGTGGGTATGTGTTTAGCCTATTTGGAGGCGCAGTCAGTTGGATGAGTAAAAGACAGTCTGTAGTGGCTCTTTCAACTACAGAGGCAGAATACATTGCAGCCACTCATGCAAGCAAGGAAGCAATTTGGTTGAAAATATTGTGTTCAAGTATGGGGTTGGTACAACAAGCTATAAGGATAGACTGTGATAGCCAAAGTGCAATTTTCTTGGCTAAGAACCTTGCTTATCATTCAAAGACGAAGCACATTGATGTTCAATATCACTTTGTTAGAGATATGTTTGAAGCTAAAAGGGTTTTGCTGGTAAAGGTGGACACTTTGAAGAATGTTGCAGATGCATTGACGAAGTCTTTAAGCACTCAGAATTTCTCTTGGTGTAGAGAAATAATGGGTGTTGAAGAATTGGCCAAATGACTAAGCTCTCCTGTGGCCCGATGTGGAAAGAAAACAACAAGTGGGAGAATGTTGGGTATATGTTATATTCTTTCCACGACTAGCTCAACACACTGTACGTTGCGCCAGGCGCAGCACGGGGGTCACAGGGGGGCGGCAGCCCCCCCTGTCGGGGTCCAGGGCAGCGCCCTGACGAACTTTTTTTTGGTATTTGGTCCCACTCATATGCGGACCCACCCAGGTTTTGTGCATGAGTTTGCACATGGTTTTGGGGTACGATGGTTTTCGGCCCCTGGTATTTTGTAGATCCGGTCAAGGGAACTACGGTTATGTTCTAATCCAGGGTTAATGGATTTGGGTTTATGTATGCTTTTGCATGTATATATATGTGTTGTAACACTAAAAAGAATATAATGAAAAATCAAGCTGGTCGTCCCGATTTGGGATCTAGGGGAAAATATCTGTGTTTATCTATTTTATGTTTTATGCTCTCGCTATTGTTTATTTTCTGTTATAAGATTCGTGTGTAGATAATTTCTGTTCAGGGTTAAAACCTACAATTGGTAGCCATAGTGATCATAATCTTATGGTTTTTTCCTAAGTTGATGGTGGAGGAAATATCCCATTATACCTGGAGTAGATGTCGACTAGACTCACTTGGACTCTCCGGAGTGTTATCTTCACTCGAGATGGTTTAAGTGGAGAAACTTGCACCGGTCTATTTCATTAAGCATGTTGTCGGGGTAACTATTCCAACCGCCCTTTCTACATTAAATACTACGATGTTGGATTTCATCACCAACTAGTGTTTTTAGTGTGGAAAGTTACTATTTTTGTGTTGTTTGATCTCCTATATTTTTAGGCGTGTGATTCATTTGTTTGTTTCCTTAGTGACTTTAGGAGTTTTCATTGAAATTTTCATTTGATTGCGTGTGATTAATAATTTTTAATCATGGCTGAATTACCAAGACAATCGCATAGAATTCAGGGGAAACCCCCTCAATATACACCAAGCCAACTTGAAGAGCTACGAGCTCTAGTATCACCTACTGATAGTAGAATTAGATCAACAGAAGAAAGAGAGTCATCTATAGTTGTTCATCATGATTATCAATTACAAACAACAGAGCATATTCAAGAGCCAATTTCAATTTCTGAACTTACTGGTAGTATTTCTCCTTCCAGTGAATTAGCTGAAAAACCTGAAATTTCTGAACCTGACACTGAACCTGCTGTTTCAAACCATCTTCACGATTTGTTACTCTGACTTCTAGTGATCCCAGCTCACCTAGGGTAAGACATATCATTACTGAAAATCTTCCTTCTGACCTCATTTCCATTGAAGAACTTGTCGGTCCAGATGAAGAAGTAAATCTTCCCGAAACCCAACAGACTTTGAACCTTAGGGAGTGTGAATCTATATTCTACAGTCCTTTTAGAAGTGATGCTTGGTATTTATCATTGACAATTTTTTTAGAAAACCTGGGTCTTTTTTTTTCACCACCCTGAATTCCTTTTCATCCTACAACAAGAGTTTATTATCCTTCATCAATTATGTCAGATGAGTCATCTATGTTTTCCCAATTACCAGAAACATTTTTATACGGTGGTCCTTCTATTCCTTTGAGGTACCAGTCACTCTCTAGCACTTTCTTAGGAGCAACTCCTCGACCAATTGAACAAGTGTTATCAACTGGTATAAATAGAACTAAAACTAAAACGTTAAACGTAGAGAAAATTTTTATGATGTCTAGTAATATTCCAAATCCTTAACCTCAAGGTAGTCAGTTACCGCCTGGGGGGCAACCTCAAGGTAATTTTTTACTAGGAAAAATTGTAGAACAATATTGTTTACCTGGAGAAAAACCTCAAGGACAGTACATACCTCAAGGATAGTACATACCCCAAGGTCAACCCCAGACTCAGTATATTCCTTAAGGTCCTTATCAACCCCAGATTCAGTACCCAACTCAATGTTTCCAACCACCTTTCGGTCAATCAATTTTACGAGATGGAAATGTACCACTTAATTATCAACCCTATGTTCAACCAGGTTATGGTCCTTCATACGCACAACCTTCTACGGGTCAATACCCCGGAATGAACATGGTGTGGAATCCATCTCAAATTCAACAGACTATGCAACCTAATGTGCAGTTACCCAATCAACTTGGACAGTCTTTAGTTTCTTCTTCAACCTAGAAACCTGTCCAGCCTACTTTTCAAATCCCTGCACCTGTTTCTGTTCAGTAGCCCGGGCCTAGTACACCTCAGACTCCACCTTAGACTGCTGCAGCTACTGCAACTTCTGTTCAACCTACAACACATGTCTCTAGAGTATCTGTAACTCCAGTTTCTTCTATCCCTACATCAGTGCAAATTCCTCAAGCCTCTGTACCACAGTCAGGACCTACAATTCAAACTATGGTCCAGATGCCTACAGGACAAGCTGGTACTAGTACGATCGTCTCTAGTCAACAACAGTTTACTTATCAACCGTACCAGGGATAGTATTAAATTGGTCAATCTACACAAAATCCAGCGTATCAGTATCATCCATACTGTCTACTCAACTTAGTGTTCCTAAATTGATGTCATAAATTGTCAACCAGGGCTAGTAAACTGTTGGAGTGAAGTGCACTATACGTGCCTAGGTATCTTCTTCCTACTTCGTTGTGCTTAGTGTTTTTCTAATGTTTTTGGTTTTGTGTTTTTATGCTAAGAGGAAAAGAACTAAATTGTTGGCAAAGAGAAGTTATTGATCACACTAAAACAAAACAAAATCTACTCTAAACTATGTATGGCACCTAAGAACAGAAAATGCTAATCCACAGATTGTAAAGCTTGACAAGAAAAGTAACTCATAACATTAAACTCAGTCCAATTCATTTCATTAGAAGTATGTTGGAACAACTTGAGAAAAATATAAGTTTGATGTAATGAAGTTCTCTTTAGTAAACAACAACTTAAAATATCACAGAGAAAATCTCATCCATTGTTAGAATTTTGTTGGAACATTTTGAGAAAATATTATCTGCAACATAGTAAGGAACCCTATGCTAAAATAACTTATGACACTAGAATTAACCCATTCTACAACTCAAAATGTTACTATTAAGCCTCATTCAAGGGTTAGAGATCTCTTAGAATAACTTTGGAAAAAGGTTGTTTGCAAAATTATGAGAAATTGCAGAACAGTCAAGAACTCAAAATGATATAACTAATTCTTGTCCATATGATAAAGATGTGTTAGAAGAAGTTAAGAAAAAGAGCATCTTATAAAATAATGAGGGTCTTTTGAGTCTAATTAACAGGACTAGAATGCAATTAACTAATAAAGCTGAAATACAATGAACAGAACTGAACTAAAATGAAATTAACCTCCGAAGTACTACAGCTCTATCTCATTCATGTGTTAGTGATATATTGGAATAATTCATGAGAACAATATTGACTATAATATTCGATGTAAGTAAACATAAAACATGATGCTCAGAAAACTGCCTAAATTAAGAATAAAACAGAGCTAAAGTCACTTATCTAGAAAATATGCACAAAGCCTTTCGGACAGTAGGGGCCCTCTACCGTCATACTGGCACACGAATCCTTAAATCCTTAAAATTTCTTCAGATCATGCATCAAAGTTGTACTTCTTTCATTAAAGGAAAAACGCTCAGAAACAGAGTATCATAGTCTTTGAGAACTAACAACAAAATATCAACTAACTAACTGTTTCTCGGTTCACTGAGTTATTCTTATAAGAAAATACATAACTGTCATTGAGTAGAAATAGACATAGGTGTCTTTTTCAATCAAAATTGAACTAGAACTCCTGTTGAGGACTCGTATTTTGCTGAAGACATCTGCAGAGTCCTTATCCTTGTAGAAGTCTACTTCTTAGTTTTGGTTTTCTCCACGTGCATAACCACTTGCAGATTTTTGCTCGACCTTCGTAGAGGACAAGGAATGATGTAGGAGAGTTCTGGAATTTAACCATATGTGTTTTTCCCTTGAATGACACATGTAACCTATGTGAATATAAAGATGGCTACAGAATATATGACTAGCTACATAATGGCTGCATTCTGTAGCTAAGTCTAATAAAAAATCACTATGACAACAAAACCACAAAAGTATAATAAGTCAGTCATTGCATGCACTCTTAAAGTGATTTTAATCATTCCTATTGATCTTTTAAGCTTATAGTTGATAAAGGACAAACAGAATGAAGTGAAATTTGGTGAAAGGAAAGGACATCTTTAGGGCTCAACATACCCCCACTACAAAGCTTTTGCATGTCCTCATGCAATCAATCCATGTATTCTGAAACTTCTGCCAGGACATCTAACTTCCTTTTTCTGCTTTGCTTGGTGTTCAATGGCATCCTAGGCTTCTTTATGACCAATTTGAACCTCATATTTATAAGTGCCCTACTCAATTTATTGTTTTTCTTCTTCAGCTTCTCACTAGCCTTGTACAATTTTTCCATTTGCAGAGAGAGAGTTGTGTTCATATCACTTTTCAGCTTGACTTGTTCCCTTAAAATTTCATTTTCATTTTTATATGCCTACTAAGTTCTTCCAATTCATATTTATCTCTTCTCAGCACTTCAATTGAAGATTCTTGTGGGCTAGGAGTTCTTCCTCTGTTTTCTGAGGCTCTCTTTTCTAATGACTCAACATAATTATAGATTTGTTGTTGGGCTGGGTCTACCTCCAGAGTTCCTCTATCAAGATCTTTTTCGTATTGGTACTCAAGAGATCTTTCAGTTGGTGTCTCTTCATCTTCAATACCTATGATTCCTGTTTGCTTAACTCCTGTTTTCTTCAATATGCCTCTAAGCCTATGGCTTCTTCTCAGTTTAGATGGTCCCTCACCTCTCTCCTTAGCATACCTTCTTATTATCTTTTCCTTCTTAATATGTTTCTTGATTTTAGCCAATTTTTCAGAGATAATCTCCTCATTGTCTTCTTGTATGGATTTATCAGTTTTAATTTCAACAGATTTGGAAATTTTTCCTCTCCTGCTTCTTCTTACAAGCTTTCCTTCAGATAGAGGTTCTTTAGGTTCTTCAAAATGATTCCTCAAGAGGAAATCATCCCAATTGTCTCCCACCTTTTTCAAATGATTCTCAATTATGATTTTAACTAGGCCATGATGATATAAGGTGGTTTCTAAGAACTGAACCCTTTTTTGGACATTAGAAGCCATCCTCTTTAGGCTATGGAGTAAGAAAAAGGGTAAATTTATTTTTTCATCTAGGAAATGCATCATAATTCGAATGTGATAAACATATAGGGTGCCAAACATTCCCTCACAAGTTATAAACTTTTGCAGAATTAGCAACATATTTCGCCATTTATTCTTTAAGGTTGAACTAGGAATGTCTTTCTTGAAAACTAAAATATCCATACTTGGTGTTTTTAGCATCTGCCTCCATGCTTCATTGTGAAATTCCTTGTTTTTGAACCATTGTTCACCTTACCTTGGTAACTCTGTTGCTTCTGCTATGAAGGATTCTATGATAATGAATTTGACATCACCTATTTCAACTTCTGACCCATTGAATGACCGGGAAAATGACTTGGTGACCTCCTTATGAAATCCATTGAACTTCTCCAAAAACTGTAGTCATCCAACCTACCGTAACATCTCTCTAATCTGTGGGTAACCTTCTAGATATTTGGTTCCGACTGGTTCAGACCTTACAATAAGTCCCATGGCTTCTTTTCCTCAATTTCAATTTACTGCTCCATTACTGCTCTCCTATTCGAGGTAAAAATGGCTGTAGAGGGTTGTTTTCACCCCAAAGATGACTTCTATGTTTCTGTAGATAGAATTGGCTACGGAAAAATTACATGAAGTGGATATAGAATGAGTGAAATACGGTGAGGGTAAATCACACGAATAAATGAGTTTGAGAGTTGTCATGGAGTAAAATATTGCGGAGAAATCCCATGAGGATTTCAAAATCATCACTGAATATTTCAGGTTAGTGATGTGACCTAATAGGCCACTTCGAGTACTAATCGTTAACTTTTAATAAATGATGATTTGATATGGCGGAATGGAAGGGATTTTTCCAAGGATTTTATGATAGTCTTGATCAATACGAATAATCAAAATAAATTTATGAAACATACATATGACTTAACCATACTATATCTTTCATAATATGTTATCATAATACTTTCACAATTTTACCTTAGCCCTTCTCTTGATTCTTGTTGTTTTAATATGCTTTTTCTTCCTTTGAAAATCATTGATCTTTCAGTCTTTATATTCCCTTTGATTTTTCTTGTTGAAATAGGTGTGCAGGATCAATTTGCTACTGAACAAGTGGTTGCTAGATAGTTGGCTGCAGAATATCTGGCTGCAGAATGTCTGGCTGCAAAATATATGGCTGTAGAATGTACCTGTAAAAGCTTTGAGACATGGAATGAAATGATTTGAAATATGGATGGAATGAAGTATGAAATGAAATAAAATGGATCATGAAATATAGTGGAATGAAGCATGAATGAAGTGAAATATGATGGAATGAAATAGATCATAAATGTGGAGTGGAATGAAATATGAAAAGTGGCCTGCAACTTATGATTTGTAATACTCAATTGCAGAAAAAGATCAATTTTGAAAATCTGTAATGAAAATGAGATGGATCATGAAATGGAGTGAATGAAGTATGGATGAATCGAGTGAATGAAATATGAATGAAGTGAGATATGATGGAGTGAAATGGATCATAAGTGGAATATGATATGTAAAGTGAGCCTGCACTTATGATTTTATGATAGTTGTTTGCAGAAAAAGAAAAATTTTGAAAAGCTAAAGTGTCAAAAGGATTCTGATTTTCACTTTATCTTTTCTGTATAAACATGCTAATCAATGATTAGTTTTCATGTTTATAAATTTTTTTTTTTCGCATCTGATTTCAGAAAATACAATTAAGTTGATGAAGAAGAAGGATTCTTCTTCATTAACTTCACATCACTGTTCTCTTGGAATCTCTTGAAAAATTATTCTCTTGAAAGTGGCTTATTATACAGTTTCAATCTATGACCATTTACAAGAAAAGTGACCTCATCTTCATCTATTGTCCTGATTTTTACTGCTCCATTGTCAAAAAAATTCACAATTTCATATGGCCCAAGCCAATGTGTTTGGAATTTACCTTGAAAATCTTTGAACTTTGAATCAAACAAGAGGGCCCAGTCACCTTCTTTGAATTTCTTTTCCTTAATGTACTTATCATGTCATCTATTCCTTTGCTGTTGGAATATATTTGTTCTCTGGACTGCATCCTGTCTGATCTCATCTAATTCATTAATCTACTCCAATCTGTGCTTTTGTGCTTCTGTTAGATCAAGTCCTAGCTGGACTGCCATTTTAAAAGTTTGAATCTGAAACTCTATGGGAAAAAAGACTTGTTTTCCATAAACAAGTTCATAAGGGGTATGGCCTGTTGTGCTTCTCCATGTAGTTCTATAGGCCCACAAGGGTTCAGGAAGCCTGTCTGCCCAAACTCTTCTATGTAAATTAATATTCTTTGTTAGGATCCCTTCAATGACCTTATTAGTAGATTCCACTTGGCCATTTGCTTGTGGATGATAGGGAGTAGATTTTCTATGTCTAATTTTGTACCTCTCCACCATTTGTTCCACTAGCTTTGATGTGAATTGAGCTCCTTGATCTGTAAAAATTTCTCTTGGGACACCAAAATGAGTAAAAATATCCTCAAAAAGAAAATTAACTACAGATTCTTTAGTAGCAGAAAGTAATGGCTTGGTCTCTACCCATTTGGTAACATAATCAGTGCAAACTAATATATATTTCTTTTGTCTTGATGGAGGACTAATAGGTCCTACAAAATCTAAAGCCCATTTCTCAAAAGGTTCAATATGTACCTGAGGCTGCAATGGCATCTCACCTGAAGGAGAAGGTTTCCCTACCCTTTGACAGTTGTCACACCTTTTTACATACTCTTTAGCACCTTTAAAAAGGGATGGCCAATGGTATCCTAAATGAAGGATCTTATAAGTTGTCCTTTTATCAGCAAAGTGTCCACCACAAGGTTCATGATGACATGCCTTGAGGAACTCAGGCATCTCATCTTCTCGAACACATCTCCTAATGATAAAATTTGGATCTATTTTGTATAACTCATTAGCAACCCATGAATATTTTGCACTGTCATAAATGATCTTTCTTTTGTCTCTTGCATTCGTTATTGAAGGAAATTTCCCTGAAACTAGATAATTAGCAATGTCAGCAAACCAAGGAGTTTGAGTAGAAATTGCAAAAAGATATTCATCAGGGAATTGATCTTCAACTGGAGTATTATCTTTAATGTTTTGGAGTCTAGATAGGAAATCAGTTACTGTATTTTGTTTCCCAGGCCTATCTAGAATGGTGATGTTGAATTCATGTAAAAGCAATAACCATCTTATGAATCTGCCATTAGTAATTGATTTGTTCATTAAATATTTAATTGCAGAGTGATCTATGTGAAAAAAAGTTTCATAGCCTGTTATATAGTGTCTGAATTTATTTATGGCATGAAAAACAGCTAAGAACTCTTTTTCAGTTATAGTATAATTTAACTCTGAAGGAGTCAAATTTTTACTTGTATAGCAGATGGCATAAGGAGTCAGGTCTTTTTGTCCCAATACAACTCCTAAAGCTATATCTAAGGCATCTATTGAAATATGAAAAGGTAATTTCCAGTTAGGTCCCCTTAAAATAGGTGCTTCTGAGATTTTTGTTTTCAGGGTCTCAAAGGCTAACTGGCAATCAGGATTCCACTTGAATTCACAGTCCTTGGTAAGTAATGTCCTGTAAATCCTAGAAAACTCCTAACATCTTTTTGACAACTTGGAATAGATAAGTTAGAGATTACTTCAACTTTTGACTCATCAACTCTAATACCATCCCTTGAAATGTGATGCCCCAAAACAATTCCTTCAGTAAACATCATAAAACACTTCTCATGACTTAGTGAAAGATTTGCTTCTTTACATCTCTTTAGAAAAATTTCCAAGTTTGCTAAGCCTTCTTCAAATGTGTTTCCATAGACTATGAAATCATCCATATATACCTCTACACAATCATGTATTAGATTGGAAAATATTCCTAGTACTGCCCTTTGAAATGTTGCAGGTGCATTGCATAGTCCAAATGGCAATACTCAGTAAGCATAGGTACCCCAAGGACATGTAAATATGGTTTTGTCTTGATCTTCAAGTGCTACTTGAATTTGATTATAGCCACTAAACCCATCTAAAAATGAGAAGTACTTTTTTCTAGCTAATGTATCTAACACCTGATCTATGAAAGGTAGGGGAAAATGATCTTTAAGAGTAGTTTTGTTTAATTCCCGGTAGTCAATACATACCCTCCATTTACCATTTTTCTTTGGCACAATTACCAAAGGAGAAACCTACTGACTATCTGAAATGGGATAGATAAAGTTGACATTTAACAATTTCTGCAATTCTTCTTTAACAATCTCCCTAAGATTTGGATTCATCCATCTCTGAGGTTTTCTGATTGGTTTACAATTTTCCTCTATGTAGATGTGATGAGTGCAAGTCTTAGGGCTTATCCCTTTCATATCAGTGTACTCCCATGCATATGCAGAAGAATGTCTCTGTAATATCTTGACTAGCTCTTCTTGTTGAGATTTCTCTAGGTTCTTGTTTATGTTTAAAGTTTTGCCTGGAAATATCTCAATTGTAGAGCTACCAAATTTATCCATGGAATAAAGAGACATCTGTCTTGATGATAAAAACTCAATGTTGGATTCTTCTTGAAATTTTTCATGTTTGTATTCCGAAGAGGATTCAAATTTTTCTAAGGTATTCATAATCTGGCTATCTTCACTAATTTCTGAAATTGTGAAGAGAGGTTGTAAGTCTTCTTCATCCTCTATCCATTTAGTATCATCCAATTCTGTAATTGTTTTTGCTGGAGGATACAAGGTAAATTTCTTGGTTGAACTACCATCAGATATGTACATATCACCGGATCTACAACTAATGAAAGCATCAACTGTAGCTAACCAAGGTCTTCCTAATATAATAGGATGCCCTCCTAGATTATTCTTAGGAGTTAGGATCATAAAATCGACAGGATACCCCCAAGAATCTAGGGAAATTGGAATGTATTCTATTACCCCATCAGGTTTGATCATAGATCTGTCTGCTAATTGTAATAATGTGGGTGTAAAAAAAAGATTAGGAAGTTTTAGTTTATCCATGATTTGTTTACTCATTATATTGATTGCTGCTCCTAAATCAATAAGTGTGTTTTGGATCTCAGTTCCATTGATGTGTATTTTAACAACTGGATTTCCTGGGTCTAGATACTTTGAAATGGAAATCTTACCCATCATGATATCTGCTATTTTTCCTTCCAGTTGAATTTTCTTTGTCTCTATTATTCTTTTTCCTGTTTTTTTCATGCTCAACTCCTTTATTTTCTTTGCTAAGATTGGAATTTCCTTGATAGCTTGTAATAATGGGATCTTAATACAAACATTCCTTAGCTCATCTATGAAATCATAATTAGGCACCATAATTTGTTTTTCTACACCCCTATCAATTTGTAATCTTTCTGGAAAGGGAGGTGTAGAGGTAAATGTTGATGGCTGCTCTAATATAGGAGTTGAAATTATTGGTTCTTTTTGTTTTGATTTTTCAATATTTGGGTCTTGAAAAGATGTGTTTTCTTCAAGACTTTTATTTACCTGTAGAGAATCTTCCTTAGAGTTGTTTTGTTCTTGTATGATTACAGAAGGTTTCTTCTTTTCAAGTATTCTTCCAGACCTAATTTGAACATCATTAAGGTCTAAAGGAGTAATCAAATAGGTTGGAAACTGTTGGCCTTCTATCATGTATGTGTTATGAGGATTTTTATTGTTGGGGTTTGGTATGGGTTGGGCAGGTAACTGATTTTCTTTCTGAGGAAATGGTAATGGAAGTGGTGGATTTTGATGTTGTGGATTTTGAGGATTTTGTTGAGGAGGGAAATGTGGATATGGTGGATAGGATGGTGGATATTGATAGTACTAAGAGTATCTTCCATAGGGATTTTGTGCTCCTTGTCCCCAAGTTTGAGATTGATTTTGGAATTTGGGCCAAGGTTGATGCCAAGAATTTCAATTTGGTGGAGGTTGATTATACAGCTGATCATAGAATCCTTGTGTTTGAGGTCCTTGCCAAGGCCTCCTAGAGACAAAATTGAGAGATTCTGTGGAATTTGTAGGGGTTTCTTCTTGAAAGACAGCTTTAAGACCAGGAAGTGAAGGACAACTCTTGGTCTCATGTTTTCCTGAACAAATTACACAAGTATCTACTATTTTTTCATCTAAAGGGCACTCTCTCAAGGCATGCTTCTTTCTACATTTGGGACAAAAGATTGCTAAGGCATCAGATTCAGCTTTTTGCTTGTTTTGTAACTTAAGGGTGTCTATTTGTTCACTAAGACTCCCTAAAATGTCAGATTTGAATTCATCAATCACATGTCTTATTTCTGCCCTACTTACTGTCCCAGAAGTAGACTTACTTGCCCTTGCAAGAGCAGGGTCTCTTGGTACTTTTATAGTTTTAGATTTCCCTCTTGAAAGGTTGATACATAATTTAGCTATTTTAGGTAATGTGAGCTGAGATATATCCCCTTTTCCCATCATATTAAGGATATATAGCTATTCATCCCTAATTGTCTTCAACAAGAGAGCTTTCAAAGTATCTTTTTCTAAGTTTTCCATTTTTTCTATTTTGATGTTATAGTTAAACCTCTCCAACAAATCTTCCAGATTTTCATCCTCTTTTTGTAGCATTTTAAAAACTTCCTCCTTATGGTTGACTGGCATACAATAATCCAATTACCTCTGTAGAAATGCATGTTTCATGTCTTCCCATGTCCTAATAGAACTGTTGATCAAACTCATAAACCATTTTAATGCTACTCCATTCAATGTTGAAGGGAATAGTTTAAGTTTTTGGGCATCTTGTAAGTAATCATAGGTTATCCACAGGACTTCAAATTCAAATAGGAAGGTTTTAGGATCTTCACTTTTGAGTCCATAAAAGTTTCGAAGGACAGAGGGTGAAATTTTTTTCATAGTTGCATTCGTTTCTTCATCTACCATAGGAAACCCAAAAGAGCTTCCAATTTCCCTTCTACCTCTTCCTCTTCCGCTTTCTCCTTCTGCACCTCTACCTCCTTCTCCTCTACCTATACACCTACCTCCCCCAAATAGTGTATGTTCTCCATTAAGGACTCCTCCTCCCCCTTTTTCTGCCATGGTTGATTCTCCTAGTGGAAGTGGAAAACTTTATGTCTCTAGCAGGGGTATCTGAATCTTCTTCTAGGACAGATTCAGTGGATGAAGTGGAAGGTATTTCTGATGCAATATCTAATCTTAAGTCTTCTATATTTCTATGATCAGTAAAGTATGGGATTTTGGTTTGAGTTGGAGGTGTGCTGCCTCTTGGTCTTGGTGGAACAAGTGGTGTTCTAGGAATCAAGCTTCTGCTTCTTATGAATCTACCCCTTGAGTCTCTTTCTCTGTGCATATCATTGTTTTTGGGAGGTAAGAAACAAGGCTACCTAGTTACACTTCCCCAGCAACGGCGCCAAAATGTCTACTCAACTTAGTGTTCCTAAATTGATGTCATAAATTGTCAACCAGGGCTAGTAAACTGTTGAAGTGAAGTGCACTATATGTGCCTAGGTATCTTCTTCCTACTTCGTTGTGCTTAGTGTTTTTCTAATGTTTTTGGTTTTGTGTTTTTATGCTAAGAGGAAAAGAACTAAATTGTTGGCAAAGAGAAGTTACTGATCACACTAAAATAGAACAAAATCTACTCTAAACTATGTATGGCACCTAAGAACAGAAAATGCTAATCCACAGATTGTAAAGCTTGACAAGAAAAGTAACTCATAACATTAAACTCAGTCCAATTCATTTCATTAGAGGTATGTTGGAACAACTTGAGAAAAGGATAAGTTTGATGTAATGAAGTTCTCTTTAGTAAACAACAACTTAAAATATCACAGAGAAAATCTCATCCATTGTTAGAAATTTGTTGGAACATTTTGAGAAAAGATTATCTGCAACATACTAATAAAACCTATGCTAAAATAACTTATGACAATAGAATTAACCCATTCTGCAACTCAAAATGTTACTATTAAGCCTCATTCAAGGGTTATAGATCTCTTGGAATAACTTTGGAAAAAGGTTGTTTGTAAAATTATGAGAAATTGCAGAACAGTAAAGAACTCAAAATGATATAACTAATTATTGTCCATATGATAAAGATGTGTTAGAAGAAGTTAAGAACAAGAGAAGCTTATAAAATAATGAGGGTCTTTTGAGTCTAATTAACAGGACTAGAATGCAATTCACTAATAAAGTTGAAATACAATGAACAAAACTGAACTAAAATGCAATTAACCTCCGAAGTACTATAGCTCTATCTCATTCACGTGTTAATGATATATTGGAACAGTTCATGAGAACAAGATTGACTATAATATTCGATGTAAGTAAACATAAAACATGATGCTCAGAAAACTGCCTAAATTAAGAATAAAACAGAGCTAAAGTCACTTATCTAGAAAATATGCACAAAGCCTTTCAGACAGTAGGGGCCCTCTACCATCAGATTGGCACACGAATCCATAACTCCTTAAAATTTCTTCAGATCATGCATCAAATTTGTACTTCTTTCATTAAAGGAAGAACGTTCAGAAACAGAGTATCACAGTCTTTGAGAACTAACAACAAAACATCAACTAACTAACTGTTTCTCGGTTTACTGAGTTATTCTTATAAGAAAATACATAACCGTCATTAAGTAGAAATAGGCATAGGTTTATTTTTCAATCAAAATCGAACTAGAACTCCTGTTGAGGACTCATATTTTTCTGAATACATCTACAGAGTCCTTATCCTTGTAGAAGTCTACTTCTTAGTTTTGGTTTTCTCCACGTGCATAACCACTTGTAGATTTTTGCTCAGCCTTCGTAGAGGACAAGGAATGATGTAGGAGAGTTCTGAAATTTAACCATATGCATTTTTCCCTCGAATGACACCTGTAACCTATGTGAACATAAATATGGCTGCGGAATATACGACTAGCTACAGAATGGATGCATTTTGTAGCTAAGTCTAATAAAAAATCACTATGACAACAAAACCAAAAAAGTATCATAAGTTAGTCATTACATGCATTCTTAAAGTGATTTTAATCATTCCTTTTGATCTTTTAAGCTTACAGCTGATAAAGGAAAAATGGCATGAAGTGAAATTTGGTGAAAGGAAAGGACATCTTTAGGGCTCAATACATACCCTGGGTACACTTATCAAATACCTCAACAACCACAGTATGGTCTGGTTAATCTTGGTTACCCAGGTGGTTTCACGATTCCAAATGCACATCGAATTCCAAAGTATCTTAGATATCCTCCTCCTGGCACTGGTTTGATCACACAACATTATCAAGACCCTAGCTATCGGTTACCATTCATAGCAACTTTAGATTTACCAGATCTGTCGCGCCTTACGAACAATCCCATTTTTTATCCTGCATATTGTTCGTCGATGCCTAACAAGTTGCCCAGTGATATTCTGAAATTTGAAGGTAAGTCAGGAGAGGACCCATCTAATCACGTTATGACTTATTACCTTTGTTGCGCATCCAATTCACTAGTCGATGATTCGATTCGATTACGTCTTTTTCAGAGAACTCTCATTGGTCTAGCTACCAAATGGTACATTGAGTTACCACACGGATCTTTTAATAATTCAATGCGCTAGCTACTACTTTCTTAACACATTTTTAGTTTCCTGTTAGATATGACAATGGCACAGAATTGTTGACTTCATTAAAACAATCTACATCTACGTACATATCTGATCACATTCATGAATGGAGACGTAGAAGGCGTTTAGTGAAAGTCGTTATTCCTGATCAAATTTGGGTTGAATGGTTTATTAAATCATTATTGCCCAAAATTGCTGAAGATGTGGCCAAAGAAGGTGTTGTTACAGAAGAGAAATTCATTGCTCAGGGTCAGTACATTGACCTTGTGTATACTCAGTCAGGTACTCTGTATGATAAAATCCTCGATTTACCAAGACCTGGTTAGTTAACTGCAACTCCTTTTGGCTGTCATGCCACTGATGGTGTAATTGGTTCCGTTAATATTGGTAAAAGTAAGAAGAAGTCCTCCAAGACTACTTCTCCTATTATCACTTTACCCAATTCACCCAAAGGAGATTCCTCCTTAGAAACTTCCATCGATATCCATGTTGTAGAGACATCTACGACCAAATCTAAAACTGGTGGTAAGAAGAAAGGTAGGAATAAAAAGAAAAATATTCAAAAGAGAAAAACGATACAACTGAACCAACTGACAAAAAATGCAAACCTTGATATCCTTGTCTCATCTGTGACCAGAATCATTTTACGAAAGAGTGCCCGCATAGAGCCGAGGTATCAAAATTCGTTAAGGGTTTACCTATGCTTGTTGTCTTGAAGGATCCCTTTCCCACTCAAGATAGTAACATGGTTGGATCTTCCTCCAATCTGGTTGAGGACATCTTGATGGTTGCGACGCGATCGCAAGATTATGGTAGTAAAAATACTGGTAAAGAAGCAGAAACATCCAATTTTCTCCCTCAGTTTCTGATCCATTACAAATCGAGAAAAAAAATCCTGACTTAGTGATTAAACCGCCTGCAAAAGGTGTACTTCGTAAATCAGCTTTCAATCCACATGCGAGAGTTGCTCAGAATTACAATATTGTTGAAGATTTGGCAATTTCCCCTTCAACAATGTCGGCTTTGGAAGTATTGCAATCATGCCCAGCCCAAATAAAATTGCTTTTGTCAGCCTTAGGAGCCGTAGATCTCCCGGATTCGAACCTCATGATCTTTGATTTAGAGAATTTTACACCCCACCTACCCCATCAAATGGATTTTCGTATTCCGGTAATAGTAAAAAACAAACGTATCTTTCGTACTATTGTTGATGAAGGGGCTTCTATGTGTATAATGTCGTTAAAATTTTAAAAAACACTTGGTTCTCTGACTATTAACCAATCACCAACTATTCTCAAAGATTTTGATGGAAGAGGTTTTCAGCCATATGGTATTTTACAAGATATACCAATAGAGGTTGAAGGCAAAATGGTTAATCTAGATGTGGAGGTGGTTGATGCCCCTTTGGATTACAACATTCTCTTGGGTCGCAGTTGCTCTTATGCCATGACTGCTGTTGTATCATCGATCTTTTGCCTCATCATGTTTCCTCATAAAGGAAAGATCATTAAGATAGATCAGCTCTCATACTATTCATCCGACCCAGCCTCTACTGATAGCATCCAACATATCATAAAATCGACTATCCCTTATAAGGATGTCGGAGTAGGTTTGATCAAAGATTCAGCTTTACTGGGAACTTTTTCCCTGCCTCCTCCCAACATAAAAAAATCTTGTTTCTAATATCAATATGATTACATCAAGTACTATTTCCTTTGATGATCCTTGGAGAGTACCTTTAGAATCAGAATTGGATTCTTTCGATGGCCCAATGCCTTTGAGTCCTTTTGAGTTAGCATATCAGCATGTATAGTCATTTTCTGATAATCCTTCAACTGAGTCTTATCCAATGAATGTGATCAATCAAGAATCATTTTCAATATCGAGTTTAGCTTCGATCCCAATTCTGGATCTTGCTCAACAAGTATTCAATACTGATGAACATATTCATGAATTCTTGTCGGTACATGAGTTACCATGGGAAGATCTTCATCATAGATCTTCATTTTTACCTGATCTCGATCATTTTGAGAATGATTTTTCCTCCATTTTTACCAATGATTACGTCAAAGAACCTAAAAATCCTCTCTCACATTCCAATTCTGAATTGAATTTAGAAAATATTTCTACGACGGTTCCTCTTGACATTTCAGTAAAACTTGGAATTGTTGAAAACATTCACATAGGTTCTTATTGTACACCTGAAGAAATTCAATCATATAAAGCCCTGTTTCAGGAATTCTGCGACATTTTTGTTTGGTCATATGAAGAAATGCTAGGAATCGATCCGTGGATTTTTGTTCATGAAATTAAGACATACTCAGATGCTAAACCCATCAGACAGAAATTATGACAGATTCATCTGAGAAAATTTGCCGCTATCAAAGCAGAAGTTGAAAAATTACTTCGTGCAGGATTTACTTATCCAATCCCGTTAATGGACTGGGTATCTAATATTTTTCCGGTCAATAAAAAGCAAGGAACAATAAGAGTATGTATCGATTATAGGGATAAAAATAGAGCTTGTCCAAAAGACAATTATCCTACCCCTTACATCGATCAAATTATTGACGATTGTGCTGGAAGTGAAATGTTCTCATTCATGGATAGATTTTCTGGCTACAATCAAATCAACATACTCCCTGTGGATCAACCTAAAACAACTTTCATTTGTCCTTGGGGGACTTTTTCTTATCGAAAATTACCTTTTGGCCTTAAGAACACTGGTGCCACTTTTCAAAGGGCTATGTCTTATGCATTTCACGACATTAAGCACATTGTACAACCCTACCTCATGAGTTTCCTGCTCATTCTTCATGTAGAGCAGATCATATTACTCATTTACGAGCCATATTTATATGATGTAGGCACTATAAGATTTGTTTGAATCTCACAAATGTGTTTTCTACGTAGAATCCAGATGATTATTGCGATTTAGTGTCTCAAAGGCAGGCATTCGTGTCAACCCATCTAAGGTTGAGGCAATCATCAATTTACCTCCTCCTTCTAATCTTCGCCAACTCCAAAGTTTGCAAGGGAAAGAAAACTTTTTACGTAGATTCATTCCTAACTACACCGAGTTAACGAAAGGTTTCACTAGGTTGTTGAAACAAAATATTCCTTTCTTTTGGGACGAGTTCGCTGATAGATCTTTTGATGCTTTGAAAAACGCATTGACCCATGCACCATTACTGCATCCTCCAAACTACAACCAAGATTACTTCTTGTACCTCGTCGCTTCCGATTCCACCATAGGGATGGTTTTAGTTAAGGAAGATGAATTCCATAGTGAACATGTTATTTACTATCTTAGTCGAAATTTGCATCCGACAGAGATCAAGTATTCACATGTGGAGAAATTGGCCTTTGCAGCTGTTCAAGTTGTCCAATGTTTTCGTCACTACATACTTTTATGCAAAATGACAGTGATCTATGATTGTAACCCTATGATGTACATATTGATCAAACAATTTCTAGGGGGCAAATAATCTAAATGGATTGTTATCCTGCAGGAGTTTGATTTGGAATTTGAAAAATCTAAATCCAAGAAATCATTAATATTTGTTGAAATTATGTGTGATTTCCCACGTACTGATATAGAAACTGTGGCAGAACAAACAATTGCAGATGAATCCTTGTTTCTTAATAGTACCATTGATCCATGGTATGGAGATATAATTTTTTATCTTCAGACCCAATCTTTTTTCCCCGAGCTTTCACAGTCGCAATGACAAAAAATTCATTTCCAGTCTCAATAATATCATATTGTTGGCGACACACTATACCATCGTGGTGTGGACTCAGTTTTTCAACGTTTTCTAAATCATGACGAAGCTGAAAAGGTTTTAAATGACTGTCACTCCAGAGCATGTGATGGTCATATGTTTGGGTATGCCACAGCCCAAAAGATATTTTGCGTGGGTTATTTCTAGTTGTCCTTGTTTAAAGATTGTATTTACGCGGTCTAAAAATGTTATAATTGTAAAATCTTTGATCAAAAAATGCGTACACCACCTACTCCTCTTCACCCTATAATTTTTGTTGGTCCATTTTCAAAATGTGGCATTTATTTCATTAAATGTAACCCTCACTCGGTCAGGGGGCATGGGTATATTATTCTAGTAGTAGATTATTTTACCAAATCGGCCGAGGCAATGCCTACATTTACGGCAGATGGAAAAAATATAGCTACTTTCGTATTAAATCATGTGATTTCTCATTTCGGTGTACCCCAAGCGATAATTACTGATCACGAGAGCCATTTTTGAAATATCATGATGACCAAATTAACAGACCAACTTGGCCTGCGCCATGACAGTTCTACACCATATTATCCATAGGCCAATGGTTTAGTTGAACCAATTAATAAATTTTTAGTCACCATGATATAACGAATCATTAGCATTCATAAGTCTAATTGGCATACCATGCTCTTTTCAGCACTTTGGGCATATCGAACCTTAGCAAAAACATTGATAGGTTTTACCCCTTTTCAACTAGTTTACGGTTTAGAAGAAGTATTACCCATTGAATGTGAGATACCATCACTCCAACTAGCCATAGAGTTACTATCAGACACTTCTGAAGAGGAGAAATGTTTTTTATACTTGGCTCAATTAGATGAGAATCGGTGCACCGCTGCATTAGCTACCGAGACTCATGCGAAAATAAAGAAAGCTCAGTATGATAGAAGTGTTACCCCTCATAATTTTTCAGAAGGAGACCTAGTTTTGATTTATGATCAAGCCAACGATAAAATAGGGGCTGGGAAATTTGAACCCATGTGGCATGGTCCTTATATTGTCAAGCGAAAGCTTGAAAAAGGGGCATATGAATTGATTGATTTTGACAGGGTATCTTTAGGTAAACCCAAAAATGGACTTTATCTAAAGAGATATTATGCTTGATTTTGTGTGGAGATCTTCTCTATATATTAGTTACTTTTTAGCTGGTGTGCTATAGATTAGAAACTTGTGCCTAGCTTAAGTGTGCTCTTACTATTATTCCCGCTTATCTGGATAATTTTTATATCGCAGATGTCGACGTCCTTTCAAACGTATATTGGTTTTGCTGATGCCGTTTGTTGTAGTACATGGAACATCTCTTCTGCATCTTGGGTTATTCACTCACCCACTAATGAGTTAGTATCAATGCATGGGGTAAGCCTTGGTCAAAAAACGAACAATATTTCTGAATATAGTGCAGTTATTGAATTATTATCAGAATCCATTTCATTTGGAATTTGGAGTTTGATTGTTAGGTTAGATTCTGAACTCGTTTTATTAAAGTTAAACCGAGTATATGCCATTAGAAATATAGTATTATTAATATTATTTTTGAGGGTTCGTCTCTTGGAACAAGAGTTTGATTATATTGAGTATCAACACATTCAAAGAAATTTAAATACATTAATAGATGAAATTACTTCCAATGTTATAAATAGACATTTGCGATAACAAAGTAGCAAATCAACATTCCATAACATGATTGAGCAGGTAACTGGAAGTAATAGTATATCATATTATAGATGTAGTGTTCAAAAAAATAGTACATCGTCTTCGATCATAGGCTCAAAACGCCTTATGATCGGGAAAAAGTGATACAAAAAAATGAGTCTACAATTCAATCATCCACTATATATGGTGATGATCATGATAATACACTACTTCTCCTGCCACCCTAGTCAAAAACCTTATGAATGGTCGAGGAACACCAATGACATATCGTTGTAGATGGAGTGGGATATCATCTATGGTGGTCTCACGAATATCCATAGTGAGCCGCTCCAAATGGTGCTCTAAATCAGTCAGAATCTCTGAAATCTAATCCTATGGGGGTGGTGGTGCTACTGCATCCCTTTGCCTCTGGTCAAAGGGGCGAAGAATGGCTAGTCGGCTTGGACCCACATCTGCATTTGAAATTTTTGTTATCAGTTTTGGACGATTTAAAAAACAAAATAAAAATTAGAAATTAGAACATGTCAAAAGACATTTTTTACCTAACTCATCCCATTGAGCTCCTAGAGAAAGGGGCATGTCCTGGTCGCCGCGAAAATCCATGCCAGCATAAGGAAAATCCTCTATCACAAAATGTTGGTGTTCTAGCCAACGAAAATAAGTTGAAGGAAATCGAACAATCTTCCCACCCTCACTGTGGTGGGCCTCAAAGCAACCCAACAAACAATCCTAGGCTCTCGAGGTGGACCAACATCGACAGGAATATATTGCGGAGCTAACATAGGGATCCTCTCTAGAGCAAAGGTGATGATGATGGACCCATATCTGAAGTTGTTTAACTTTCCATTCTTTGCTTTGGTAATTTGGCCTTTCACTTTTTCCAACACTGCCTCGCACCAGTTGAATATGGTGCCTCTATAAAAATGAAAATATTGCCGAGTACTTGACAATTCGAACTCGTTAAAGTAAATGAACAGTCGTCCCTTCAGTATAAGTTTACCCTTTTTCCGGACAGAAATGGACTATTTATGAAAAAGGTATACATTGACTAATCATGGTCAATAGAGTTCTCTCTTGCATTATTTTATCCTTTTTTAGGCCTAAGAGACTAAATTTACGAAAAAGAACACCCATGGAGTTTTCTTAATTTTTTTCTTCTGACTCCCTAAAAATGAAAAACACTGAGTTTCTCCTATACTAGACTCGTTAAAATTTAACAGTAAAGGACCTGTCGATTACAAATAGGAATAGACCACTCCTTCTTAGGGTTCGATTTTAAAATAACTTGGACTCATCCGAAGGATGAGATTATAAAAAATCAAATGTCATCCTCCTCAAGCTTGTCAAAAATAAAGAGGTACTTGCCAGAAATGGTGGGGGAAAAGAGAGAAAAACAAATTCGTTTGTTACACTTTGATTTGTAAAAAGCATTACACCACTCTTGAACACGACACTTTTTGTCGCACTTTCACCTGGGTTGGGAAATCCTTTGCCTATCAGTTAATCAAACCCCATTGAAATTCTTCAGCCGGTTTCTGGGTATTAGCTTAGGGCAACTGTCCCAAACCATCTGTAGTGTCGTTATGTGTTCAAGAGGTCAGTCAAATAAACCATTCATCTGCAAACATTTGTCTCCATTCACGTTGACCATCCCTGAGTCAGTCCTTGCAAAATATTTCTTCAAACTTGATCTATGGTTTCATGTCATGAACTTTCTTACGATGGATCACTTTCTATCGACAACAGCTCATTATCTAGGAAGTTGATCTAGAATCCGTCAGTACCTTGGAATATACATGCCTTAATGGTAGGTTTCTCGCCTTCGACGACAGGTTACATCATTGACCTTCGATCGAACGATTCCATGAAATGTTCGACTTCAGACCACTTATTCACATTTCATGGATTGTAATGGGTACTTTGAGAGCCATTTTCATTATTGGTGGTTTCTCTCACACTTGTTAACATCTCACATCATTGACTGGTAATCAGGTGGTTTCTACCATGTTCGACTTCAACACATTTAGTCTCATGGATAGAATCGTACTAGTTCGAGAAGAAGAAATCAAGACCCTGGATCTAGTTTCCACCATCCAGGTTGCGAGAATTTTTATTATTCATTATGCAGTAGACTATTCATTACAAATGGTTGCATCCATGCTGTGTCTACACTATTGATGTAATATTAAAATAATTTCTATATCAAAACAAGTTTAGTTATTTTTTATCTGAGTATGGGAATGCCTACCTTAGTGATGATATATATATATATATATATATATATATATATATATATATATATATATATATATATATATATATATATATATATCTGTATGTGTGTGTGTGTGTGTGTGTTGCGTTGAATATTTTTATAGGGTTCCGACTAGGGTGTCCATGGGCTGATCCTTGAAATGATAAAGCACATCACTCTTCGTATATTCTCAGACTTCGCACTTTAGGGGGCAGTTTGTTACACTGAAATTTGTCACCATGACATTTTAGTCTCCCTTAGAAGTCTACAATATCAAAGTTCCTAAATTCAAGCCTTGAAATTAAGAGAAAAGCTCATAAAAGTCTTAAAAACTCTAGTACGACACTTTCTCTTAGTTTTGCCTACGGTGCCACACATTTTGGCTATAAATCCTATGGAGCCAAATGCACTGTTTATTCATTAAGGGTGCGGACCCATGTAAATGATTAAAAAGGCGTAGGGAAAATCTAGAAGCTCAGTTTGAGTCATTTTTGGAAGCTTCTAGAAACATTACTGCGGTGGAAAGTCCGCTCTTTTCAGGTTCATGTATCCCATCCATTAAGGAGCTAACCCCTTGATGTAAGGAACTAATCCCTTTGAAGGAGGATTATATCCCTTCTTGTATGGAGTTGTAACTTCCTCTCTTTCACTATAAAAAGAGGCATAGGGCAGCCTCAAGGGGTTACAATTGATGAATTGAAGTTTTAGTATTCTTGGAGGTGAAGTGTTGTTGAAACTTAGACCCTTTTAGCTGAGATTTCATGTGGGAAATATTACATACCTATATGTATCTCAGTTGGAAGAGTGCAAGGCTGGTCAGAGTAAATGAAACACCTATTCCAGACCCCAGGAAGGCCTGTATGACATCAAGGCAGACACAGTTGTAATGCTCTTCCTTATTTAAGTTAATACAAATAAATCTGTTTTTCTCAATAATTTGTCAATTGATTGGTTTATTTTATGGATTCCTTGATCACCATAATACATATGATTTATGAATATATGCTATGCAGGTGCTATTTCATGTTTGTTTTTTGGTGATTGCAGATCTTTGAAGGCAACTCTTTCGGGCGATTGAAGGATTACTACTACAAACAAGCGTTGGATCAAAGGTAAGATCGTTAAACCTTTATAGTATTTAATTATAAATCACAATATATCTAGAGAAATATAGTTTTTTTTGTTTGTTTGTTGCTAGCTATCCGTAGGACACTTGGGAGGTATATCTTGTCCGCAAGAATGACTTATCCGTCCAACAATCTCCCCTCTTCTCTCTCTCTCTCTCTCTCTCTCTCTCTCTTCCATTCAATCCTCTCTATCTCTCTCTCTCTCTCTCTCTAATCCTCTCTCTTCTCCTATCACCCTATCTCTCTCTGCAAATCTGTTACTATATCCCTCCCTTTCTTCTTATCTCGCCCCTTGTCTCCATCTCTCCTTATATGTCTCTTTATATCACCCCTAAACATACATACTCTCTCTCCATATCTCCCTTGTCGCTCCCTCTCTCTCCACTTCTCACCCTCTACATATTTATTCTTCCCTCCCTCTCTCCTCCTCTCATCCTTCCTCTCACTCCATTTCTCTTCTACCTCCCTCTCTCTTCCCTCTTCTCTATACCTCCCTCTCTCTACCCTCCAATCATCTCTCCTTCTCTCTCTCCCACCTACATATTTATGTCTGCCTCTCCCTCTCTGACCCTTCTCTACATATCTCACTCCTATCCCTCTCTCTCTCTCTCTTCATTTCTCCTCTCCCCTCTCCTTTAATATCCATCTCTCCCTTGTCACTCCCCTTATTTCTCTACCTCTATCATATGTCTTTGTTATTCCCTCCCATATATATCTAGAGTGAATATATATATATATATAGTGTTAATCCAAATTTATTAAATTTAATAATATCAATATTATAATATATTAATATGAATATTATATTTAATAATAATAATAATAATAATATTTTAATATTAGTGTTATTAATGTTTTCTTTGCATGGTATTAATAATAATTTGGTCCATGGTATTTGGAACATAGGCTTCACCTAAATAAATTATATTTTTTGAGTTTTTGTAAAGATAAAGAGGTTTATGGAGTAAAAATAAAAAGAGGTTTTATTTATTTACAATACCTCTAGTTTATTTATTTTTTTATTTATTTACGATACTTCTAGAGTAAGTATAAAAAGAGGCTTTATTTATTTTCCATACCTATCATTTATTTATATTTTTATTTATTTTCCATATATCTTTTTGAGTGTTCATAATGCTCTTCATATTTTAAATCTATATTGTTTAAATTTATTTTTAATGAATTTTTAATTGTTTATTTATATGGTTATGTAAGTTATTGTTAAAGAAGACATTTGGATTTTAATTTTTAATTTTATGTTAGCTTTTTATTTTCGCCAAAATTAGTGAAATTTCATCTTGACGGAAAATGTCGCAATAATGATAATATATAACACAATAATGTTTGTCTCTCCAAAGACAATTTCATTTTTGTCTCTCTAGAGACAATTCCATTTTTGTATTTCTAGATACAATAGTTGGAACTAAAGACATATCCTCTTTAAAGAGACAATGTATTTGATCCTAACTATTGCCTCTCTAAAGATGATAAAAAAATTACATTCAAAGATAATACAACAACACTTTTGTCTCTTTAGAGACAATATAAAATAATGAATCTAGAAAAATTTCTCACCATTGAAATAAGCCAATATTAAAAGTATTTAATTAAAAATAAACTACAATATCATTGATTAATTCATATTAGGACACACTGGAATCAAACCACTGACCTCCTCCTGCTTATAATGTAGGTGTTATTCCATTGAGGTAACACCCTTTAAAGAATTCTGTGCGAGATATGGTAGTCCTTGAAATTGCATATAGGCATTGATTTTAAAAAAATGTTTGACACATAATGGCGTAATCTTTGTAAAATATAAATCTAAAATCATGCAGCCCCTATTTTTAACTTGATAAAAATAACTCAATGGAGTTAGCTCAATGTAACACCCATGTAGCATGACTCACACAACAAGTTAATAATACACAATAATTTACAAACTATTTAAGCTAATCATAAAAAAAAAGTAGCTAGAATTATCACAAGCCTTTAATATCTTGCCACAACTGAATGATTTATGTTTAGCATGTTTCAAATATTAATATATTTCAACAACATGAATTTTTTCAAGGAACTTTTCACATAAAATAAAGACAAGGTACAAAGAAATTGACATAGCCATCCTCCTATCTATCCCTAAACATTTTGCAGCAAGTTAGATAATCCAACATTGTTATCATTACTTGTTAGTAAAAATAAAAAATGAGAGTCAAAAATATATTTATATTTAACTTACACCCTAGAAGAGAAGGTTAGTGCACGACCAAAATTTACTTGGCCATTAAATGTAACCAATTCTAATAGCCTACTATGCAACTACACTTCCAAAGAAGTCATGTGTAGCTTTAAAAGCTCGATTTAATTTGAGTACATGGTATTCAAAAGAGTATGCTATATTTTGTTTTACCACATATCCAAATTACACCCTGAAACCAGAAAGGATGAAGTCCCAACTAAAAATAAAAGTGATCAAGTTGCCTTTAATTCATCTTTAGGAGTTGCAACAGGTTTCGAATCACAACAATTTTGGGGTAAATTTGGGGCTTCTTTGCCCAAAAATATCTTTTCTAGAACCTAATGAGAAAATATATGAAGCTCCTTCCTGGGAACCAAGTTAAAACCCTGCTTCATCTGATAAATAGACTTGCAACCTTCAATCCTCACAACTGGAACCACAATCACTCCCGCCTCTTCCACAAGTCATTTTCAATTTCTACCATTTCATACTTACATTTAACTTGGGGCTAGGCAAGGCTTGACCAAAATATAGAAAGAAGATCTGCCAGCAAGTATGATTCAAGTGAATGATTTGTAGAAGCTCATACAAAATCTCTATAGCCAAATTTTTTGTTTGGGGCAAAGGCACTAAAGTGGTAAAGGTAGTTAAATGTAGGTGGGTTAGACGTAATAGTAAAGTAAAAGCACGTAGGCATAAGACAAAAGCATAGTCATAGTGGTACCCAAGTATGATGATTATTTAATCACTTTTGTTGAAGCCCGTAAAAATATCTCTTAGAAGTATTCTACAAGTATTTAATGCAAAAGGGGGGCATAAGGCACCCACAACTGGCTGGTGGTAGCTGTAACAAAAAAATGATAATCAAGTAGGCTGAGGTTATAGTCTTGGTCTAAGTGTTGTACCCACAAAGCATTATTAAAGTACGTGGTGGTTTATAATTCTCTTCCAATATCAAATTTCAAGTCTGTAAGCCCTTATTTCTATAAAGTTAAATATTCAAGGGTCTGTCTTGGACTGATATATTCTTCCTCCCTTTCTCATACTATGTCTTGGACCAATGTATACATCCTTCCTAGCTTGTATTTTTCCCTTAGTGTATGGTGAGGAGTGTATCTTCAGAAAGAAGTTCTTAATGTCTTCTTGGAATAACATTCAGAAATTCTCCTCTTCAGGTCAGTCATGTGATTAGATAACTTCTTTACCATCCTATACAAGTTTTCCATTTCAGTAGAATCCTTGCTCTTCTCAGTAGACACTTTGTTTGAAGAGGCTTACTTCTTTATAGGCACTTCCTTCTTTCTTTCATATGGTGTTTTACCAGAAATTGATATAATTTGTTTCTCCACTTTCAGAGCTTGAGTGAAATTATATGTTAGACTCTGTAAGAGTTGGTCTCTCCGCTCTCTTTACAAATATTTGTAATAACTAGGGGAGAGCATAATAATAGAAATCCACTAATATTGCCTCCGTAGGTTGGAAGTTATCCATAATTTTAGACTTGAGTTGTAGGAATATCTGATTGAAGTCTTCTATTTTCTCTTTATTGATGCAGACCAGCCACAATATGTCAGAACAATGCTGCGGGATGTGAGTTATAAGACTTAATAAATACATAGATTATGAATCAAAATTGGTGTTTTAAACCTTCATACGCCCAAACCAATACATACATACTTTGCGCGATTAACGGTAGAGTCTTCATATAATACACAGACTTAAACAATAATCCAAACCAATGCATAAACCAAACTAAATGAAACTTCTTGGGAGTTCTTTACCAGAGGGTCCTACCATTGCATTATGCATTCCCCGCAACTTAACTTTAAAACATTAAGGCTAAACCTTATACTCTACGCAATGTGATGTTGTGCCGCATCGACACGTGGCTTCCTTAACTTCGCATCGCAAATGTTTTAATTTAACCTGCGATGGCCCTTAGCATTAGTTGTTATAACTTGTGATTTGTGATCACCACTCCAATCTCGATTGTTCGATCTCGGACGAATTTGACGGCTCACGCTACATGAAACGTTAAGTGCTAAACTTTAATTTTTGCGCAACGCAATGTTGCGTCATGTCAACACGTGGCTTCCCGCACTTCGCTTCACAAAATTTTTAATTTACCCTATGATTTCCCTTGGCATTAATTGTTATAACTTGTGATTTGCGATAATCGCTCCAATCTCCACCATTAAATCTCGGACGGATCTAACGGTTTGCGCTACACATCTTCCATGGAACTTCGCATCGCAAACAAAATCTTTTAACTTGCGAAGTGAGACTTAACTACTATCTTCTACGAATTGCGATGTCACTCCGACTACAGTATGGTCTTCCGTCGTTGATCGGCTCGATCCAATGGTTCTCATCGTGCTTGTAAGTCCGACTGATATTTTGTCTATGGTTAATACAATATGCTTCAAGAAAGAATAATGCAAGGGTTATAGACCCACCGTGCCTGCAAATTCGATTAATATTTCTCGTTGTGCATCTTAAATACAAGTATTCGACTTCAATAAAAGTTAAAATGATTAATTTAAAATAGGGAGCTCGATTAAGCACCAAAACACTTAGAGATTATTTGGAAAAGAAATTTTGTTTAAAAGAGAGAGATTCTGATCAAATACAAAACACTTGGAAATATTTTGGAAAATAAAAAACACAGAGCGAAGCCCTCAGATGGCTAGTTTTTACATTTACTTCTACTCCTCTATTCTCTCCTTTCTCTCTACGGATGGCCGAACCCCAAAATCGTGGATTTGGTTTCATTTTATCCTTCTCCAAAATTCCATTTGGTTGGGAAACTATCCTTCAGTTTCCAAAATAGTTTATTTAACTTCTTCAACTAAATTCTCAACTAATCCTAAATTAACCATTCTTTTATTATGAAAATTACATTGGCTAAGTTAGCCCAAATTAAACTTAAGAAAAATAATTTAAAAACAATGAAAGGAAAAATATTTAAATGCTTAGGACTGTTAGCCCTCTTTTCAAGACACAACATGTGACCAAATTTGTCACATTGGTATCTCTACCTTAATTCTCTTGCATCGGGCTCCCGGGGTAAATTAAATTCATGGCTCCTATCCATGAGTTATCAATAGAATACCTTGCACTTTGAAACTGGGAAGAATCCAATCAAGAACAGTCCTCTAGAGGATGGTCCTTACATTTGACCAGATACTTCAGATATCCTTTTTTTCATGTCTTCTTGGCCACCTGTGTGTCCAAAATCTATTCAATCTCCAAAGGCTGTGCTGGAGGCATTTTTTTAATCGATGCTTTCTCTTTATCCTGGGTGTCCCATGTTCGTCTCTCTGAAATTTCTCCTTCATCAAAAATAGTATATGGGTGCAGATTTTCCACATTATATATGGGTGATATTCCTACACCTGGAGGTAACTGCAACTCATAAGCATTTGCAAAAAACTTCTGAGGAATTCTACAAGGCCCGTTCATCTTTAATTTATTGTATTCACCTTTAGGAAACCTCTCCTTGCACAAATGTGCTAGTACCAAGTCATTTTACCTCCCGCCTTTTCAAATCTGCTCATTGTTTATAATTTTGGCTCCTATATTGTAGCTCCAACTTGACCTGTTCATGTAGATTGCTAACTTCTTTTGTGAAATATTCGCCATCAGCATTCCTGCGTTCTAACGAACCCAAATATCGAAAATCAAATACTTCACATGGGTGCATTCCATATAGGATTTGGAAAGGACTTATGCATGTGCTTCTATTGGGTGAGTCATTGTAAAAAAACTTCACTTGTGCAAGCACACGATCCCACTGTCTGGAATTTTCACCAACAAGACTCCTCGGTGGATTTCATAGACTCCTGTTCATAGTTTCAATTTTCCCATCTGACTATGGATGGTAAGGAGAAGTGAAATTTATATTTGTGTCTAAATTCTTCCACAATGTTCGCCAGAAATGACCTGTGAACTTTACATCCCTACTTGAGATGATGGACTTCGGAAATCCATGTAATCTGACTATCTTTGTAAAGAAAAAATGCGTACATGTGTGGCATCACTTTTCTTTTTGCATGGAATGAAATGTTCCATTTTGGTGAAACGATCCACCACCACCATGATGAAATCGAATCCCCTCTGTGTCTTTGGTAGACCTAAGACAAAATCCAAATTGACTAAGTCCCATGGTCTATTCGAAATTGGTAAGGGTGTATACAACCCTGCATTTTGAATGCATCCCTTTGCATGTTGACATACTTTACATCTAATCAGAAACCTCTGTACATCCCCTCGCATTCTTGGCCAATAGTAAAAGTGGCTCAGGTGATCCAAGGTATTATCTATACCAAAATGTCCTACCAAAACTCCACTCTTCTTTTCCTGAATTAAGTTCGCTCGCATAGAACATTATGAAATATGCAAATGCCCTACTTTGAGCAAAAAACCCTCCTATATGTTTTAATCCAACCATGGACTATTATCCCTCAACAGTGGGTTTTGGAAAGCTTCATCAGTTTCCTTAAAATTTGCATCCACTTCATGCAATTCTTTGAGATGCACAGATCCCAATACTTGCACTACACTTTCTCGAAAGATCAAACTCCTCGTGCTCAACACATCTGCCAATTTTTGGCCTGACCACTTGATCTGATAACTGATCAAATAAAGTGCTTAAGAAGTTTGATTAGTTTTTCCTTTAGGTTAATTGTTAACTGAAATATGCTTTAATGATAAATTACATAAACCAGTAGCATAAATGAATTAAATAACAACAATAATCAGAGAGAAGAAGAGGCAAACAATTTGACGACGGAGTTCGTACCTCCTAGACTACATCTCCGGGTCCGCTTTTAAGTGGGCGTCCATTTTTATTAGGATTGATCTTGAAGAATATTTACACTGAAATGGAACAGAATGACTGTGCTCGCAGACACTTCTGAACTCTGTAAACAGAAAGTACTCTTCCTCGCCTTTCCGATGCCTGTCTTCGTGCTCAATTCCGACCACCGATGACTGAGCAATGCTGCAAACAAATTCGCCTCTGTCCTTCTGAAACTGAACTCAAAATGCACAATGTCTTCCAAAAACCAAAGATGAATTTATGAGCCAATGTCATGGCTTAAATAGGCCTGCATCGAACCATTGTTTACTTCAATTAGCAATTTATTGAGAAGAATTGGTGATAAAGCTCTCGAACCACTTCATTCATGAACCTTAGGGATATTATTCATGAACCTTAGGTGCTGAATTAAATGTAAAAACCAAAAATAAAACTTTGGATGGGGATAAACCCTTGGCGATCAGCAAACTGGGTGCATTTATTGAGCTGTTTCATGTGATCAAGTGGGTTTATCCGACGGTTATGGCTTATCCAGTCAGTTAGGGTCCGACGGTAACAGTTACCTTCGGCAATTCCGGCGTGACCTTGTCACATGCTTATCCGATGCGGTCTCTGCATGATGTTACAGCTGGTGGTTAATACATGTGTTATAACAACTCCGTTGCGGTTAACACATTATCACATGTATTTTTTACCTCTGACATGGTCTTGAAACCACGCGGTTAGCGCTGTGGTTTTATTTTAATTTTTTTTAACATATGGTCCGAATGTGGGTTTTTCAACTTATTTTAATGTTTATCACCATGTATAAGTTTTCACAACCTAGCGCTTAGGGTTGTGCATAGGACTTGTATCAATGTGGATATGTTTTTAATATTGAGGGTTTTAAACTTAGGGATTTTTACATTAGATTTATATCCTTAGTGCTAGAATTAGACCTTAGGATTAGGTCTTACCACTTAGTAGAATTACATCACCATTTTAACCCAAAATTCACCTTCTCATCCACATGAAGACCATGAAAATGAAGGACCAAAATTGATGAAACTGTGTATATGAATTCTAAACTGATCATCGAACTGCTGAAGTTGACTAGACCTTTCTACTGAAATGTACTGATCAAGATCCTCTTGGATCAATCCTCTCCCCTTAAAAGCTTTTAGATCAAAAAAGCTTGATTTTAAGAAGACATTAAGTGAGGATACAGCTCCCTCACTTTTCCGATCTCCATCCATTTTTCCTTACTCGGATTCATGCACTTGAGTCCCACTCGAAGATATTCCACATCTCCTCATCTGGAACTACGAGCTCTTCTATCCAGGATGGTATCTTCCTGCAAATCTGTCATGTACTCAGGTGATAAGTCATCAATTGAAGGAATCTGTGTATCATCCTTGGGATCAACAGTCATCAGAGATTCATACAATTTTAGATTTTCAACATTCACAACTGAGCAAATATGCATGTAAGGCGGTAAATCTAATTGGAATGCATTATTTCCAATCTTCTCAATAATTTTAAAGGGACCATACCTGATAGAATTTAGTTTCTTACCTTCCCCTTTAACCTATCTTTGTTGATATACAACCATACCTGATCACCGACCCGAAAATGATGATCAACTCGATGCTTTTCATGATGCAATTTGTATTTGGCCTGACTCTTCTCCAACTGATCCAGTACTGTCTCATGTATTCGTTGTATCCACTGAATGAACTTGACTACCTTTCTTGAATCATCTCCTCCATCCCCTTTATCTTCTTCACCGAAAATAAATTACATCGGTGATTTTGGTAGATACCCCAAACATGTTTCAAAAGGTGATATTTTAGTTGAAGAATGTAGAGCACGGTTGTAAACATGCTGCACATAAGGTAGTGATTCATCCCAAAACTTAGGATGTTTACTGCAATAACCTCGAAGAATATGCATTACGGTTCTATTCACCACTTTAGTTTGTCCCTCGGTATGCGGATGAAAGGTTGTGCTCTTCTTCAGCTTGGTATCCATGAGTCCCCATAAAGTAGACCAAAATTCTCCTACAAAGCGAGTATCTTGATCAGAAATAATAGAAGTAGGTAACCCAAAGTGAATCCACACCTGTTGGAAGAACATTTGTGTTGTTTTTTTTAAAATTACTTTCTTTTTGCATGGAAAAAAATGCACATTTTGCTGAATCTATCAACCACGACATACATATAATCATGTCATTTTCTAGACATAGGCATTCCTCCAAAAAAATCCATGGAAATGCTTTCCCATGGTCGCAAAGGAACTGGAAGTGGCATGTAAAAAACAATATTTAGATTACTTAGCTTGCTTGTCAAACACATTACACATCCTTTAATGTAATTTGATACTCTTTCATACATATGAGACTAATAAAAATACATTTGAATTTGTGCCATAGTTTTACTTATGCCAAAATGCCCTGCTATTTGAGAAGAATGAGCTTCCCGAATGACTTGCGCCCTTTCTGTCTATGGAACACATAACTTACCCAGATGATATAATAAATTATCATGAATATGATAATTGATTTCTTCTATCTGAGTACCTTGAGTTAGTGATTCACATATTTCTTTGAAATCTTCATCAATACTATACTGTTCTACATAACTTTCATGTTTCAAGGAGCTATTTTGCAGTATTACTAAAACATTCAAAGATGATCTAGACAGCATATCAACTACTTTGTTAACTGTTCCTTTCTTATATTTGATTACTAAGTGAAACTGCTGAAGAAATCCCATCCATCTGTAGTGGCGGGATTGTTGCAGCTTAGTTTGTGATTGAAGGTATTGAAGTGGCTGATGATCTATATGAATCATTGTTTCCTTACCCATAATGTAATGTTTCCATTTCTTTACACTTTCTACTAAATCAAATAGTTCCTTATCATATGCTGGATACTTAACTAGCGCTTAGAAAAAGTTTCAAAATGAAAACAAATTGGCTTTCCATTTTGGAGTAGGATTTCTCCCATTGCAAATCCACTTGCGTCTGTTTCTATTTCAAAAGGCTATTGAAGATCAGGTAATGCTAAGACTTGTGTTGTAACTAATTTTTTATTAAGTGTATCGAATTCTTCTTCTTTTTTACTTCCCCATTGAAAAATGAATTTTGATCATGTTAGAGCATGTAGTGGTGATGCAATCAAAGAAAACTGAGCAATAAATTTTCTCCAATACTGAACTACCCCTAGAAAATTTCTGACTTCAGTCACATTTTTTGGTCTTGGCCACTTAAGGATTACATAAATCTTAGATGGATCTATCTTTAAATCACCATCTCCAACTCTGTATCCTAGATAAACTAATGAAGTTTTCCCAAATTCACATTTTGACAGTTTAATGTATAGTTTTTCTTTGTGCAATATTTCAAAAACCTGCCTAACATGATTAACATGTTCCTTCTTAATTGAACTGAAAATTAAGATATCATCCAAATAAATAATGACAAACTTGTCGATATATGGTCGAAAAACATCATTCATGACTCTCATAAAAGTTGTTGGCGCATTGCACAAACCAAAAGGCATTACTAACCACTCAAATAGTCCTTGCCTAGTTTTAAATGTTGTTTTCCATATATCATTTTCTGCTATCCTTATTTGATGATATCTACTACGTAAGTCAAAATTAGTAAAGTAAATAGTGTTCTTCAATTGATCAATAAAATCATCAATCCTAGGAAGAGGGTACCTGTTTTTTATTGTGATTTTATTTAAGGCTCTAAAATCAACACACATTCTCCATGTTCCATCTTTCTTAGGAACTAGAATGATAGGGGAACCACATGGAGATGTACTTGGTCGTATTAAACCTTTTTCTACCAATTCCTAGATTTTCCCTTTAATTTCTTCATTCCCTACTATTGACATTCGATACATACCAACATTAGGAAGAGGGGCATTAGATATTAACTGAATCTCATGTTGTATTTCTCTTTTTGGAGGAAGATGTTTAGGTTCTTTGAATAGATTCTGAAATGATTCTACCACTTTAACCAAAATGTCTTTAAACTGAACATCACAACATATAAATGCATCTCACAAATCTTTATGATGTTCCTTAACAATCATGAGAATGTATATTTTACTTGAACTAATTAAGCACTTCATTTGATTAACATTAATTAATTCTAAGTGATTTTTAGTTTTATGTGCCCTTACAATATATTCAATTCCATATTTCTTAAGATGATACTTATGTTCCTTCCTATAGAATACTGCATCACGGTCATAGAGATAAGGGCTTCCTAAGAAAATTCCACAAATTTCTAACGGTATCACATCTAGATCCACTTCATCGACATAGTTAGTTATGATTGCAAATTTTAACCGAAACTGTTTGGTAACATGAATCTAAGTTTGATCTTTTAACCAACCTAAATGATATGGTTTTGGATGTTTATGTGTTTTCAAACCGAATTTTTTAACCAATGACTCAGAAATCAAATTTTCCTGTGATCCTGTATCGAACAATGTATCTATCTTTTTTTTTTTTTCTAAGTGAGACTAATTCTATTAAGTGAAAAAATACTAGTACAAAACTGCCACAGCTACTGCTGTGAAAGCCAGACAGCTGGGGTTGATCATCAAACTGTTCTTGAGAGAACTGGATCACCCATAGCGGGAAACCGACCCTTTAAACATAAATATCTGAGCCGCCCTTGATAGGGAAACCGGCCATAAGTTTATACAAGACATAGAAATAGTAACATAAAAACTAAAAAAATCTATCTGCCAAACTGGCTGGCAACTGAAACAGTGAAACATAAAAGCTCCAACAGTAATTGAGCAAGGAGACCTGGAGAGATTGCTGAGTGCGCTCCTGGGATCAACCATCATGCTCTGAGGACATCGGCTCCTCCACAACTCTGCATCCATATTCATCGTCATCACTGTTGTCTGCCATGCCCACTTGACTATCAATCTTCATGTCCTAGTTCTCAGCATCAGAAAGCGGCCCAATTTGAAGAGGGCGGTTGGAGCAGGGGCCGCGAGGAGGAGAGGGAGGAGCAGGATGAGGGATTTCTTCACGAAGGGAGACAGTTATGAAAGCAGTGATAATGGAGTCGACAGAGGTGCAGTGAAAGCGGAGTTCAGAATTCTGGGTGGTTTGCCTGATGGTGGACCCCAAATGCCCTCTGCCAGGAGGGTTGAGCTGACTGGGAGGTGCAGAAGGGCTAGGTGAGATGCGCTGACAAGGAGGAGCAGAAGGGCCGGGAGGAGTGGACTGACAGGGAGGCCCAGAAGGATCAAAAGGAGTGGGCTGACTGGGGATGCAGCCGGATGCACGTGCGCGCCCACGATCCCTACTGACACTGCGCGAATACTCAGCACCCCACCCGCGACGTATGCCCCTGCCTCTGCGCGAAGCTGGTGGAGGAGTGGGTTCATCACTTTCAGAAGAGGAACTCAATTCAGAAGAGGCCGAGGGAGGAATGACAGAGGCTTGAGCCCGACTGACCCCACGCCGACAGCACATCCGCTGCCTGAGACGAGGCATGGAGAGGAGAAGGTGGCGCAGACGTGGCCGGCCAAAGGAGGGGTCGGGGATTCTGAGAGCAGAGGGATAACAACCAGGGTGGTGCAAGCCAGACAAAGCGACAAAAGAGCTAGAGGCCCAATGAGCGGAGGGGCAACGACGATGAGAGAGCAAATTTAAATTGAAAGGAAGCAAAGTACCTGCAAAAATCTCAACAGAGGCGCCAGACGGAGCGTAGACGCTGCAGAAGGGGCTGTTGGTGAAGTGAAGTCCCGGTATCATCTCCAAGCAGGCCAGAATGAAACATCGACACCCAGTCTGCATTTTAAATCTGGAATTGGCATAACCAGGAGGGCAAACACTGCGCAGGGGAGTCAGAGCTCTCCCATGGATTCCTCCATCCTGCTCTCCGTCCATAGTGAGGGCCATAAACCAAAAAACCGCCATATACAGCAGAGGCAAGGTGTAATAACTGCAAAACTGGTCGACCCGAGGCGTATTAATAACGCCTTCAAGTTTAATACGCGGGGCCATGTGGGCATACCACGCAGGCTTTGTTGGGAGATGCGCAGGGGCCCGAGACTCTTTAATGCGCCACCACATCCACATCCGGAGGAAGGTTATCCTTGTGCACCAGAGTTGTGCAATGCTGAAGCATGTCTGCATCATGGATGATAGAAAAGGAGCCATGAGTGAGCGTGCTATTGCTCTCAGTTCCAAAATTGGCCAGGAGATCAGCAACCCTATTACCTTCACGTTTGACATGAGTGAAGGAGACCGCCCTGTTGTTTTGAAGCCAGTTGCTAATCCTATCAATTCGAGCTGCCAAACGCCAACTATGAGCCACTTTGTTAGGATCATCCCCCCATAGAAGCTAATTAGCCATGTTGATAATAATTTGAGAATCTCCTTCGATAATAATAGGGAAAAGTTTGTGCTGGAGAGTGAGACTTAGGCCCTTCCAGAGGCCCTCAAGCTCGGCAGAATTGTTGGTGTTCCAACCAATTGAGCCGAAATAGAGGCACTAAACTTCTCCCTTAGAATTTCTGAAGATACCGCCAAAACCTGCTTGTCCAGGATTCCCCTTGGAAGCCCCATCAAAGTTAAATTTAAACACTCCAGGAGTGGGAGGAATCCATTTTGAGGGTGAGTTTGAGGCCGTCTTGTTTCTGATCTTTGGAGTAAGCCCAAGGTTGAGATTCCAGTTTTGCCAGACCAAGGTTTCTCTCGGTTGTTTTGGGAGATCTTCTTCTTGCCAGGAATGAAGGGCTAAAGATTCCTGAAGGTTTCCAATGAAGGAGAGCCATAAAGAGTCCAGGGTAGAGGTTTGTTTTTTGAAGATACGCCTGTTTCGTTCCTTCCATAAGGTCCAAAAGATCAGCCCAGGAAGGAGCTGCCAGAGAGCATTGAGGAGGGCAGAGAGGTAGGGGCGTTTGGGCCATTTGCACAAGATGGAGGTGATATCACTGGAGGGCTTGCTCTTCTGACAGCGGAAACTACACTTGTCCCATAAGGAGTTGGCTAAAGGACAGAGAAGCATGAGATGTAGAATAGTTTTAGCATTTTGAGCGCAGTTGGGGCATCGAGAGGGCCCAATGAAGCCTCTTTTGAGAAGGTTGTCCCAAGTAAGGATGCGACGATGGCTTAAGAGCCAGAGGAAAGTAGAGATCTTAGGCCAAGTGAGAGGATTCCAGATCATCTGCCAGAGGGAGTCCCGAGGGAGCGGGGATGGATGCAGCAAGGAGTAGGCTTCCTTGGTAGAGAACATTCCTTTAGTAGTGTGACCCCATCTGAGTATGTCAGGGTCATTAGAGCTCCTCATTTGCCTTCGCTGCAGCTCCTTGTTGATGGCTTCTACCACAGGACTCTGAGCATGGGCCATAATGAGATGCGAGGGCTTCCATTTCCGAAATCCGTTGCTGTCAGTATCCATCCAATGCGCACAAATTTTATCATCCAGAGTAGCTCTAGGATCTTCAAGGTTGATTTGGGGAAATTTTTCCAAAAGAATGGATTCTTGTTGCCAGGAGTCTGACCAGAAGCGCGCTGATTGGCCGTTGCGGATTTCCCAAAAACTATGTTGTTGAATGAGCGCATAGCTCTGCTTTGCCACATTCCAAACCAAGGAACCAAAGTTAGTTGGAGCCAGTCTTATAAGGTCTGTAGCAGATCTGTTTTTGGCGTACTTCGCAGTCCAGAGTTTAGCCCAAGGAGTATGGGGATTAGAGATCCATCTCCACCATACATGTGCAGCCATGACCTCATTGCTGTGCGAGGGATTTCCCAAGCCCAGGCCTCCAGCTTCTTTGGGGGTACAGACTGTGCTCCAGTTAACTAGAGCCCACTTGCGATTATGACCAGAGGAGCCCCAGAGAAAGCATCTTTGAAGAGCTGTGATCTGTTTGAGGACCCATTTCGGGGCTGCAAGAACAGAAAACAAATAAAGAGGCATATATTGTAAAATTTCTTTGATAAGAGTGAGCCGACTGACCATATTGAGAGCTCGAAAGGTCCAGGAAGAGAGTCTGGATTCCAATTTTTCAAGGAGCTGATTCCAGGAGGTATGCCTGATGGCGGAGTTGGTGAGGGGCGCTCCGAGATATTTGTCTAGAAGAGTAGCCACAGAGAAGCCGAGAATACGAGCAATATTAGCTTGGGCAAGAGGGGAGGTGTGGAAGAAGAAGATCTGAGACTTAGAGTCATTAATAGTTAACCCCGAAGCTTGAGAGAAGAGGTTGAGGATGGCTTTAAATGAGCGGGCTTCATGGACAGAGGGATGGCCAAAGAGCATGTTATCATCAACAAATTTTTGGTGGGTCGAGGTGGGGGCTCCATGAAGAGAAATTCCACGCAAACGCCCGATGCTGACTTCTTTATGAATAAGTCTGCCTAGCCCTTCAGCCATAAGAACAAAGAGAAAGGGAGAGAGGGGGTCCCCTTGCCTGATACCTCTGGAAGGGCGAAAGGGAGGGGAGGGAATGCCATTGAGAAGAATAGAAAGAGGGGAGGAGGTAATGAGGCTCATAATCCAGCGGATCCACATGCAATCAAATCCAAAAGTGCTTAAATTTTTTTGGATATAACTCCAATTCTGTTTATCAAAGGCTTTAGAAAGATCGATCTTGAGGAGCATACCTGGCTTCTTGCAGACTTTTAGAGAATGTATAATTTCATGAGTAAGAATTATACCATCAAGGATTTGACGCCCCTCAACATAACCTGTTTGTTCTGGCGAAATGATAAGTGGAAGAAGCGGTTTGAGCCTGTTGGCGATGACCTTGGTGATGAATTTGTAGATAACATTGCAGATGGCAATGGGTCTGAATTTTTCGGGCCTGCTGGGCTGCTCCTCTTTTGGTACAAGCGCAAGAAAGGTGGTGTTGAGGGAGGGCAAGATCCAATGCATTGTTCGTGATTCTTCCACAAGTTGCCACACCTCTTCTCTAATAAGTTCCCAGAAATGGTGGAAGAAATTAGCAGTGAAGCCATCTGGCCCAGGAGCCTTGCCCTCCTTGAGCTGTGTCATAGCGGTATCCACTTCTTGTGGTGTGATTGGACGAAGCAGCATTTGGTTGTGCTCAGCTGTGATTAAGTTGGGAATGAGCTGCCTGATTTGATCGATGGAAGGCTGCCTGTTTGCTTGCTGCTCCTTCTGGATGTCCTTGAAGTAATCTACCAGCTCTTTTTCCATGTTCTCATGCCTCTCCATTCGATCCCCTTGCTGATTAGTGATATGGCTAATCCTGTTCTGCATTCTTCGTTGAATGGTCGTGCTGTGAAAGAATTTGGTGTTTCTTTCGCCCTCCTTCAGCCAACGAACTCTAGATTTCTGTCGCTAGAGGATTTCCTCTTGTTTGTATCTGTCCTCCAATTTTCTCTGAATTTCAAGTTCCTTGGAGGCAAGAGATTCGGATCTTCTGGAAGTGATGATCTCTTGCTGCACATCCTTCATCTTCTGCTCAAGGATCCATTTATCCATGAAGATGTTGCCAAAGATGTTTTGATTCCAAGATTTGATGTGTTCCTTGACCCACTTAAGCTTCTGCTGAAATTGGAACATTTTGGACCCTTTAGGCGGAGTGTATCTTCTCTAGACAGACTGAACCAAGTCTTTGAAGGAAAGATGAGAAAGCCAAAAAGCTTCAAATCTAAATGGCATTTTGGGATGAGATCCTATGCCTTGCCATTGGAGCATGATGGGCCAGTGGTCAGAGCCTGAGAGAGGGAGAATTGATCTAGTGATATCTCCTCCTACATGAATGGCATTGTCCGATAAGAGAAATCGATCCAACTTGGAGGCTATTTGTTGTCTTCCTATTCTGCGATTGTTCCAGGTAAACAAACCATTGCAGAAAGGTATATCTATGAGCCAGTAATTGTTGATAAAGTCTTTGAAATGGGCGCTTTCCTGATCAATTCTGGCTCTGCCTCCAGATTTTTCAGCCAACCGCGTGATCATATTAAAATCTCTGCCCAAGATCCAGAGGGGATGAGACCTGTTGGAGTTGAGGTGCTCAAGAGTGTTCAAAAGCACCACCTTGCTGGCCTGGTCTTGAGGAAAATAAACGTTGGACAGATTTCCATGTATGTTGGTGCCTGTAGGGTGGAAGGTAGCCTGGATGAGATTGTGAGAGGCGTGGAAGTCACCTACCTGCAGAGCCTGAGGATCCCAGGCTATCGCAAGCCCACTCGAAAACCTTGAGGCATCCACAGCTACTGATCTGCTGCCAGGCCATGATTTAGTTAAGATAGAGCCTAGCGTTTGACTATTGCACTTGGTTTCCTGAAGGAAGAGTAGGTGGGGCTTCTCCTTCTGTATCATGTTCTTTATCATTATGTATTTCCCAGGACCATTGAGTCCTCTTACGTTCCATGAGATCAATTTCATGAGGAACTATTTGCTAGGGGTTTGAAGAACCTAGTTAGCTTGGGATACTGTCCCGAATCCACCGGTATCTCTCCGAGGGCGATGGTACGCTGCCAGTCGGGTTTTCTTCCTCTTTTCTTGGTCTCCTTCATCACCTTCAGACTGTCCCAGTGACTGCCTGGTTGGATACCCAATTCCTTGTGCTGTTGGACTTTGGCTAGAGCTACCTCAAGAGATTCAATCTGCCTCGGGTTGATCCTATAAAATTCCTTCTGCTGGCAAGCTTCTTCAAGACCAGCGAGATCCAGCTCACTGAGGTCAATACTTTCAGAGTCTTCTTCCATTTGGATTGTCTGGTCAAGCTGTAGAAGATCATTGGTGTCCCGATTCGTAGTAGGGGTAAGCCCATCCAGATCCATGAGGTTAGGATCCCAAGTGACCTGTTTTTGTTTGAGGGGGGGATTGGGCTCTGATTTATCAGCAGAGCTCGACAAGGGAGGGTTAGGCACCGAGAATGCGGGATTGGGTTGATTTAGGGGGGGGATGGAAGGGCCGGCAATGCTAGTGGAGGCAGGGTTAGAGTCATCCTTGGGATCAGTTTGAGCAAGCAAGGAAAAGCTATTGCTGGTAGAAGGGATAGAGGCTGAGGCACTGGGTTTCTTTCCGGAAGAGGGTTTTTTGCTGTGTCTTCTCCTGGTGGTAACTTTGTTAAAACCATCCGCTTCCACTTTGTCCTCCGCTTCTAAGCTTCGAGCTTGAACATTTAAATGGCAGTCTCTAAAAAGATGTCTGTGGGCATGACATCTTCTGCATCGAAAGGGGACATGATCATAATCCAAAGGCTATATCCATTCAAAATCTTCATGAAAGATACTTACCGCATCAGGTAGGGCGTTGTCCAGATGCATGTAAACACATATTCGGGCATAGGACGTGTACCTTCGGAGCTTAGTTTCTTCTGCAATTTTGATGAACTCTCCCAGTCCTTTTCCTATCACTTGCAGTGATTCCTCATCCCAATATTCAAGCGACAGTGAGTAAAGCCGAATCCAAACAGGTGCCTAGTTGAAATTTTCAAGATCTGGGTTGAACCTCTCCACCCAGTTTCTAAGATATAACCCTGCTGAGTTAAAAAAATATGGGCCTCCATCCATTACCTTGTTTCTGTCTTCCAGACAATTGAAAGTAGCTGTGAAGAATCCCTTCGCTCCCAGCTGCAGCGTGACTTCCCCCTTGGGCTTCCATTTGGATGCTATCCAGCCCTGCAGGGCTTTTTCCGTTGGCCAGAACCTGACAAATTTTCCAATGAGGGCATGGTCCCTCATGTACTGAATCCTGGCGTTGATGCGATGACTACGCAGATCTATTTTGGGGCGTTCTGGTGCAATGGGCTTATAGGTGGTAGAAGTGGCCTGCTACGTCTCCGTTCTCGCGTCAGGGGTTGACTTCTGGGTCGTTTCATTCCCTGTTTTGCTGTCAGTATTGTCCTTCATTCGGACCTCTTGTCCATCCTCGTTTGCAAGGGGAGGCCTGCTACCTCCCACCATCTCCACCTCCATGCTGAGTAGCAGGCCTGCGCTGCAAGGAAGGGACAGCGCAGTCAGAGTGTGAACAGGGTACCAGAAGTGTTAGGGTTTTGGTTGAGAGCTAAATCACAAAACCCTAGCGCTCTCATTTCCGTGCCTTGCATATAACAATGTATCTATCTTAGTATGCTTTGAAGTTACCCTTATCTGAAATAACTCGATTATTTTTCCTTCATTCAACTATATGATATTTTAAGAGGTAGAAGTTCTAGCTTCATATATTTTACCTGCTGTAACCATAGCAGTGATTTTTCCTTCATCACCTGAATCGGATCCCAAGTCCTGCTGAACTACTGTCGAAGCTTTCTTATCACCCTTCTTCTTTTGAAATTTTTTTGGCTTGAGTTTCGGATGAAGTTTCCAACACCTAGCTTCAGTATGAATGATCCTTCCGCAATGTGTATAGGTAGGTCTTTCATCCTCCTTCTGAGCGATGGCAATCTTGTTTCCATTTTATTTTCCCTTCTTCTTGCTATCTTTGGTTTCCCCTTGCTTAGATGCCTTTGGTGTAAAATCGAATGGTCTACCACCTGATTTGACATGAATATCTTGGACACAAACTTCATCAAAATCATTAGGATTGAACATTAATAATCTATGCTGCAAATATGAATGTAAACTTCCAATATAATTCAACAAAGTTTCTTTTCTGTCCAAAGAAATACCGAGTGCTAATGCTTTCTTTCTGAATTCCTGTGTGAACTCTTGAACACTCTGTCCCTTACCTTGTCACAAGCGCTGCCAATCAATTACAACTTGCTATGTGTGACCCAACGGATAGAATTGTTTCTTTAAAGCTTTAATAAACTTAGTACATGAGGTGATAACTTTTCCTTTACACTCTAAATCTATCTGTGTCTTACTTTCCCACCAGATCAAGGCAGTACCCCCCATTCTAAGAGTAGCTATTAGGATCTTTGTCTTATCATCAGTAATATCTTGAATACGACAATAGACTTATAACTGTTTTACCAAATTATCTAGTTTCTCAGGGTTTATTTCACCATCATACATAGGTAATTCAAACTTAACATCAAGTTTCAATAATTGACTCTTAGTTTTGTTTTCTTTTTCTGATTTAGAACTAGAAATAGAAGAAGAAGAAGATGATGATGATGGAGATGATGAAGGAAAAGGAGATTTATCTGCCTTACATTTATGCTTGTCCTTCTTTGATGCCTTTGACGATGAGGATGCATCCTCTTCTTCTTGTCTTCATATAATTCTGCCAACATTTGCTGCATGTTTAGAAACATCAGCTGGATTTGATTCTCATCCATGGGTTTCTTTTCAGTAGCTTCAGGAGTCTCAACGGTCTCCGTCCCTGTAATCGTTGATTGATGATCGACCTTCCACCTTCTGATCTCTGGATCGAATTCCTCAAGCTCACCTTTCCACATTGTGATCCCAACCTAGTTAACATCCACTGACAAACAAAATACAAGCACAACATGTTGTGATACCAAGATGATCTAATAACTGATCGAATAAAGTGCTTAAGAGGTTTTATTAGTTTGTCCTTTAGGTTAACTGTTAATTGAATTATTCTTTAATGATAAATTACATAAAAAAGTAGCATAAATGAATTAACTAACAAAAATAATCAAAGATAATAAGAGGCAAACAATTTGATGACGGAGTTCTTCCCTCCTAGACTACATCTCCAGGTCAACTTTTAAGTGGGCGTCTGTTTCTATTAGGATTTATCTTGAAGAATATTTACACTAAAATGGCATAGAAATACTATGCTACCAGGAACTTATAAACCCTACAAATAGAAATTACTCTTCCTCGCCTTTCCAATGCCTGTCTCCGTGCTCAATTCTGACCACCGACGGCTGAGCAGTGATGCAAAAAATTTCGCGTCTAACCTTCTGAATCTGCACTCAAAACTCAATATCTTCACATAAAACCCAAAGATGAATGCATGAGCCAATTTCATGGCTTAAATAGGCCTGTATTGGACCACTATTTACTTCACTTAGCAATTGGTTCAAAATAATTTGGTGATAAAGCTCTCGAATCCCTTCATTTATGAACCTTAGGGATATTATTCATGAACCTTAGGTGCAGAATTAAATGTAAAAACCCAAAATAAAAATTTGGATAAGGATATACCCTTGGCAGTCAGTAAACCGGGCACATTCGTGGAGCTGTTCCATGTGATCAGGCGGTTTTATCCGACGGTTATGACTTATCCCATCAGTTAGGGTTCGGCAGTCATGGTTACCTCCGGCGGTTTCGGCATGACCTTCTCACATGCTTATCCGACGTGGTCTATATGTGATGTTACAGCTAGCGATTAAGACATCTGTCATAAAAAATCCGTTGTGGTTAACACATTACCACATGTATTTTTTACCTCCAACGCGGTCTTGAAACCACGCGGTTATCGTTGTGGTTTTATTTTAATTTGTTTTAGCATATGGTCCGAATGTGGGTTTTTCAACTTATTTTTATGTTTATCACCATGTATAAGTTTTCACAACCTAGAACTTAGGGTTGTGCATAGAACTTATATCAATGTGGATAGGTTTTTAATATTGAGGGTTTTAAACTTAGGTATTTTTACATTAGATTTAGATCCTTAGTGCTAGAATTAGACCTTAGGATTAGTCTTAGCACTTGGAATAATTACATCACCATTTTAACCAAAAATTCGCCTTCTCATCCACATGATGACCATGACATTGAAGGATCAAAATTGACGAAACTTTGTATATGAAGACTGAACTGATCATCGAACTGCTGAAGTTTACTACACTTTTCTGTTGAACTGTACTGATCAAGATCCTCCTAGATCACCACTGATATGTTTCAAAAAAAATTGAAACTCTACAATTAATGCACCCACTTCGCATGTTTATGGTTCATCTTATGTCGTTGCATAATATATTGTAACGTATAATTATCTGAAAACAAGAAAAAAAATCATTAGCAAGCAAATAATGTCTCCAATGCTTCAACGCTTGGATGATTTCATAAAATTATTTGTCATAAGATGTATACTTTTTCCTACTCTCATTTAAATTCTCACTGATATATGCTACTGGATTTTCGTCTTGGCTAAGTACTACACCAATGGTTGTCCCACTGGCATCACAACGAACTTGAAAAATTTTGTTGAAGTCGGGCAACTTTAGGATTGGTTTTTCCATATTCTTCTCCTTCAAAAACTGAAAACTCCTCTCAACATATTATTTCCAGTGAAAAGGCTGATTTTCCTTATTAATGGTATCCAAATAGGTGCACAAATACCACTAAATTTCTTAATAAATTTCCAGTAGAAACTTGTCAATCCATGAAAAATTTTAACTTCAAACAAACTCTTGGGAGAAGTCCAGTTAACTATGGTTGCAACCTTCTCTTGATCCATATTCAATTCATTATCAAAAATTACAAAGCCTAGATAAATCAATTATTTCTTGCAAAAAGAACATTTTTTCAAATTCATTAACAACTTATTTAGCTGCAATTTTTCTAGCACATTCCCGATATGCCGTAAATGTTCTTCCTTCGTCTTGCTAAAAATAAGTATATCATCGAGATATACAACCACAAACTTACCAACGAATTCCTTCAACATCTCATTCATCAAAAACATGAATGTGTTGGGTGCATTTCCCAATCCAAAAGGCATGACCAGTCACTCATACAAACCTTCATTGATCCTGAAAGTTGTCTCCCATTTGTCAGCTTCTCGAATCCTAATCTGGTGATAGCCACTCTTCAAATCTATCTCTGAAAAGTACGCTAATCCACTCAGAAAATCCATCATATCATCCATCCAGGGTTAAAGAAACCTATACTTCATAGTGATTTTTTTTGTCCCCTGATAATCAATGCACATCCACCATTCACCTCCTTTCTTGGGAGCTAAAACAATCGGAAAAACACAAGGGCTCAAAATCTCTTGAACCAATCCTTTATGCAGAAACTCTTGCACTTGCTTCCTGATTTCCTCATTGTCTTTTGGACTCATCCAGTAAGCAGCCTTATTTGGAAAACCGGCTCCTGGAATAAACTCAATGTGGTAACTAATTCTCTGCTTCGGTGGTAATTTACCTAGTATACCACCTACCACAATATCACTAAACTCTTACAGCATGTCATGTATTTGCACAAGTAAATAAATAATTTCTATATGCATTAATACTGCTCTTAGCATTCACACAACTACATAGATCACTTCATTCTCTTCAATTTGTCGTAGAAACTCCTTACCACCTATGAGAAAGGTCTTTGTACCACTAGTTTGTGCAGTGCCTTCTTCTTTCATAGGAACTAGAGTATGTTTTATCCCATTCTTCACAAATCTATAATGATTCTTCTCCCCATCATGGATGGCCTTTCTACCATATTTCCAAGTTCTACCCATCACAATATGGAACACATATATAGGCATAATATCACAACTTATCTTGTATTTTCACTTGCTAATGTGAAAATCCACCTCGCACTGCTCATCAACCAGCAATTGGTGTCCCCTCTACAACCAAGACACCTTATATGGAGTCGGATGTTTTGACTTCTTCAAACCCAGTCTCTACACCATTTCAGTGGCTACCAGGTTATCAATTCTTCCACTATCTATGATAAATTTGTAGCATTTTCCATGTGACTTACCCACGGTCCGAAACAATGCTTTACTCCGTGTCAGGTCAGCCACCTCCTTGGCTGGTTTTATCGAAACTTTGTTCAACCTTGTTCTCCTGTCTCAGGCACATTCTCCACTTGTTGTGGTGTTACCTCTGCTTCATCAGGTTGAGAAACATACGCTCCCCTCTATCTAGCTGGTTCATTTTAAGGACATTCAAAAGACCTGTGTCCCCATTTGTGACAATTGTAACACTGGTAGTTATTTCCCCTACCTCTTCCATTACCTCTTCCTCGCTAGTATGACCTTCCACCTCTATTGTTACCTTCCTTCTCAGTCTGTCTCGAAGTCTTCGAACTCTCACCTTATTCATTATTGTCGGCAGTTATACGTCTACCATAGGACTATCCTCTTCCTCTTTTGGAATCACGTCCTCTTCTTGCAGCCTGCTTCCTGGCAATCTTCTCTTCCACCTTCAAAGCACACTGGTATGCCTCCTCTATAGTTTTTGGGGAAAGAATACTGATCTCATCCAAGATTTCCATTCGGATACCATTTAAAAATCTAGCTGCCTTCTCAGGGGTATCTTCAGTATACCCAACCCTCAAGTTTAATTTATAAAACTCTTATGTGTATTCCTTCACTGTCATTGTCCTCTATCTCAGTTTCTGCACTTTCCTGTAAAGGGAAATTTGATAATCCTTGGGCAAGAAATTTCTTTTCGTCTTTGCAATAATCCTATCCCAACTCTTAATCAAAGGTTTGTTCAGTATTCTCCTCTCTTTCTGCACACTGTCCCATCATAGTGCACATGTCCTTTCAACTTAGTGACAAAAAACCTGATCTTTATGTCCACACTAGTTTCCTCATATTCAAAGTACTTATCTAACTCACTTATCTAGTTCAGTAGTGCTCATGTGGATAAACTTCCATAATAATTTGAGAGCTCTGGTTTTGTCTTGTTGCTGGCCATCAAAACAAATCTTAGTAATATGAGTTCTGGTGGCTCATTCTCTTGCTCATCTAGTTGTGTCTCTGGCTCCTCATCTTCACTGTCTTCTCCATTTTCTGGGTCACTACGCCTTATTGCTTATAATGTTTCTAAATGTTCTTAAAATACTCTAATCTCTTTGCACAACCCTTCATCTTTTGCTTCTATTACAGCTCGGCCTCTTCTCCTTGCTTCAGCTCTTCACCGACCTCTTCTTTCTACTTCCATCCTTACTTAGTGTTGGAAAAAAAAGGAGATCTCTGAGTAAGATCCAGGTTCAGGATGGAGACCAACAAGGTTTCCGTAATAGTCTAACACAACGCTAGCATTTTCACCCTACTCCAAGGAGTAGAGCATGTCACTCGAGGCGTACCGTGACCTTAGTAATATTAGGAGACATATCATGTACCATACGATTATAGCCATGAAGAACAACTAAAGGAACTTGAAACAACAAACATATATCACTACTATGTATACACTATTACTCATCAGGCATGTTCAGGATATTAAATTAAACTAAAACAGGGAATACATTCATAATAAGAAACTGAGTAACACTCAACTCAGAACGTTAAACACAACAATAACCATATTTCATTATCAACATCAAACGGCATAAATCACTTCGCAAATTCTATTACACGGTGATCCAGGACAACAGAGATCTCATAGAGCTCTCCTACGACTCTTCTCTCCCTCGGTCCTCTGCCGCATTGACTAACTAACTCAACTACACTCGATGGTTGCCTATTTTTTCTTCCATCGATCGTGACTATCAGTGTTTCCTCTTTTCCTGCTCTACTGGTTGCCGCTTATTCTTGATTACTGGGAGTTCTATTGATTGTCCTTGTCTCCCGTATATTCCATCTGCGATGTTCTTTGAAACTACTGCGCCACCTATCTTCCAATTATCTGCAACTATGACAACTCCCTGCCTACCTTGATTGCGCTTTGCCACCTATTCTCCACAACTCAAAACTGTTTCTTTTTCAAAACAAAGGCCCCAACAGGCCCCAAAAATCTACACCATATAAATCTACAATCCATCACATGCTATTAACTCATCCCAAGTCAATATTTTCCTACTACTACAGCTTCCATCGGTCTGTTGGCTTCTGAGGCTCAATTTTTCTTTTCCGTTTATTCACTCTGTCCAAACAAAGGCCCCAACTCTAGAACCTTGCTTAATGCTAAAGACTTGAGTTCTGCAAACTTGGTGATTTCCTGTTTCCATTCTCTAATTAGCTATTCGGATTCGGTGGCGATTCTTTCAGCCTCGCTTTCATTTGCTACTAGCGGCAACTTGCTGAATACCTCTTTAACATTTTTCTCGGCTTTGGCTGCCATAAAGTAGGTCCTCAGAGATCTAAGACAACCAATCAAGCACCTCCGCTTGATTGTAGAGTCAGGTTATGCCAACAATATCAGTGGCTTCTTTGATCTCTTGCAAAATTTGCTGAAGTTGTGCCGAGATAGGTTGGGCTTTCATGGTTAACAAGTTAGAGCATTCATGTAGGTTGGGATTTCATGGTTAATGAGTTAGAGAATTTATGTAAATGTTTAAACAGGTTGTAGGCCTCTTTAACTATCGTCCCCAAGGTTTCCTTCATTTCAATTACCTGCTTGTGTTTCTCGGTAACCTTATTAGCGTATATCATGGCAGGTTTTGGTAATGCTAGTCTTGTAGCTAGCGTTTATTTGAGCTCTTGGTTTTCCCTGCTGAGGTTTGCACATGTCATTTTCACTCGAATATATGTTTCAACCATGGAGCAGGCCGATATGTCCTCTGACATCTTGTTATCCTAGGCAATTACTATTGGCCAGAGGTCCTTGATGATATATGTTACCTTTTCCAACTGGTCATGTAGAATTTCCTTCTCCCCTTTTAGCTGATTTCACTCTTCATTAAGCATGATGACATGCTATTGTTGCTGCTCAAACCTCTATTGGAGGTCATTGTGTGACCCTTTTGCCTGCTCTACTACTCGCTGAATGAATTTTTATAGCTGTCCATTCCCCCAATTCTATATGCTCTTATTGCGTGACATGTCTTGGGTTGGCGGTCTCTCCGTGAGGGGTTGCCTGCTGGAGATTCATCTCTCTGAGTGCACATGCTGTGAATCAGGTTGGTTATGTTGCAACAACTAAGGTTCTAGGCTATTCATGCTAGCGATCGGTTGAATCTTCTGCAGTATTAGGTTGTCTTGATGAAATCGGCTCATCTCTTTTGGCAAGGGCGTTGTATCTGCAGTAAAAGATCCTCCTTGAACTAATAGTTCTAGTAAAGTGCCCTACCCCACCAGAGTTTGTTTAACCTCGGGTACCCTAGCCATACTCAAATTACCTTCTGCCTTGGTGTCCCCATTTGTCTTACTTCTTATCTTTAATGTGTTTGAGATAGTTGCTGAGGTGGATGGAGTTCGGGTGGATTGGTCTTTGGAAGTATGTTACACCATTTTTTGGTCATCTAACCCATTATCGTTAGATGAACCCAAGTACACCATGTAAGACTAATTTTACCCCAAGTAAAATCGCTTCCACTACATTTGTTTACATTTCTTGGTCATATTTAACCCAAAACAAGGTAATCAATTAAATAAATCATTATTTATTTAATTATTTCCTAAGAATAAGTTATTTAAATCACTATTTAAATACTATTCCTAGTTAAATTTGACTAAATCATTTTTAAATAATTAAATAAACCATTATTTATTTAATTATATTCCCCTCGTTTCCCTTAAATAATAAATAAATCATTTATTTATTTATTATTTATAAATAAAGGAATTGACTCAAGTCAAAAACCCTTTTCCCTCCAACAAATATAATAAAATATTCCTAAAGGGTGATTCTAGAATGTGATTAATAATATTTTATTCATGCACCGAGTTCTAGAACACCCCAATATTTTGTTATAAATAGAAGGGTTTTACCCATTCATTAGTCACCTCCATTGCATTAGACCACACTAGATCTACTCTTGGTCACCAATTTCATTTGTTTGCATTTTGAACTCCCATTGAGTTCCATGTTTGCTAGGGTTTTCCACATTAACCAAAGAGAGGAATTTTAGATCTGAAACACTGAGGACTTCCAAGAACCCATCCCAATGAGGAGAACTGGAAAACACCTTTCTTGTTTTCCTCTCAGGTGCCCCATTCTTTAATATAAAATAAGATTCTTTTTATACATTGTTCTTGTCTTGTTCATTGGATGCATGGAGCCATTTTACATTTCATCTGCTTAATATCTTTTATGCTTAGATCTAATTTTATGCAGAAAACTTAAAGATATTTTGCAGCCATACTTGATGTTAGGGCTACTTGATATGCATAACTAAAGTGATCTTTTACGACAAAAGAATCATACTAACAATTGGCGACTCCACACGGGTTTTCTTTTGCGACCACTGTCGTTTTCTCTCTTCCTGCATATCCAATTGTTTCGGACCCTAGGGTTTCTCTTCGATTTTTTATTTTTTCCATTTTTATGCTATTTTTCCCCTCTAAAACCATCAAACATTCAAATTTCTAACTTCCGTGTGTTTCTGGCCTATTTGCGCAGGTGACCGACATCAGCCGCTGCTGAGACGACAAAATTTTCTGAAATCTGTCGCCGCCAGACCTGGATCTGTAGGTCACACTTATCGGCCCAAAAAGTGCGACCTGGCCTTGAGGTCGCACTTTTCTGCCCTAAATCTGCGACCTAGGCTGAAAACAGGCCCAAACCTGCGACCTGCAATTTTTTCTGCAATCTGCCAGCACTTTTTCTGGGTTTCACTGAAGCTTATGTCTGGGTTTTCCAGCCTCTGTCTCCACCTATTCAGACCTGTTGCTGATCTATTTCACTCACCTAAGTGGGAATCTTGCCCCTTAGGGCTTCAGTTCCCTCCACTTTTTGTGGGAAAGTTTGTTGCTGTTTTCAGACGTCTGAATTTCCAGAAGTTTCAGCCTGATTTTAGATCTAATACCTCCTGTTCAGATCCTCACAGGTCAGCTTTTCTTCCCTTTCTATACACTGCCTTTCGCTTTGTTTGGGTTCATCTCTAGGGTCACCCCTTTGACACCCTCTTTTTAGATGATCTCCTATTTTCTAGCAGCAACCTTGCCCCTGCCTCTTTACTGCTTTCTACACCACTTTCCAGCAGATTTCTCCATTAGATCCCAGTCCCTTCGGACCTTAGATCTATTGGTCTCTTGTTAGCATGCTTTTCCCCTTCTAGACTAGTTTTGAACGACCCACCTTCTTGGGTTCCATTGCTGCCTTTTTAGTTGCTAATTTTCTATTCTTTCAGTCTTATTTACTGCATATTTATTTTCCATTATGCAGCACACTTTTTATTTTTCTCTCAAAACGTCTAGGTTTAATCAATTAAAATTAACGCACACCACACACTGACCCTAAGTGAAGAAGAGCCTGGTTAACACTGCCTGGAAAAGACTCTAAAATTAATCGACACTGCACCTCCTTGCCCTTGTCGCGTCTTTCTTTTGCACCTTGCTGCCCTAGTCTGTCCTTCTTCTTCTCGTCATCATTGTGCCTCCAAGGTGTTTATCCCAGCGACTTCTTGGCCTTCACCCTTAGTTTCCAGTTGGTCGACTTCCTCCTTCCCGTCGTCATCGAGTAAGTCCTTCCCCGAGTCCTCACTCTGACTCTTCCTCTGATTGTTCTGGTTCTCCCCCCTTTACCTCCATTATGTCTAGTTCTGGACCTAGCCCTAACCCTAGTTCTACTACGGGGTCCACTTCCAGTGGAACCACTACGGGACCTACCTCGACTGCCCCATTACTTCCGTATATGGCTTGCCTCAGTCTCCCCAACTTCAATCTGCTTATCAATGATCCTATCCGCCACGATGTCATTTGGCCTGCTATGCCAACCAAGCTCCCCTCCGACATTCCCAAGTTCGAAGGCCTTGCTAGTGAAGATCCTTCTAATCATATCCGATCTTTCCACATGTGGTGCTCCTCTAATTCCATCACCGATGACTCCATTCGTCTTCGTTTATTCCAATGCACCCTTACTGGCGAAGCATCCAAATGGTATGTTGATCAAGCCACCTCTTCCCGATACGACACTGGAACTGAACTATTGACCTCCTTTCAGCAATCCTCTTCAACACGTCTCTCCGCTCATGTCCAAGAGTGGTGCAGATGACGAAGTTTATGCCGTACTCCCCCCTTTGAAGATCGAGTTTACATGGATTGGTTCCTTCGCTCTCTCTTACCTCCCATTGGCAAAGATGTTGCCTCCCATTTCCCCCAAACCGAAGAAGTCGCCCTGCAAATTGCCTTAAAATATGACCTTATCTATGCCCATTCTGGTTATGTTTATATTGTCCTTCCTGATCTCCCCAAGCCCGAGGGCACTAACGCCTTCGGGACCTCTCACTCTGCCAACGGTATCATCGGAACCATGTCTCATACCTCTACTCCACCTCTTATGCCCTATGGTTTTCCTCCCAGCGGGGCCAGCACCTCCAGCACCTTTCCCCATCCCGATAACATGTACCCAGGCTTTGGCATGCCTCCTCCTTTTTCCCACTCTCCTGCTTACCTCAATGTTGCCCATTCTCGCCCTTACCCTTATCCGCAGCCTGGTTTCCCAGCTCCTCCAGCATTTGGACCTCCCGCTCCCTTGCCTCTTCCCGCCCCACAACCACACTTACTACCCCCTCCAGGGCACATATTTGCACAACACCGTGTGACCACTCCTCCTCCTTCTCAATGGCGGAGGAGAGGCAATCCATCCGCCTCTGGTAATCGTGGACCCAATCTTTCTCGTATTGACCCAAACACCGCTACCCAGCCCCAGGGCTCCCCACCCAAGTCGGACAGGCCACTTCGCACAAATAAGCCCTGTTCATGTTGCGATGTTTTCGGTCACTACACTCACGATTGTCCCCTCTTACCATAGATGCAACATATGTGGGAGTCTCAGGCCACCATTCGGGGACAACACTCCTCTTCCCCTGTCCCCCCCATTACTTCTACCTCTCAGCTCGCTGTGTTTACCGATCCTTTCCCTCAACAAGGATTTGTGGCTACTCAATCCCCTCATGCCCCGGCATCCACTCAACCTTCTCCTTCTGGTTCTTCCAATTACCAGATTCTTATGATGTCCTCTGACCAACCTGTTGACCTTAATATTCAAACTCGGTCTCGTCAATACTCCCAGCCTCCCGTACAGTCTGTCTCCGAGTCCCCCTTATCAACTTCTATAGAGCCTCTATCGACACCCAATGGTCCCTTACAAATCCCTCCACCCAAAGTTGAGGTTCACACCAAATTTCCTAAAGGTCCATTATGCTAAAATGCTGCCTTTGGTCAAGCTACCCATTCCTACAGCATAGTAGATGATCTGGCGCAATCCCCAACTGCCATTTCAACACTAGAACTCCTCCAGTCATGTCCTTCTCAAAAGAAAGCTCTACTATCTTCCGTGGGTGTCGTAGATCCTACTGATGACCTCTTGATTGTTTTCGACGCTCGTCAGTCAGACCATCCCCCTCTTCCTCCCTCAGTTGCTTTCCAAATCCCAGTCAAAATTCGAAATGCCAATGTCGTTCAATGTATTATTGATGAGGGGGCATCTACCTGTGTAATTTCCACTTCGGTTTGGAAACAACTCGGATCCCCTGAGCTGTCCCCTTCCACCATCACCCTCCGTGCATGGGATGGCCATGCCTCCCAACCCATTGGTATTTTTCGAAACTGCCCTATCACCCTTGCCGGTAAGACTGTCTATGTCGACGTTGAAGTTATCGATGCCCCTCTCGACTATAACATCCTTTTGGGGTGTAGTTACACCTATGCCATGTATGCCGTCCCATCCGCAGTCCACCGCAAGATGTTTTTCCCTCATAATGGCAAGATCATCACCATTGACCAGTTGTCGTATCATGAACCTAAATCTCAGGCCTCACCTGAGTCCACCATCTCTACTATCACCAATAAGCAAACTGTCGATTCTTTGAGAAGTGTCTCCCCTGGCGTCTACAAAGACTCCTCTTTTCTTGGCACCTTCCCTGGTCCCCCCCCTCCTCCTATCTCTGACCCTAGCTCGGCGAATGTTTACATGATGCAATCGTCTCAGGCTACCCCCCCGCAACCTGCTCCAGCTAGTCAGCAACCTCCTCCTCATCCGACTCACCCTGCTCCTAGCCCTTCGCCTCAACTGTTTCAAACTCTCCCACAGGGTCCTTCACCTGCCCCTCACACCCCGGAACCTCCTTATCCCCCCACCTCGATTCCCTCCGGCCTCCCCCATTTAGGAACCATCCCTCCTGGCCATTACTCTGCCGGTCAAATCCCTTTCCTTGGCCCTCCCCCTGGCATCTATTCAGTTCCTGTCATGGCCACCCTTTCCCTACCTAATTTAACTTTGGGCATACCGGTATGGTATCTCACTCCTCCAACCGAAACCCCTCCCGACCACCCTAAACCATACATTTCCGTGACACCAGTTCAACCGATTCCCATTGCTCCTCCCACCACTATGGTACCCCTAGCCCCGTCATACGACCCTCCTCATGCTGCGAATGCTACGATTAAGAAAAGAAAAACTCGCAAGGGGGCATCCAAAGATAAAGCCACCGCTCCCGATCCTACTCCCCCTCCACCCACCAAGCCTTGCGCCTTGTGTGATGCTGTCGGTCACGCCACCCATACTTGTCCTGAGTTTCCCCATATCCAACCCATGGTCAAAGTCACGTTCCCTGAATCGTCAGCCCCGGAAACCTCTGTTTCCTCCACACCCTTAACCAAGAACCCAAAGGCCCTTCGCACCAACAAACCCTACACTTTATGTGGTGTCCATGGCCATTATTCTCAACATTGTCCCCACCTCATGCATTACTGCGCCTCTTTAGAGGTCATTCACGAGTATGAAGTGGAACAGAATCAACCTGCCTCACCCATACTTACTCAATATGCGTCGAGTTTACTCGAGGATTCCCCAGCCACCATTGACATCCCTCCCCCTGATGTTGAAATGCCCGAATCTGCTGCTCCTCTCTTGTACCTATCAACATCCGCCCAACCCTCAGAGTACCTCCCCTCCGTATCCACTCCACCTTTTTCGTCTGATCCCTCTTCCGCGCCATTCTTGGGCTCTTCATGTTTTGACCATCTTTTTACTTGCTCTTCTGTGATTTCCCCTGATGACCCATTTCTGCGCCTTTCCTCCATGAACGATGATCTCGGTAGCTTTGAGGCCTCTTGCGGTTTCCATCACCTTTCCCTCTCTTCACCTAACCCCGATACTCCCATCCGTCTCTATGATGTACGTCACAACACAAGTCCCTGATCTTCCTCATTTCTCTTATCTTGTGAGGCTATTCCCTCGACCCTCTCTTCCACTCATTACATTGGTTACGCCGATGGCACGAGTCGGTATTCCCGAAACCTCGCCTCAGCCGCCTGGGCCATCTTTACCCCTGTGCATACCCTTGTTCTTGCAAATGGGGTCTGCATTGGTACCGCCACCAATAACCAGATCGAGTATGATGTCGTTCGCGGTCTCTTAGCTGACGCTCTCTCCCATCGCATCCTCCATCTACAAGTTTATTTAGATTCCCTGCTTATTGTCTTACAGCTTAATGGCATCTACCGTGTGCATAATCCTATCCTATTTAGACATTATTTACAGGTGAGACTTTTGATACGGGAATTTAGATTTATTTCATTCACCCACATCCCTAGAAGTCACAATCACTATGTAGATCAGATCGCAAACCATGTTCTAGACTGGCATTTACACACATAAGACAATAGCATCCACAAAATACACATAAAGCTCATATATATATATAACATGTGTTTTAAAGTCCATCTACTTTCAAACATATGACATGCCCATAGCATGTTACAAAACCACTACTACAAAAATGGGGGGCACCACTTGCCCCTACATCCCTACTAGGGGGCACCACCTGCCCCACACCTAGCCCCTCTCCGGAGGATCCCGAGCCAACGGCTCTGCTCCTGCAGCTCGTAGATCACGCACCATCTGCCAGGCCATCGCCATGCGTCGCATGATCCCTCGCCATTCCGAGGGGAGACCAATACATAGCTCTATGTATCGGTTGTCTAAATCCTGCCATCCACGCTCCGACACACCGGTCAGCAACCCCTCACATCTACAATGGAGGTCCTCCACCAGTGCGGCCATCTCTTCATTCTGTCCTTTCCTCAATCCACTTGCGCCGGTAGCACCTGCTGCTGCTGGTCGTCCCATATATCCGGCTGGTTTCACCGGAGCTATATCTGCATCCCAAACAATATAAGGATTTGTACCATGAATACTAGTCACCAACTATCAAAAGGAACATAACAGATTAGTTTCTTTTCACTTACCATCCGGTCCCCATACTCGACCAGGTGGCAGCGGCAAGTCTGGATCTCCCCAATAACTCATCCCACTATAGGGATAGTCGTTTATGTATAATGACATCTGGTCCCAATGGGCGAAGAATTCTGGTCGAAACACCCTCCCGACCGCCCCTCCTCCTCCTCTACTCAGTAGTCCTACCCACCGACGCATCCGAGGCTCTCTCGAGCCCCCATCAGGCAACTGTATACGAGGTCGTAAGGTCGGAATCTTCTCAAAGAAGAAAGAGCACAATACTGTCCCATACACACAATCATGATTCACTTTCCGCTTAAATAACGATAACTGTCATTTCAGCGACACCAACATAATTTGGGCCCACCCATAGTAGGTCCCACCCAACACTCTCTACAATCATCATCTTTTCTCCAGTGATGTGATGGAGACCCTGACTGCCCACGATCTGCAACACTGCTGCGGCCACTGCACAGGTCTCCAACCTCTCTATCTCCCCAATAGATATCCAAGTCCCTTTGACTCTGACACTCGGTCGATAATGTCGCTCCACAAACTCCATAATGTTACGCCCCCGTGGTAACGCTGGCTGTGTATTTCCCACCATCCCCAACGGTGGGATACCAGTCAAGAAATAAAAATCCTGGACCGTCAACTCGATCATGTGCCCCTGCACTATAAACGCCTCCTAATCCAAATCCCAATAACTGATAATTCGGGCCAACAAGGGCTCTCCAGCCCTCATCAAAGGGTTCTCCAAAAATTTCAGAACCCCATGTCTAGCCAGTGCATGACGGACACCCTGATCTGCCTGGATCTTCGTCCGTAGTGTACCTAAGTCTCTCTCTCTCTAGTTTATTCGTATATCTGCCATATCTGCACAAAAACATCATCTTTTTCAGCCTCCAGATCAACAAAACTGTATTATCTTACACTAGAACAGAATTTCAGCCCATAACAGCACTGAAACCTCCCACACCTAGCAGGTCACACTTTTTGGGCAAAAACTAGGCCAGGTCGCACTTTTCAGGCCAAAACCTGCATCCCAGGTCACAGATTTTGCCCCAAAAAGTGCGACCCGGTCATAATGAGGAAGTAGGGGCAGTTTCTGGAATTCAAAACCCTAATCTGCAACTTTAATCCATCAAAATCAAAGCTTAGGATTAGGCCTCTTACCTACAACTGACGGATTACAATTCCGACAATCGGTTTGTCTGCTACGATCACCACAAGGTTTAGGGCCTTCTCTCCTCTCCACATTCACCACAGCTACACAAGCAAATGAATGATTTTGGAGGGAAAACGCCCTATTAGAAGAAAACCCCTGTTTTTTCTTTCGCCCGCTGCGACCAAACCGTAGCCCCGTTTGACACACCATCTGCACCGTTGGAAAGCTCTCACCGAGCACTCAAATGGGTATCTGTGAGTTTTTTATGTTCTGATACTTCACAAGGACACATTTTGTCCATGAAGGCCCTTTTCATCTCTCCTACAAATCGAATTTATTCACTTACAACACCTGTACCTGGGGCACCCCTTTGCCTCCTTACTTGTCTTTGTTCGTGTCAATTTTCGTCATGAGATACCCCATTGTACTCATGTTTTTATGGTTCCCCATCATACCTTTACTATACGGCAACACCATCGATTCGCCCTTGTTTAGAGCATCTAAGTCGAGTCATCATCACATTCATGGAGTCTATCCTGAGTCCCTTTGTACCCCGCTATAGTCCTCCATCCTTTCTTGCTTGGTCCCTCTCTCGTGTCGCACATTATGGCCTTCAGTACCCTTGTCCCCTATCCCTCCTGATATTGTGTCAGTCATTGCCAAGCCATTCATGCCCTTTATGCTCTAACAAGGGAAGTCGTCCAACCACTCCTCTGTATCCCTCATTCTATCATCATCATCAGTGTCTACTTGTTCGTTGCTCTACTATTTTCCCTCATTCCTTAGTTGGGGTTCCCTTATTGCCTCAACTATGGTGGACCTACTTCTGTCGACATCAGCCCATTTACTCCAGAAGCCAGGTCTAGGGGGCAGTGTACCTTGGTTCGAGCTCTTTTTCAGCATGCTCGTGATCTATACATTTGATGGTCCAGTGATGCAACAGCAGCTCTTGGTGATTCCCGGGTGTGTGTGAGATATCTCAACCCTCATGAGGGGGTGGCCTTGCAGGTAGCCCCCCACATACCCGGATGACTTCTTCATTTCAGCCCTTGATGCAGCTTTTATCATTTGATGATATTGGTCTCAAACACTTGCAGCACCTCTTTGATTTGCATGTATCAGTCTGATTTCGCAAGCCCTTCCCCATGTGTAGGGGGAATTTGGGTGTATTAATATCTCATGTACTACCATATTATTGTATAAGTCCTGACGATTATTCCAGGCATCGCATGTATGTGGGATTCATAATTCTTGATTTCTGGCTCATGATTAGGCCAGCACTGGTTTTACTATTGCATTTCGTGTTTTTCCGGTCTCCTTATTCTTTGTACTATTGTCTCGGTGGGCATAGGTATGCCTCCCCCGCTGCCTTTCACATTGGTACCACATCATACACTTGAGACTTGTAGCACCTGTAAGTCTTGTCTCCTCAGGGTCTAGTCCTCCACCACTTTAGATTACCTTACATTCCTCTCTTTCATTTCTATCTTGTTGTTTAGTGATTCAGTTCTTACAACGTACTTCAGTCATACGATTTGCTCCTAACACTCGTACGATGGGGGGCAATCTGTTACACCATTTTTTGGTCATCTAACCCATTATCGTTAGATGAACCCAAGTACACCATGTAAGACTAATTTTACCCCAAGTAAAATCGCTTTCACCACATTTGTTTACATTTCTTGGTCATATTTAACCCAAAACAAGGTAATAAATTAAATAAATCATTATTTATTTAATTATTTCCTAAGAATAAGTTATTTAAATCACTATTTAAATACTATTCCTAGTTAAATTTGACTAAATCATTTTTTATAATTAAATAAACCATTATTTATTTAATTATATTCCCCTCATCTCCCTTAAATAATAAATAAATCATTTATTTATTTGTTATTTATAAATAAATAAATTGACCCAAGTCAAAAACCCTTTTCCCTCCAACAAATATAATAAAATATTCCTAAAGGGTGATTCTAGAATGTGATTAATAATATTTTATTCATGCACCAAGTTCTATAACACCCCAATATTTTGTTATAAATAGAAGGGTTTCCCCCATTCATTAGTCACCTCCATTGCATTAGATCACACTAGATCTACTCTTGGTCACCAATTTCATTTGTTTGCATTTTGAACTCCCATTGAGTTCCATGTTTGTTAGGGTTTTCCACATTAACCAAAGAGAGGAATTTTAGATCTGAAACACTGAGGACTTCCAAGAAACCATCCCACTGAGGAGAACTGGAAAACACCTTTCTTGTTTTCCTCTCAGGTGCCCCATTCTTTAATATAACATAAGATTCTTTTTATACATTGTTCTTTTCTTGTTCATTGGATGCATGGAGCCATTTTACATTTCATCTGCTTAATATATTTTATGCTTAGATATAATTTTATGCAGCAAACTTAAAGATATTTTGCAGCCATACTTGATTTTAGGGCTACTTGATATGCATAGCTAAAGTGATCTTGTAGACGAAAGAATCATACTAACAGAGTAAATGAAGTATGGGGTGATGAATGGTGAGTATGAGGTGAAGAGGTTTGAGTGTGGGTTGAAGAGTATGTCTGAATATTCAAAACTGAGAATGGTTATCAAAAACCGGTAGTACAAAGGTGACCTAGGTGGTAACCGTTGGCTCTTCTTGAACTGGTACTCCTGTATCCATGGGTTGGGCTTGATCTCCTCACCAACTATTTGCCTAGGCACCATAATTCTTGATTTCTTGGCCTTATGTGTAGCTACGAGAGGTTTAGGTGATTTTCTCTTATGGATTCAGGTGACTATGGTTGCTAGGGGTGAATTGAATATGGTGGAAGGTAGGGCAGTGACGATAGGTGTGATTGTGGATGGTGATGTAGAATTTAAAGACTGAAAATCAGAAAAAGAAGGAAACATAGTAGAAACACTTGTGCGGTTTTGTATTATGAGATTCAAGTCCCTCACCTTCATGTCTAGCTGGTCCAGTAAATGTTTTAACTGCAGTCGAGAAATTATACTCGTTGTTTCATCCGGTGTCTCCCTTGGGAGTGGTTTCAGAAAAATGCCCTCGAACGAATAGTGAGGTATTCCATTTCTGACCTCCATCGCAACTCTTGGCCATGAATATAATTTGGTTTGGAATGCTTTTTCTTCAACTCGAAGCTTTAACAGTCCCATTTTGAATGTGGTTTCATCCACGCACTTAGGTCTGATATATGTCTGTTTGTGGGTGACCCCAAACCATATTTACGAAGAATATTTTTCCAACAAGTTCCTCGGAACCCTTTTTTGTCTCGCCACCACATCCACCATATTCCTGTACCAGAATGAGAAAGCCACCTCATTTTCCTCCTTAGTGCTGGGACCTCCAGAGATTCTCTAGGATGTAAACTTCAACACCATTGCCTAGTCATTTGTGATTTTCGCGATTTTTCTTACCTCCAGGTAAGTCCATTTCCACATCGCACATGCCCTTACGAGGTATCCATAAATGAACCCTATGGCTCATATATAATTATCCTCACAGCCCTCAAATAGTTCGTTCAGTAGGAAGGTACACCAGTTTAGTTGGGTTCCCTGGAGGCAGTGTTCCACGACTAAAATGGTGTCGAGGGTGCATTCGCCTTTGGTGTAATGCCTCATCGTCTTACTTGCTATTAGATAGTAGGCAAATTTCACTGTTGGATTGGTTATGAGGTCTATCTTTGCTCCCTTGCCTCCTCTTTTGGTCTCATATTTCTTATAATAATCACAGTCCCCTCCCTTCTTGGCTCTCTTGGACATGTTCTGGAATGTCGTTGAGACATCCTTCCCTTCTGCTGATAATCACATAAGCCTACTGATATCCTTTGGATGTATCGATATTTCTCACCCCATCCACAATGATCCATTCTAGACTCTGCTCAGCAGGAATTTCATACACTACATTGTTGCTCTCATTATTCCAAACACTGGGAGGTTCCTAAGGTTCAGTATTGTCGATTTTTGGATACCTCTAAACCCCAGATTCATTCTTTTTGTTTCCTCTCCTCCCTCTGTAGCATAATTCTCTATGTATACCTGTCTCTTCATCGCTATAAATTGATATGAATCCATGAGATCTGTATCAATTAGCTACGCATTGACATACTTGCCAACTAGCGATTCTATCCTCTGAACTTTCCCATCGAGCTCAGGCGCGACGACTGCTGGTGCTACCTTCGTCATCTTTGTTCTTCTTATATATACCTATAATGATGTTCCTGATATCTTTCTATGAATTCCTACTACTGAACTATCTCTTTGAACTTCCTCTAATAAAATTTCACTTGTTGCTACAACTATTTCTTGTTCTAACTCATATTTTTCCGGCATTCTCATGCTTTTCTTCTTTCATACGGGTTAAGTAATGTAACTCGCACGAATGAGGTCCATAATACCCCATAACTAATTAATTTTTTTTGTCTCTCCCGTGGCTATAATGGTGCGACTAGTTACCGCAGTGAGGTGTATTCTGACATTTCTAACTGTGTCTTCGGCATTTGGGTAGACGTGGTGGGTAATGATTTTGGCTTAATATGGAAAATTTATTAGGGTATGGTTGTTACTAATTATGGTAGTTAATTCTCAAATCCAGGTGATCCTACGGACTAACAATGGTATGATGGGTTATTATGATGGAATGATATTTGACACGCTTGGCTTTCTAACATGGATGACACGTTAGACGGTACCACCCCCCCCCCCTCGCCCGACCACAATCGGTTGCAATGTGGTCTCCACATTGCAACAGGTGGATTTTTTCTCTACGTTATTGTGATTTATTTTTATCAGGACTCCTATCCTGTTTTTCATCTCAGGTGCGAGAGAGTTATTGACTAGATCTATTTCTGCTCTACCCTACTGACTCCTCTCAGTTGTGAGAGTTATTTGAAGAATAAATGATGAAACTTACTCGTGATAAGGCTTCAGGCGTGAGCCATTCACCCATCCTTGCAATACTTGGACATCCAGTCGCGCCAATAAAATCACGCCTGAATCTTTAATTTCAATGAAATGGTATGGTCCAATCCAATGCATTCTGATTTTTCCCAGGAACTTTTGAAATTTACTGTCATACAACAGAACTTTCCCTTCGATAGTGAATGTCTTATGCTTGATGTGATGGTCATGCCAAGCCTTCTGTCTTTCCTTCTGAATTGCCTGATGGAATTTTGCCAGGAAATTTTCTTCTTCAAGCTCTTGTAGCTCATGGAAGCATTCATTGATTCAGTCTTCCTCTATTATATGTACTCTTGAAGCGATTAATAAACTTGGTATGAAAAATTTAGCAAGTACCACTACCTCGCTCCCATAAACCAGCTGGAAAGGATATTGATTGTGAAATATTTTTATAGTTTTCATGTATCCCCATAATGTTGCTGGTATCTTCTCATCCCAGTCATCGTGATTGGCATTGCATATCTTGGTTAGTCTTTTTTCTAAGATCTTATTGAATGCTTCAATGGTTCCATTTGCTTGAGGATGGTATGGTCTGATCTTATGATGTTTCACCATAAAATTATCTAATAGAGACTTTATTGTTGTATTGATGAAGTATGTACCTTGATCACTGGTTAGGCTTCTGCGGCAACAAAATCTACAAATGATATTTTCAAAAATGAACCTGGTTGCTATGTCTGCTGTGTAATCTTTCATCATTGCTACCTTCGCCCATCTTGTGAGATAATCTCTTGCGGTTATTATGTACCTTGCTTGTGAATGTATTGCCACTAGTGCAATTGGCCCTACAAAATAAATGACCCATTTTTCAAATGGCTGTAGTGCTCTTACATGTTGTAGTGGAAACTCATCTCAATGTGATCGACGTCCTGTTCTTTGGCAGACATCACATTTATTTACATATGTTTTACTATATTTATGAACTGTGGGCCACCAAAACCCTCCATGTAATATTTTTCTCGCAATGGGTTTTGCACCGACATGGCCCCCCACAATTCCGCAATGACACTCCCCCAATATATCCTCTCTTTCAAGGTCCATGAAACATCTCCACAAGACCTAGTCCAACCCCATATTATACAGTTTTCCTGCTATCAATTGATACTCAGTTGCTTTCACTACCAAATGTCCTTTCTGAGTTGTTTTGTGTTCATTTGGGCACTATCCTCTTGCTTGATATACTGCTATCTACTCGAGATGATCTGGGATGGCCTCTACTCTGAAGTGATCAGCAAAGGGTAATTGATCATCCAGGGATCCCCCATTCTATCCATTTTCCAACCTTGATAAATGGTCAAGACCCACGTTCAACCTTCCTGGTTTCACTATCACTTCGAAGGTGAACTCATAGAATAGTAGGAGCCATCTACAAATCCTTCCTTCAAGCATAGAATTGTTAAACAGGTACTTCAATGCTGAGTGGTCAATGACGAATTTGAATGTACCTCCCAGTAGGTAATGATGAAAATTCTAAAGAGAATACACCATCGCAAGAGCTTCTCCTTCTGTTGTCGTGTAGTTCCTTTCAGCAGTAGACAAATTCTTCTTGCAAAATAGAATGGATGATCACCAAAAGTGTCTCCTGGCTAAGATAACACTACTCCTAATGCAATGCTAGAGCCATCAATATGGATGCAGAAATGTTTGTCCCAGTTAGGATGAACCAAGATGGGTTCACTTGCTAACTTTTCTTTCAGTGTATTGAGGGCACTATTGCATTCGTCACTCCACGTGAATTGCTTTGACTTTTGCAACAACTTTTCCAATGTTGTTGTTATCTTTGCATAGTTGCGGATGAATCTTCTGTAGTACCCGGTATGTCCAAGTAGTGATCTTAACTATTTCACAGTCTATGGCACTTCTATGTTAACAATGACTGCTACTTTTGCTAGATCCATACAAACACCATGTGTACAAACAAGATGCCCTAGCAGTGTCTCGAAAGGTACTGCAAAGATGCATTTCTTGAGGTTGAGGGAAATTTGGAATTTTCTTCATTTATCAAAAATTATTCTTAGTAAAGTTGCATGATTTTTCAGTAAACTGTAAACTGTCCAATCATCTATGTATACCTCAAGAAACTTATGGATATAATCCTGGAATGCTACTATCACTATTCATGAAAATGTTGTTGGCACATTCTTCAATCCAAAGGGCATGACATGGTATGCAAACGATCCCCATTTGGTTTTGAAAGTGGTATTATTCTTGTCTTCCTCTGCTATTCTCAGTTGGTGATACCCTGAGAACTCATATGTGAATGAATAGGTTTCATTTCCTGCCACATTGTCGAGAGCCTCATCACTAAGCAGAGTTGGAAATGGATCATGTATGCATGCATTGTTGAGGCTTTTGTAATCCACACATAAAAAATTTCTCCTTTTTTCTTTGTATCAAAATGGGACTGACCCACTCCGCTTCCTCCACTGGAAATATCAACCCTGATTTCAACATTTTATCTATTTATGCTTTGACTTTCTCCTTTACCCTTGGACTTAGGTGGTAAGGCTTATGCTTCATTGTTCTTGCGTCAGGCTTCAAGACTATGCACATTTCTCCCATGTCCCATTTTATCCCCTTTAGCTCCGATACTGAGGATGGGAATAAGTCTTCATATTCTTGTAAAAGGTCGAATATTTCCTTGGTCATTTTTTTATCCTAGTAGTCTTCAATGAATGTTATTTTTGGTTTCTCCATGGTTTTAATGTTCAACTTCTTAGTCTTCAAGGTCAACATATGTAGTCCTTCTATTGTGGGTTCTTCCGGTATATCCTGATCCCCTTCTCTCTATCCAAAGTATAAGTGTCAGAGTTTCTCTAAATTGTCGTCATCCATCTCACTATATATTCATTTTCATGCTACTGATAGTTTGATAATCTACTCCAAGAGTGATTGCTCTTCATCTTCTTGAATCTCTAGAAAAAATAATACTCTTTTGATTACTTGTAGTGCTTCTGTAACCCGTTTTGTTTCTCCTTAAAAAAAAAACATTTCGTAAACTTTTCCACAACTACTTTCCAGGTGCCAATTCCTCTCTTCTCTTTTTCGGTCAAGTACCAGGCATGTGGAATTGTGTCTAGAAAATGTATAAAATTGTGCATCCACAGAGATTCTGGATACCCTGCTTTCTTCCAGTTATACTCACAATTTTCTAAATTCTTTTTGGGATCAAAATCCCCTTGGTAGTTCTCAATGAATTGTGGTCCTGCATCTTCCTTGAATCTAACTCTCATTTCTATTGCAACATATTCCCACTTAGGAAGTGAGTTGCGATGGTTGAACCACCACCTTGATAACGTGGATTGCAGTGCTACATCCATAAGAGGGAATTTATGTTCTATTGGTACCTTTTCTCTTACTTTTGCAATAAATGTATTTAAAACATTCCTATTTGATAGAGTCGGATATCCTCTTACCTCAGTTCCAATCTAGTTGACCCCTCGGATATTAGCACATCTTCTAGTATTAGTCTTGTATCCTCCCTGTTTTCAATCATCCCAAGCTATTTCTGATCCCATGTCTAAACTCTCAACACTTCTCTAGCTGACGGTCTCTACTGCTATTGGATTGACATAGTCTTCTCTCCTCCCTGTCGTCATCTGGTAGAGGTGATCGCGAAGTTGAGCATCCTCTCTATTGTCAACGGTTTCTATATATCGGGGTCCCTGATATGGGTCAAGTGGCTGACTGACCCTGACTTCCCCGTCTTCAAATATCATCAATTCTTTCTTCAATTCGATCACTACATAGTTCTCAAAGGCCCAATCTATCCCCAACAAAGAAGGATAGGGATCCTTGTCCCCCATGATGACTATCACCTCAAAATCTATATATGTTTTCACTCCCAGGGCATCAACCTCGACTTCTTATAGCCTTCCTATGGGCACAATACAGTACTGATTTTCCATGCTGAAATGTATTGGCGAGTATGTCAAATTTGGCCTCCCAGTGCTTGACACATCCTTCTTGGTAGAATGTTGACATATGATCATAGGTTGAGCATGGTGTCTTTGATTTGAAATCACGTGACTTGAGTATTCACATAGAATTCCTTTCTTATTCTTCTCTTATTTATTTTTATCCTTCTTATATATTTTTTGGTTGAATCTCTTGACTCTCCTGGTTGTGTTTTCCTGCACCACAAATTCTATATTTTGCTTTAGTTTCTCCAGCATTGGTGCATTGGTTACAATTTTTAAAAATAGTGAGAACCATTCCTCAATCATTGTACTTGTATAGGATTTCTTCTCTTTTTCTACGGTCGGCTACGGAAGCTCAATACCTTTACTCCCCCCTATTTGGGAAAAATTTTCCACTGCCTCCTTAAAATATTGCTTCCGTCTATCTAGTCTGAAAGAGGTTTTTGGACATGCTGGCTTGATCAACTTTATTGGATCCATATTTTGTGCATCCTCCCTTTTTTTATTTCCTTCCCGAGTTACTATGGCTACACTTTTCATGGGATAAGCCTCTACAATTCTTGGTTCTACATTCATCAGATTTGCTCCTCTCTGTCTGGCTCTTTCCTCCCACCTCTTAATTAATTCTGGACAATCTTCAGTTGTGTGTGTATTTAACCTGCACTAAGAGCATCATGGTCTTCTGGGTAGTGGACATTCCCTTGATACATGCCCTTCTTAATCACAATTGTAGCACCTTACTGGTCCTCTTCTTACAGTTATGCTTCCTCTCATTCCTCCTCCTCGACCCCTTGGAGCTTCATTCACTTTATAATATGGTCTGTCCAATCATTATGTCATTGCATCAAGAGTTCTACACTACTCTGTATTATTCATTGTAGAAGCGCAAAATTCACAATATGTATTGTTTGAAACATTGGAATATTTCTGCCAAATTTGGCATAGTCGTGGAGGTTGACCTATGCTTTTGCATATTTCACAGTATTCAGATGCGGTCTGATTCTGTTGAGCAGGGAACCCTGAAAAGTGGGGCTGTGGTTGGCATAATCCCTGAGTATTTATCTGCGCAACTCCCCCAACTGGTGGAGCCCCTTGTGTCCCTACTACTGAAGCTCCTGCATTTTTCTCTCGTAACCTCAGGCATTCTATGGCCACGTGTCCCTCCATCAAACAATGGGTACACCACACATTGGGCCTTGCAAGTCGTATCGATCAAATGTCCTTCAATTTCTCCATTAAACTGGCTATCTCATGTTATGTCCCCAATATGGAAGGGTCTTGAGCTGTTGCACCTCCTATGAACTCTTGCAGATACCCTGCCAAAGCTTCTATCTTCATGGCTTGCTCCAAGGCATCTTGTACGGTATCAATATTATGTTGTGTTAGTGGTGTTCCTGTCAATGGAAGAAGTGCTTTAATAAACCAATCTTGTTCGTGATTTTGATCGATTGGGTAACTCAGTTTCCCAATCACATCCTTGAACCTTCTCATTAGGTCCCATGTTGTTTCTATTAACCACCTATAAAATTTTTCATATAAAATGGTGGCTAAATCTTTTTAGGCTTTCAAGAAACAATTTCGTGTCCAAATTGTGAGTTCTTGAAGTCTTATGATGATAATTACCCTTTGAATTAATCTTCACTGATGTTTCACTATCAATCCTAAAGTACCTACTGTTCACCAAGAGAGAACTGCTTTGAAGGCTCCATTTTCCATCATTTTACTTCCCTTTTACTCTTATGAAATTCCATTTTTCACCCTTAAAACATTCCAAAAATTCCTCTATAAACCTTCATTTCATCCTCAAAACCATCAAAACCCCCCCTTAAAACCTTATATCTCCCCTTTATTTTGTTTTAAATTTCCTTCTTTCATCTATCCAAACCCTCATTTTGGCTTTAAAATCCCCGTTTTAAGCCTAAAAACACATTTTTTCATTGTAATTTTTTAAGCCCAAAGGGCTTATATTTTTCAGCCCTCCACCTCATGTGGCCTAAGCCCCGTAATCGGGCGCTTAAAGGCCTAAAAATCCGTTCCAAAGCCCATATTCCTCTTTTATTTCTCCATTTCTGACGTTGTGGTCTTGAGCGAATCTTGACCATTCATCTAAAACAGATCAACGATTGTTGCACCTTTTCCCAATTCCATTTGATCTAATGATCCGCATCAAACCCGAAAACCCAGTTCCACTAAGACCTGCATTCCACCGCATAAAGCACCTGTCCAATCACAAGTTGCCACCTGTATTCCACTCCAAATGACTCATTGTGCAACTCTCCCATCGCGCTCTTTCCGCACAGTCAGATCTGGCACCTCTGATCCGACGGCTTACGTTGCATTTCGCAAACTTTTTGCGCCTAAACGTTAACACCAATTTTTTTTTTGAAATGGGCAGTATTCAGAGGGACAGGTGTCAAGTGATGTATGGAATCGCATTTCTTTCGGACAAAACCACTTACTCCCTTTCAGTTGTGCGAAAACCACCAATGGTTTTCCCAAAACCGCTTCTGCCAAATCCTGCTAGAAATTGTTTAAAATATGTTTTTAGCCCGTTTTTCTCCACAGGACTTCTCCGTCTGCATAATCACTCTTCCTTTGCATCGCTACTCTGCTCCGCCCAGCCTCCGAAGCAGTCTAACCTCTGAACGTAGGATTTATCTAAGTGTTTGTCTCATGTTGTAGGTTTAATGGATAAAGGGTTGCAGAGCCATCCCACTGTCATAAAAAGTGAACAATGGCCAAGGATGATGATCCACAGGCCAATATTCACAGTTTTAAAGGGCCGATAAGTCATGATCATCGGCTTTCTAAAAACAATTCCCCAATAAACTCTACAAACAACAAACACAATGGACATCGATTAATTGAAGAGTATCAACATTGAAAACAAAGGATGAAAGCATAATCCGAAGATTAAAAGTTCTAAATTTTTTTTAAAATGATTAAGGCACAAATTCGGGAATCAAAGGCCTAATCCACAAAGGAAGAAGATAGGCACAGTCAGCAATTCGAGGATGATTAAAGATAAAGTCTCAGAGTCTGAAATTGGGTATAAACACAGTGTTTAAAGGTAAATTAGTGTTTAAGTGAAAGAACACAGAAAAAATGAAGGACACCTCAAAAGCCACATCAAAGGGGCTAATTGAATCCCCAGCTACCAAAGTTCCACCTGCAGCCTCAATAAATCAAATGAAGGCATAGTTATTGCCCAGTCAGAAGATATTTGCCTAAAAATAGCTGAACAGTTATTTCAAACTAAAGAACATATTTTAAACTATCGGTGAAGTTATTTTTAAAGATAAAAAGAGCCTTAAAAGTCAAATTTTCCACCCACTAAGCCTAAAATGAAGAAAATAGAGTTGTAAATTGGATGCTTTCCTGCCTTCTGCCTTGCATGGTTTTCAAGGCTAGGAATTGCATTTAGTATGGAATTAATGATATTCAAGCCCTAAACTCTTCCACCTCCTCTTTTCTTCTATAAATACTTCTGAAAGAGATGAGAACTTGTTGGTTGGTTGTTGGACTTTGATGTAATACTTGCTGCTCGAAACTTTCTGCATGTAAATAGTTCTCAGAGGTTGTTGAAGCTCTATTTCTTATCAAAGAAGTTAGGCTGAGAAGAGAAGTTATTGCTTTACTAAAACATTGGACTTGAAGTATGTAACTGGATTGACATCAATACACAAGCTGATTCATGGGATCCTAGTCTATACCATTGGTGATGTACCTCTCATTGTACTTGTTTTCCTTCTTATGTTTTCCATAAAATTGTTCATTTTTCTCTGATAAAGAACAGTAAATATAGAGCTAGGATTTACTTTCAAAAGTACCCTACTCTCACTGATAACCTTTATCTTTATTTTTTCCTCCTTTTTGTATTCAAGAATGACTTAAATTAAGTGTAAACATTATCAAGGAATGTTGGTTAGTCCATGTCTTGAAGTGCTAAACTTGAAAGGAAGTTCTTGAATGATATTTTCATTACATGCTAAGTAGAGTTGGACTAGGAAAGTTTATGGTTTTCCCTGTCTTCTTGTTCTTTCTCCAAAGGTTGTTTGAAATTTTCCCTAAGAGTATGCTAAAAGCAGGCCTAGATTTCAATGATATCTTACTTGATCTTAAGCTACAATTTGTTTTCTTATATGTTTTCATCCTTTCTGAAAGTAGTCATGTGGATTACTGGATTTTTTGTCTGACAAGTTAGCTTTAATACAAGCTTTTCCAAAGAAGTCTATCGTTAGCCCTGTCCTTTGACTGGTTTCAAATAGCTTTTTCTTGTTTGGAAAGTTGATAAATCCTTGTTGAAATTATTGGATTTTTCCACTTTCACAACACTCTTAATGTTCCATTCCATATTTTAATCTAAAGGATCTTTTGATATAGATGACTTGCCCCATGGACCACTCTTGAAAACTGTTGTACAATTAAAACCTTTTATGACTCCATAGCCCAATGGATTAAGTGTTGTTTCCTACCTATCCTATCAGCTAAACCTTTCTTTGATTATTCACATATTTACCCCTCTGAAACCCTTTCATTTTCAGGACTTTCCACTCAATTAAAAATCACACCCAACCAAACAAACAACAAACCTTGTTCTTCACAACTAGCCTAATATCATATTAAAACCTTAAAAGATAAATCAATCTTTGCACTTATAGAGAGATCCCTCTCTGGATTCAGGAGGACTAGATCCTAGAATCCCAAACTGGTTCATATGTATTCTCTGCAACGTTTGTATTTTCCATTCTTGCAAACTACGGAGACCTAACATTCTGGCGTCCATACTAGGGAATTCTGAGTAAAATCCTTAAAACAAAACACTCAGCATTCAGTGCAGTATAAGTAGCTTTCTTCAAGCACTACCAAGCATAATGATGATCATGATAGGAATTATTTGAATTAGTGAAAAACTAAGTAACCCTTAGGATTCTTATAGAGCCTTATCAAACCTTCAAGGAATTAGCTAGCTAAGCCATGAGAGTAAACTCTCTTTGTCTCATCACCATAGCTAAGTGTTGAAACAGATTTAGGACACTCTCATAACCCATAGGACTGAAAGAACTTATAAAACCCAAAAATATTTCAGATTGGTATTCAAATCAATAAATGGTGGTGGACCATAAAACATTTTACCTCTAAAAAGCTAAAAATTTCCACCTGGTGACTCCACGATCCTAAACAGACCTAAAGACTCCACTGGGAAACTCATTACTATCATAACATCATATAAACTCAGTTAAGAAAATTTTAAAGATCAAATTTTCCTTGCTAAAGATCAGTTACCCTACTAAATATTATCATATTTGGTTAAACTTTTCTTATTATTGGGTCTGAAAACATAGCATAGTGGCTTCTAGAAGAATTCATACTAGAGCCCACCCTAACCCAAATCCACCAGAGATAGTTGATAATCCTGAAAGCATACTTATGAAGTCTCCTAAGGTTCAAGCTTCAACTACTGTCAGGTCACTCCATGGAGCTAACTCTGTTTCTAAAAACCTTGCAGCTCTACAAGATTCACAAGTTGACTTAAGAAACCTATTCAGAACTAGGTCACTTGATGATATAGATCAGATGGATTTTGAGTTTCCACCTTCATCCCAAGAAAGAGGTGAATATCCTAGTAGCAGAGAAACTACCCCTCCTGATTTCCATTTCATCCACAATTTTGGTTTCTCTCATCCTAGATCTTCTCAATAGTCTCTTGTTGGTCCATCCACATATGTTTTCCATACACCCATTGTTCAAACCACCCCATTCCATCAACCCCCTCCACCTGTAAACCCTCCATTTTTCCCACAACCTCCTATCATGGCAACATGGTATGCCCCCCTAGTCCTTCCTTTACCTTTTGTCAACCTGCCATAGGACTATCAGTCCAAGATACCATTGTATGATGCCAGTGGTGCTACTGCTGCTTCATAACATGTAGACAAAATGAATGAATACTTTCATATAAATGAGATTGATGATGAAACTGTCAAACTTAGGTTATTTTCTCAAAGCTTAGGGGGAGAAGCAAGAAAATGGTTCAAAAGCTTAACCCCTAATAGTATTAATGACCTCCAAGCCTTTCATCAGTTATTTTTAAACAAATGGAAAGTTAGGAAAAACCCTCTCCAATACTTTCAGACTACACCAATCTCAAAAGAAACACTGGGGAAAGTGTCCAAAATTATTGCACTAGGTTCAATAGTGTTTATAATGCATTGCCCCAAACTTGAAACCTCCACAAGGCTCAGCCCTGAACAAGTTTCCCAAAGGATTTGATCCTAAAATGGCCTATCAGCTGAGGGATAGAGATCCTTTGTCTTTAGAAGATATGTAGAAAGGAGCCTTAGCTGTGGAAGTAAATCTGATATAGGAAAGAGCCAGGATGAGGAATGAAAAGAAAGTATAATTTAGGGAGGAATCTGCACCCTCCACATCTAGCTAAAAAATGGAAAGAATGATTGAGGAAATGATGAATAAAATGAGCATACTTAAGAGAGCACAAGCTAGAGAAAACCAATCATCTCCCCAAAAAAGAAATCAATCTCAAAATCAAAATCAAAATTTCAAGAGAAACCAACCTCAAAACAAACCAAGAGACCCTGATCAGGAGATTATACCTCCTTTTCATCAAAACTATGTAAGTGAGGTTGAAGAAACAATTGAACAAACAGAGGAAGATGACATAAACATGTTGGGAGTAGACAGTGACCACTTTGATGTTCCTATTAATAGAAAACAAGGTCTATATACACCCTATGATGATGGAATAATGGAAGATGAAAATTACTACCAAGAATTGGAAAATGTAATCATAGAGACTCCAAAATAATATGACCTTAGGAGTAAAAAGAATCAGGAAACTCCTGAAACTAATACCTCTAAAAATTCTACAAAAAACAACCCTGTGAACAAACCTAAAGTTACAAAACAAAAAGACAAAATAGTGGTTTTAAATTCTAATCAAAACAAAAAGAAAGGCACTCAAATTAATGAAAAACAGAGTGCAGACCTTATCAACGTTACTACTTCAGCTAATGCTCCTGTCAAAACAATTTTGACCAATGTAAATAGAGGAAATCAACAAGCTGATTTTGCTGACAAAGTGGTGATTAACAAGGCTGAAACAAACATTGTAAAAAATCAGATGCCTTTTAGTTTGGAACAGGAAATTGCCAAGATTAAAATCTATGTTCCTCTCACTGAATTAGTCACCCAAGATGTATATAGATCACAAATTTTGAAATCTTTAAACATAGGAGAAAATAATGACACTGTCAACCTCAATGATGACCAACCAGAGCTCTTATTTGGTCCAAATATTGAAGGAAGATACCAAGAAGGGCCTGTTCCTCCTTTTTATGTTAGTTTGAAAATTTATGACAAAATTTTACACAATGCTATGCATGATTCAGGGGCCTCTCATAACTTAATTCCCAAAGCAGTAATGGAGAGTCTAGGCCTTGAAATCACCAGACCATATAAAGATCTATACTCCTTCGACTCCATTGGAGTGAAATGTTTAGGTTTGATCAAAGACCTTTGTGTAAACTTAGCACAAATTCCAGCCAAATGTTTAGTGATGGATATTGTAGTGGCTGATGTACCCCCAAAGTATGGTATGCTTTTATCAAGATCATGGGGAGCTAAGTTACAAGGAACAATGCAAATGGATATGACTTATGCTACTATCAGGGATAATTTTAAGGATGGAAAATTATCTTGAAGTTTAAAAAATTGGCGAATCTCAATAGTTCCTACTATGAAAAACATAAAATATTTATTGATGTATTTGTAAAATTATTCAAATTTATAATGATATTATATATACTTTCTATATAATTTTGGCGATTTTTAATGTAAAATAATTTTATATTGTAAAATTTGGGCGAATCTTTTTTTTAGAAAAACCATGGAAAATTAGCCCACCTGCGAATATTAGCCCCTAATATTTTCCATGGCTACTATCCCTATTTTCAGTCAGAATAGAAGACTTTATAGGGAATCTCACATGCAATACATGGTCAGTAGCCAAGAGAGACCATAAAACTCTCCCCTTTATTCTGTGCATATAGGCCTTGACTCATTTATTCTCTTCAATCATGAAACATTTAATGAGCAAGAAACCTTAACTGACTTAGTGGTCCCCCCTCACTGTAACATATTGGTAGACATAGAAAGGAAGGTAGACAAGACAAAAGTATCAAAACAGTTTTCCAAATCAGAAAATTACACCAAACAAATCACAGGTCTAGAGCTACAAAATAGCCATCCATTGTTTTTCAACCTTGAGAATCAAGAAAACAGTCCTCAACATAATGAAGAACATGAGGAACTAGACCAATTTCAACCTAGTTCTAATTTACAAGAGCAATCTAAAAGCACACAAGATAAAGAGGAGGGTAGCCAAACTAGTAATTCTGAAAACAATCCTCTCTAGAAAATGAATTTTGATGGGTCTTGCACTAAGAATGATGCTGCAGCAGGCATATGGATACATAACATAGAAAACAATCATGCTGAAGGGCATTCCTATAGGTTAAGTTTTCAATGTACAAATAACATAGCTGAGTACGAAGTCCTCCTTTTAGGCCTACACTTATTGAAGAAATTAGGGGCCAAAAGGATAAAAGTTCATGGGGATTCAGAGTTGATTATTAGGCAAGTGAATGGGGAATATAGTGCCAAACACCCCAGACTTAGATCCTATAGAAATGATGTCATGGACTTATTAAAAACATTTGATGAATTCCAACTTATCTTTGTCCCAAGAGACCAAAATGTCCTTGCCAATGGTTTAGCCTTTTCTGCTAGAACTTGTCTAACACCTTATGAAACAAATCAATGCACTACCCAAATCAAATTTAGACCAATATTTCCAGACAATGAAAAATATTGGCAAGTGTTTGAGGGAGATAAACAAATAGAAGACTTCCTACAGTCCAGAAATGAATTTGAGCCACCAAGTTCAGATTCAGATTATGAAAATGACGGTCCTATTGAAGAAAACCCACTTGATGAAGAGGTAAAATCTCTAGAGATTGCTAATATAAATATATTATCTGCTAAACTTTAATATCCAATAGAAATTAGTGTAGATTTAGAAAAAGAAGACTTAGAATAACTGCAATCTAGCACTCAAAACTTGCCAAAGGGACTGGTCCCATTAGAATAATTGTTTGATTTCAATGATGTTGCCAAAAAATAAAAACTGGAGCCAGTTGAAACTGAAGTAGAAGAATGTAACATAGGCAGTGAACAAAAACCAAAAATGATCAAACTGTATGAAACATTGCCAGTTCACATCAAACTGAAATATATTGATGTGTTTAGAGAATTTTCTGATGTATTTGCATGGAGTTACAAAGATCTAAAATCATATGACATAGAGATAATTCAGCATAAGATACCCCTCAAAGAAAACCAGAAGAACTATAGACAAAAATTGCACAGAATAAACCCTGTTCAATTACCCCTGGTTAAGAAAGAAATTAAGAAAACGTATGATGCTAGAATTATAGTCCCTGTTAGATATTCAGATTGGGTATATAATCTTGTGTCAGTTAGGAAGAAAACAAGAGAAATAAGGCTTTTTATTGATTTTAGGAACTTAAATAGAGCCTCATTAAAGGACAACTACCCTTTACCCAAGATGGATCACATTTTACAAAGGGTAGTTGGTTCTACAAGAATTTCTTTGCTATATGGCTTCTCAAGTTACAATCAGATATTAGTACATCCTGATGATCAAATCAAAACAACCTTTACTACACCTTGGGGTACTTTCATGTATGTAAAAATTCCCTTTGGTTTAATGAATGTTGGTGCTACATTTCAGAGAACCATGGATATTGCATTCTCAGAAGAATTAGGCCTCTTCATCATTATTTACCTTGATGACATCACTGTTTTTTCCAAGACAGATGAAGAACACCTAGAACACTTGACAAAATTCTTTGAGAAATGCAGAAAATATGGGTTATATTTAAATCCAAAGAAAGCAATGTTTGGTCTCCAAGAAGGCAAACTACTTGGACATATCATATCATAAGAAGGGATAAAGATAGACCCAAAGATAATTGATGGTATATTGCAAATCAACCATCCTAGAAACATCAAGGAACTTCAATCTTTCATTGGGAAGATTAATTTCTTGAGAAGGTTCATACCCAATCTAGCTAAACTGATTAGAAACATAACAAACATGCTAAAAAGGGAAGGAATCAAATGGACCTTAGAAGCAAAGAAATCATTTGAACTGGTAAAAAAAAATGTTAAAAAAAACACCAGTTCTCATTAGTCCTGATTTTACAAAGGATTTCTTCATTTTTTCATTTGCATCAGAACACACTATAGCTTATGTCCTATTACAAAAAAACTTGAAGGGACAAGAGTAGCCAGTTTCATTCTTTAGCAAGGCATTAAGAGATGCACCTCTGAAGTACAACATCATGGAAAAACCATCCTTTGCCTTAGTCAAAGCCTTAAAAGACTTCAGAGTTTACATTTTACATTCCCACATAATTGCATTTGTGCCAAATTCAGTTTTAAGGGACATATTAACCCAGGATCCAGATGGAAAAAGAGGAAAGTGGATTGCTGTGATACTTGAATATGATTTATAAATCAAGCCCACTAAGCTCATAAAAGGCCAAGGACTAGCAAGATTAATGATTGAGTCTAATTTTGAAGCTCTTAATATAAACATGTTAGATGCATTAGATGAACAAGAGGAGTTGTCAACTCCCATTGTAGAATATCATTTTCTGTTTCGTCTTGGCATGCTGATATTTTATATGTTTTTCTCAATTTAGATACACCTACTGGTTTTTATAAAACAAAAGCAAGATTTTTAAAGTTGAAAGAAGTTAATTATTGCATTTTGGATAAGTATCTGTATTGGAAAAATGCCAATGGATTATTGCTTAAATTTTTGCCTGAGAATGATGCAGATAAGATCAAGCATGAATTACATGAAGGAGAATGTGGAGGCCACCTCTATTGGAAGAAAACTGCCAATAAAATCCTTAGAGTTGGTTACTACTAGCCCACCCTCTTTCAAGATGTCCACAAAATTATTATTTCCTGTCACAAATGCCAACTCTTTGAAGGCAAAAGAAAATTACTTCTCTTACCTCTGCAACCAATCACTGTTGAAGCTCCTTTTCAATAGTGGGGTCTAGATTTCATTGGGGAAATCCATCTAGCCTCATCTTCCCAACATAGATGAATCCTCACTGCAACAAACTATTTTATCAAATGTATAGAAGCCATCCCTTCTAGGCAACCCACTGACTCTGTCATCATAAAATTCCTTGAAAATCATATCCTATCTAGATTTGGCTGTCCTAGGAAGATTATCACTGACAATGCTGTTGCATTTGGATCCAAAAATATGGTTGAATTCTGTCATTAATATCATATTACATTGGGCAATTCTACTGCGTATTACCCTCAAGGTAATGGGTTGGCATAATCCTCAAACAAAAGTTTGGTGAATATAATAAAAAATTTGCTGAAAGACAATAAGAAATCATGGCACACAAAGCTAGTAAATTCATTATGGGCTGACAGATTAACACTTAAGAAATCAATTGGAATGTCACCCTACCAGCTAGTTTATGGAGCAAATGCAATTTTTCCAACCAGTCTAGGAGTGCCAGCCATGAAGCTGATCCAAGAAGTGCAGTAGGAGGATAATTATATGACAAGAAGAATCAATCAGACTATACATCTTCAACAAACCAAAGAGGAAGTGTACAACAGAGCATTACACAAGCAAGAAAACATCAAGAAGTTGTTTGATAAAATAACAAAGGGCACTAATTTCAGCATTGGTGACAAAGTTTTGAAGTGGGATTCCAGGAGAGAAGATAAGGGAAAACATGGAAAATTTGATAACTTATGGCTAGGCCCTTATCTCATTCATTCTACTGCTGATAAAAATTCTTATTTTTTGCAAGAAGTGAATGGAACTGAACTTTTTGGAGGTCTTGTGAATGGCAGGATGCTCAAACATTGTTTTTCTTAAACTATACCAGTTTGAAGCTTTTTCATTTCTTCCCCATTATAAATATCATATCTATCATTGCTTTCAAAGTTAGAAAAATAAAAATACAAAAACAATAGGAAAGAAAAGAGGGCAGAATGATAATAAGTAAGGTATAGCCCCATACCAAAAAAGAAAAATAAAATCTGAAAGTGTGCAAGCCCAAATGCCACTCCTAAAAACACACTTCTAGTTAGTCATATAGCCTAATCATGACTAATTAGTTTTTCAATTTACTACTTATAGGTTAGTGAATTAGCTCAGCCAAACAACACATTCTTGGCTTATCAGTAGAAATAGATTAGGATAGAGGAAATACAGCTCAAACAAATTCAAACCAGAGCTGAAGAATAATGAAGGATGTTTTACTTTTCAAATATTAAGCCTTCAATTTTTTTTTTTTCTACAAATAACAGTCTATGTGTAGCTTGTTTTTATGCCATATATCAACAGCAAGTCAGACTACATAATCTTGGCTTGGCTGCTTTTTAAATTTTCTGTTTTAAAATTTAGAGAATAAAATTCTGTCAGATAGTCTAATCCTGACAGATAGTAGTTAGGTAGAGAAACTTATGAGTTCAACTGCTTAATCTGAAATCATGGAGAAATACGAGTAGAAATAGATTAGTTTCCTGTTTTCAAAAGAATAATTTTTTTATGAAAAGGGTTTGCTAGTCCAAATGCACTCTGAAAGAAGAAAAAATGTTAGGATCATTAGGAATGGGTAGGTAGAGATGTTGTTTTGATAGAATTCCATTGTTTCAGATTGTTTCAGAGGTCATCAGATCAAAGATAGATCAGCCAAAAGAAAAGAAAGTTGATGCCAAATGGACAAGGCACTAGTTTACTAAAAAGCCAGAGATCAATTGTCTGAAGTTCTGGACACCTAAAGAACCAGCTGTCCTCCCCATGTGGAGCCACTATTAGCCACCTATAAAATTTGTCATATCAAATGTTGGCTAAATCTTTTTAGGCCTTCAAGAAACAATTTCATGTCCAAAGTGTCAGTTCTTGAATTCTTATGATGATAATTACCCTTTGAATTAATCTTCACTATTGTTTCCCTATCAATCCTAAAGTACCTATTGTTCACCAAGAGAGAACTGCTTTTAAGGCTCCATTTTCCATCATTTTAATTCCCTTTTACTCTTATGAAATTCCATTTTTCACCCTTAAAGCATTCCAAAAATTCCTCTATAAACCATTATTTGGTTTTAAATTTCCTTCTTTCATCTATCGAAACCCTCATTTTGGCTTTAAAATCCCTGTTTTAAGCCTAAAAACACGCTTTTGCATTGTAAGTTTTTAAGCCCCAAGGGATTATATTTTTTAGCCCTCCACCTCATGTGGCCTAAGCCCCGCAATTGGGTGCTTAAAGGCCTAAAACTCCGTTCCAAATCCCATATTCCTCTTTTATTTCTCCATTTCTGATGTTGTGGTCTTGAGCGAATCTCAACCGTTCATCTAAAACAGATCAATGGCTATCACACCTTTTCCCGATCCCCCTTCCATCCAAATCCCATCATTTAATCACCCTTGCGAGTACATCCTATCTGTCGCTCCATTTGATCTAACTATCCACATCAAACTCGACAACCTAGTTCCATCGGGGCCTGCCTTCCATCGCATAAAGCACCTGTCAAATTGCATGCTGCCACCTATATTCCACTCCAAACGACTCATCACGCAACTCTCCCATCGCGCTCTTTCCGCATCGTTAGATCTGGTGCCTCTGATCTGACGACTTACATTTCGTTTCAAAAAATTTTGAGCCTAAACGTTAACGCCAAAATTTTTTGTGAAATGGGTGGTATTCAGAGGGACAGGTGTCAAGTTATGTATGGAATCACATTGCTTTCGAGCAAAACCACTTACTCCCTTTCAGTTTTGATAAAACCACCAATGGTTTTCCCAAAATCACTTCTTCCAAATCGCGCCAGAAATGGTTTAAACTGTGTTTTTAGACCATTTTTCTCCACGGGACTTCTCCCTCTACATAATCACTCTTCCTCTGCATCGCTCCTCTGCTCTGCCCAACCTCCAAAGTAGTCTAACCTCTAAACACAGGATTTATCTAAGTGTTTGTCTCATGTTGCAGGTTTAATGGATAAAGGGTTGCAGATCCATCCCACTGTCATAAAAATTGACCAATGGCCAAGGATTACGATCCACATGCCAATATTCATGGTTTGAAAGCACCGATAAGTCATGATCATCAGCTTTCTAAAAATAATTCCCCAATAAACTCTCTGTGCACCTGCAAACATCAAACACAATGGACATCGATTAATTGAAGAGTATCAGCATTGAAAATAGAGGATGAAAGCACAATCCAAAGATTAAAAGTTCTAAACAAATTTTAAAAGGATTAAGGCACAAATTCGGGAATCAAAGGCCTAATCCACAAATGAAGCAAATAGGCACAGTCAGCAGTTTGAAGATGATTAAAGATAAAGTCTCAAAGTCTGAAATCGGGCATAAACACAATGTTTAAAGGTGAATCAGTGTTTAAGTGAAAGAAGACAGAAACAATGAAGGACACCTCAAAAGCCATATCAAAGGGGCTAATTTAATCCCCAGCTACCAAAGTGCCACCTACAGCCTCAATAAATCAAATGAAGTCATAATTATTGCCCAGTCAGAAGATATTTGCCTAAATACAATTGAACAATTATTTCAAACTAAGGAACATATTTTAAACTATCAGTGAAGTTATTTTTAAAGATAAAAAGAGCCTTAAAAGTCAAATTTTCCACCCACTAAGCCTAAAAAGCAGAAAACAGAGTTATAAATTGGATGCTTTCCTGCCTTATGCCTTGCATGGTTTTCAAGGCTAGGAATTGCATTTAGTATGGAATTAATGATATTCAAGCCCTAAACTCTTCCACCTCCTCTTTTCTTCTATAAATACTTCTGAAAAATATGAGAACTTGTTCGTTGGTTGTTGGACTTTGATGTAATACTTGCTGCTCGAAACTTTCTGCATGTAAATAGTTCTTAGAGGTTGTTGAAGCTTTGTTTGTAATCAAAGAAGTTAGGCTGAGAAGAGAAGTTGTTGCTGTACTAAAACATTGGACTTGAAGTATGTAACTAGATTGACATCAATACACAAGCTGATTCATGGGATCCTAGTCTATACCATTGGTGATGTACCTCTCATTGTAATTGTTTTCCTTCTTATGTGTTCCATAAAATTGTTCATTTTTCTCTGATAAAGAACAACAAATATAGAGCTAGGAGTTACTTTAAAAAGTACCCTACTCTCACTGATAAGCTTTATCTTTATGTTTTCCTCCTTTTTGTATTCAAGACTGACTTAAATTAAGTGTAAACATTATCAAGGAATGTTGGTTAGTCCATGTCTTGAAGTGCTAAACTTGAAAGGAAGTTCTTGAATGATATTTTCATTACATGATAAGTAGAGTTGGACTAGGAAATTTTATGGTTTGCCCTGTCTTCTAGTTCTTTCTCCAAAGTTTGTTTGAAAGTTTCCCTAAGAGTATGCTAAAAGCAGGCCTATATTTCAATGATATCTTACTTGATCTTAAGCTACACTTTGTTTTCTTATATGTTTTTATCCTTTCTAAAAGTATTCATGTGGATTACTGGATTGTTTGTTTGATAAGTTAGCTTTAATACAAGCTTGTCCAAAGAATTCTATGGTTAGCCCTATCCTTTGGCTGGTTTCAAACAGTTACTTGAAAGGCTTTTTCTTGTTTGGAAATTTGATAAATCCTTGTTGAAATTATTGGCCTTTTCCACTTTCACAACACTCTTAATGTTCCATTCGATATTTTAATCTAAAGGATCTTTTGATATAGATGAATTTCCCCATGGACCACTCTTGAAAATTGTTGTACAATTAAAACCTTTTATGACTCCATAGCTCAATTGATTAAGTGTTGTTTCATACCTATCCTATCAGCTGAACCTTGCTTTGATTATTCACATCTTTACCCCTCTGAAACCATTTCATTTTCATTACTTTCCACTCAATTAAATATCACACCCAACCAAACAAACAACAAACCTTGTCCGTCATAACTAGCCTAATATCATATTAAAACCTTAAAAGATAAATCAATCTTTGCACTTATAGAGAAATCCCTCTCTGGATTCAAGAGGACTAGATCCTAGAATCCCAAAGTAGTTCATATGTAGGCTCTACAGCGTTTGTATTTTCCAATCTTGCAAACTATAGAGACCTAACAGTTTCACCTTCTCACTGTTTAATCTCCCAAAACTTAGATAATCCTTGCTAATTTTTCTGAGGTAATTTAAATTATTTGACAAATTATCTCTTTACATTGTATATCGATGGGTTTTGATGAGATTTTTACCATTTAATGAACCAATGAAGAGCTCTCTCTCTTAAATTAGTCTAGAACTTGATAAACTTAACCACCTCTCGTGTCTGTCGATCCTTCCATATCGCATTGCAGAGATACCGGTGTTTCTCCACATCATCATTTCCCCTCCTAGATAATTATGTTTATCGGGTAAACAATCCTGCCATATTTCTTTGTATGGGTGGTACTAAAATAAAACCTCTGCTTCCTGGCAGTGAGATTGTATTTCTAGAACTGTAGCTAGTAGATATCTCTACTGTATACTTAACACCATTCAACTTTCTAAACTCTCGTAACTTGACAAATATTTTATTTGGTGGCTGATAAAGTACTAGGGGAAGGTTGGCACTAGAGCTACTTGAAATTTGGGGAATAGGATTACCTTGATTTACGGGTGTTGGCCTCTCTTGAAATAGTGGCTCCATCACAACATGCAACTCCACATCAGATATTTCCTTAGGGCACATATCCTCCACATTGGACTTTTCTCCATTTTCTCTTCGAGTTGGGATCCTATACACTTGCCTAAATTCTTTGGTGGTCCCTCCTATTCCTTGGGATCCCATCTGAACTTCCATTTCCTTTGTCATATGTGGCACCTTCTCCTTGTCATGTCGACTACTTTCCTGCTTCTCAAACTCCTTCATCACCCTTTCCCACCACTTCTCCCCAATCTGCGTCCTCCGATGTGCTCATCGCTCTCTCAATCTACCGGAGGTTCCGGCATCCATATCCCTATTCCCCCTTCTTACTTATTTGTAGCATCTTTCCCTCGGCTCCTTCCCCCAGTACTAGAGGTTTAAGTCTCCATCTCAGAATTTTGGAATGCCATCAAACCCTCATCCACCATTAAATATTTGATCCACAACGGGATTTCCTTCAACAGTTCTCCCTGCAATCTAGATCTAAATATGTCCTCAACTTTTGAAAAGGATTAGTAAAAATTAGCTGCGAATTCCACAATGTATCCTTCCAAGGTAGATTGTACCCAAAAATCTACAGCTCGGGTCAAATTTGTATCTAACCGATATAGTGTTACTAGATCCATGTGCATCCACTTGCGATAGACTCTACATGGCCCTCCTAGAAGTGAAATGAATTGTAGTCTCCGCAACAAAAAATAAAGTTATTCTGGAAACTTTCCCTAGAAAATTTCGTATAGGTCACTTGCAGACTTAGAAAATAGGACCCAATCCTTGACAATATTTTCCCTCTGTTGCCGCAGCTCCGCTTGTTGCGATATGAACTACTATAAGTGGTTATCCCACGAGCTTCGTATTTCTCTCTCGTAGATCCACGATACCATGATATAACTCCTAAATTAATTTTCAGGTCCCGAAAATAGAACCATTTTTTGGCAAAAAAGGAGATCTCTTAGCAAGACCCACGTTCAAGATGGAGGCCAACAAGGTTCCTGTAGTAGTCTAGTCCAATGCCGACATTTTCACCCTACTCCTTGGTAACTCATAGAAACAATCACCAATCCCCTACTTATGAAATTTATAGGGGATGCATGGCTGAAAGTGAGAGATGATACTGTTTGAATTACGTTGTATCTCTCTCCATTTATGATAAATTTGGAGCTTTTGATCTTGGGCTGCAATAATATAGTCCTCATGAAGCCAAAAGATACTTGGAATCTCATGATCCCACTTATTGGTTCTAGGTGGACTTCTTGCCCAATCCTTCATACATGTAGTAAATAGAGTGTCATCAACATATGGGCCCTAAAAGAAACATGGAATAAATTTCATATGACATATGGGATGGTGACAATAGTCCCTCAAGTGAGACCAATGATGCTCTTCTTCTTGCTATCTCAAGACATGATGTTATAAGTGACCATCCAAACACTTTCTTGCTGCCATAAGCTTCTAAAAAGCTTGAAAATAGTAGAGGACATTAGGTTTTGGCTGAATATGATCCAAGAAAAACATATCTTGCTCAAATTCCTCCATGAATTGATCATTCCCATCACTGAATGTAGTCCAAAAAGGACCATGAAATCCATAAATAGGTTTTCTCTCTTGTGGAGCAATGTGCTGCAAATGCATGGTAAAGGAGTGCACATACATTGTTATTTGATAAATAAGCATCGAAACACAATCTTTACCATATATTGTAGACAAATTGGTGAAGAGGTAAATAGATGAACCTTCCCATTTCTCCATAAAAATGGAAAGTGAGTGTAACAACCTTGCAAGGTAGTTGCTTTCCTCCTCATACATCAAACAGCCTACATATCTCATGATATGTTGTTGCACATCTTCTTTGATATCCTCCCAATAGAATCCCTCGAAGATGGTGTGATAATACACAATGAAGTCTACATGTCCTGAAGAGAGTGTCTCATATGCTGCATGTAGAATCTCCCTTTTGATCTTGGAGCCTCTAGTCAAGTAGATATGATCATGGAAATAAATGACTCCATCAACCACTCTATACCACCCATCTATCACTTTTCCATCAAGAACCTTACATGTCAATAGGTTCCTGGAATATTCCACCGATAGTTGGACTCCCAATATGGATCTAGGCTTCCTAACAATGACAATGCTCTTGAAATCTGAAATGAAGCACCTGTCATATCACAACTCTCCTCTTTGACATGCTTAATGCCAAAGCCACATGTTGGAGTATTGTTACCCAATTTTTGTTGACTCTCTTGTAGCTGATCTTGCCCAAGACAAGATTGAAGTACATGGAGGACAACCTCCTCTTCGAAGGCATTTCCTATACAAAACTTCCATGGTTTTTCCAATGCATGCAAGAGTGTTAATAACTTCTTGTCATATTCAAAAATATTCCTCATGTGTGGAAGTATCATTTTCTACTCCAAGGCTATGGAGTAGCCCTTTGACACCATGCTCATTTCATCATAGATTTATGAATCACCATCTTTCAGCGCAAATAGATGAGTGGTAGATGGCAATTTCGATATCATAAAATTGCTCACCTCTTCTTTGAACCCATCAAATGTTCTCTGCATTGTTCTAGTTCCTCACAAGGCTCCTTCCTTAGCCAAATATATCAATGATGCACCATGTTGAGAGAACTCTTTATTCATCTTCCAATCAGGGGGTCTCCTTGGTGGAATTCCTCCATGTAATGAAACATCAAGGCCTAGAGTAGGTTGTATATGTGAGTGGACTGATTTGTCCTTGTCCTCACTGCACAAATCCTCATCCCTCTTCTATGCATCAATATTTTGAAATAGAGAGGGTTGTGTGCTCCTAATCATATGATGTTGTACCTCCCCCTTATCTTCTTCTATCTTCAAGATCTCACAATCTGTCAATGATGGTACATGCTACTCATGGACTGTGCCCTGATCTCCACATGTGAGATTCTTTGGAACTCCATGAAAGGGTGCAGGAACTTCTCTCTTTGGAGAAAATGCTCCATATTCCTCTTCATGAGGTGTTAGATCTTCTGATATGACAACGATGTTACTTTCATCATGAATGGAGGTTGTATCATCATCATTAAGAGGTTCTTCGTTTAGTTTCTTTTTTGAAAAAGAGATCTCCATGTCTTCCCTTTGAGAAGAGAGCTCTTTCTGAAGTGGGGATATTTCCTCTAGAAAGTTATTCTAAAAGTTTTTAATCCCCTCAATAGTTTTCTGAAATGGATTTGGATTTATAGATCCTTCCAACTCATGCTAAGGTTTTGTTTGTTTCTCCTTGGCTAGCTCAACCAAGGAAGTTTCAACATATTTTTCATTTAATATTTTCACTAACCTCCTAGTGAACCTTGAATAAGTAGACATTTTTGCATCTATTAATGAAGAATATTCATAAAACCACCAGGCATAAGCCTTACCTTCAAGGTGCAGCACTGCTACTCTAATGGCTTCATCTTCTGAAACTTGGTGTTGTTGCAAATAGATGTCTAGCTCCTCCACCCAAGCCCTAGCTATACATTTAGGTGACCCATCAAAAGTAGATAGGAAGAATATACCCACCTTATGTAGCTTGCACCTTTTGATTCTATCACGGTTGCTAGGTCTTCTATCCTCCTTGATCTTTAAAAAACCTTGGAAGTTTAGATAATCTCTAAATCTCTGAGTTTGAGATTCATACTCTTGAACATAGTCACCAAGAGTCCCCTCCATTGGTACATCTCCTTCCTCCATCTCTCTTGATATGACCCTAGGAATAGTACCATGTTGTATATTTGATGGTGTAGCTGAATGCTCATACACATAATGAGAAAATATGGAGCTTTCTTCATGTACAAATCCTCTTGGAGAATCTCTACATCTGTCCATTCTCATCTCTTTGATGTCTCTACTAATGCATTGCATAGTTTGAAGAAGACGTTTGAGAACTCTTTCCCTCCTGAAAATTAGGTGTTGCCTTCATCTCTTCTGTAGATCTTCTCCTTCCTATGAGAAGCCTCATTATATGACATAATGGCTAAAGTACAGAGGCTGAGCCAAGATTATGCTCTGATACCACTGTAGTATTCCCAAATGGGAAAAGCAGGAAAAGAGTGCATAAAACTAGAAATATGCATAAATATAATAGATCAAATCATGAGACAACAATATATCCATTCCATTATTATTATAACAGCAAAAAAGGTACAATATCTTGAGGAAAATACCACTCAAGTTGGGAAAACAAGCCTCCCAAGAAATCATACACCTAGATCTAAAATGTTGTTAATACATGAAGTACAGGAATGCAGAAAGCTGCATTGTCTAAGAGAGAATAGCAGCTGAAAGATATAAGGATATATTTCTACTAATATAATGCTCCAAAAATACTAAGGCTAGAGATCCATGCTCCAAAACAGAATTTCAGGACAACCCAAAGAAGGTTTCTGGAAATACAGTAGATTTGGCCCTAGGGCTGAATAATATCTGCAACTAAATCACTGATGGGAGATGGTTGATCTGATATACAAGATGGATGATCCTCCTCCAACAGATCTCCTAGATGAAGGGATGATCCCCACATAGGAAACCCAAACACGCCAAATAGGGCAATAAATCCACTGCTACAACTTCTCTCCAAAACAACATAGTCCTTGCAGGAAACTGCACTGTAGCTAATGAATGCTACTTTTCCTAGTGCCAAAATATGTATTGAAGCCCTAAATTCTTCCTCACAAGCCTTCGGATGAAAGGATGACCATCCAATGGAAAACTAGCTCAGAAATTGGAGATTTCTCTCCTCCAATACTACACCCATGCAACACAACCCAACTCTAAAGAGAATTGTGTTGTACATGAGACTGAAGCTTGGAAAAATGTCTAAATGTGGAAGTATAGTGCAAGACTCCTCCAAGAGCTTCTCAATGGAAGAGGTGGGATTCCCTATCAGGAAAACCCAGTGCTAAACAACACATGCAATCTTAGCTAAACAATCGAATAAAGCTATATGTCTAAACATACCATATATCAAAATATCAAATATACTAATATGAATAATATGGTTGCCATCCTCTTCCTTTTATAAGATATGAGCTTCTAAAACCTAAGCCCCATCCATTAATGACACTACTTCCTTGCAATGTGTCTCCATCTAAAACTACGTTGTCTCTCCATTAATGTCCACTCCTCCATGACAGTGTTGTTGATTTTGTCAAAGTTGACCTAGTCCACCTTTTTTAGCCCTTGTTCAAACCTTAGGGTGCTTTATTAAGCTGAAAAGATTATCCACTTTCACATGAGAAGTGGTTTTATTCTTCATAAAGAGATTTATTGGTCTCCCTACCCATTTATTCACCTATCTAAGAGACAAAAAAAACTTTAGTATTCCCATTAGCTGCAAGCTCATTTAGGAATATTATAATTTAATGTAACTTCATACTTAACATGTGGTATGGATCATTCTATCAAATATTAGTGGAGTTTTTTTTTTTTGTGAGCCTAAAGAAGAATAATTTTGAATGTCATACTTTCAAACCCTATTCTTCCACGACAACAATTATAAAACTTGGCAAGATCATACAATATTTGGGCATTCCCTTTGATATGATGCTCTCTATTACTATTCAATCCAAGGGGATAATGGTCAAGTTAAAAAGGAGATATCAATCATGGAGTAATATTGATCTTTCACTTGCCAGGAAGGTTACAATTGCCACTCAAATTCTCATACGAAGGCACATTTAATACTCTTCTCTCTTCTCCTCTCAAATATGGTTATTTGTAAACGATTGGCAAAAAATGGAATTTCTATTGGATTCCTTTGCAGAACTATGAACACGAACAATAGCATACTTGACATGATCTTAACCAAGCTCAATAGTCAAAATTCCTTCCTCAATTTTCGTTTTTATGATGGAAATCCATGGGCTATGTCATGTCCTATCTAGAGGAATTGGATTTGGAGTAGTGGGTAGGAGCTTTATGACCTTCAAATTTGCTCCATGCTTGAACAAAAGAGGGGGGGGGGGTGAAGGATATTTAAGCAGAGAGGCTAAGGAGGTGCCAATCTATTTGGAAATCTCAATATTTTCTAAAGAAAAATGTGTTCGGGTGAGTCTAAAAAGGCTTGGTTTTTTAGACTAGGATCATAGATTTGATTAACAAATGATGCACACACACTTTCTGGTAGGAATTAAATGGTTGAGAATGTATTTTTGAGGTGCCAATCTATTTGGAAATCTCAATTTTTTTCAAGAACAAGATGTTGGGATGACTCCAACAAGGCCTGTTAGTCAAGACTAGACTTCACAGAGTTGGTGTTACGAATTATGCATGCATGTTGCGTGATACGAATGAAAAATTTGAGCATGTATTTTAGAGTTTCATATCCTACAAGACATTTTAGTAATCGTCTTAGGTTGAATTTAACTACATTTTTACTTCCCACTTGTTTAGAAAGGTCCTCTCACACTTGGATGATTAGGGACAGCTGCAAATGTTTATGGTTCATGATCTGGTTTTCCACTATTGGATCTATGTGGAAATATAATTGTAATGCTAATTTAAATTAGGAGATATCCCCTTTCAATGAAGAAGCATATTTTGTAGTTGGTTGTACAGGAAATTATAATCAAAATGAAAGTCATCAATCATGAGTAATTTTATTTTTTAGGGAATGTGTCCCAGTAACTAACACAATCAAATGTATACCATGTGGCATTAATACCAATAAATAAAAGCCAACGAATGACTAAACACCTCTTTAGGGATTAGTTTTCCTTAGCTGTGTTTTACACGATATTCTATAATTTTATGCATTAACTAAATTATAGGAAAACATCTAATTGTTAACATGTAGTCCATTACCTATCGTTTTTCAATGAATGGAGATATGGCATTATTCATGATTTACCACTTATATTCAACACCACCTATTTCACCATCAGAATGTTGCACTCCTAAACAATCCCTTTTTTCAGTAGCGAGATAAAGGGTCGTGGAATAATGCATTTTTTCCAAACAGTTCCAATGTTTGTGTGCCTGTGAAGTGAACCCTTTGAAGAAAGTGTTTGATTTCAACACTATCATTATGTGCTTCATTTCCCTTTTTGAAATTAGAAATGTACCCTTTCTACTTTGTGTTGTAATCTTTGTTCTTGGATATGTGCCCTGACTTTTAACTCTTGAGTTTATAAGCAGAGGAAATCCATTCCCACTACTTGTGCCATTTTTGGGTGGCTTAGGTTGCTTGAAATGATGGTTAGGTGAGATTGTGTTTTTCTGGAATAAGGGAGAGGAACATAGATTCAATTTCATTGTAACTTTCATGAGCCTAACAGTTTGTAAGAGAATGTCAAGTAATATAAGTGAACATGTTAGACTATATAGTATAAGAACACAAAAACTACCTTGTTGGCAATTCAACTCTCTTCATTTTCCATGTTGGATTCGTAATTCCCTTAAACTATCACTTCAGAATTATGTTGCTCATCCTATGATTCCTCATTGCTATTGTTTTTGGCTTCAATCGTTTGTATTTATTTAACAATTTTTCTCTTTGTAGTCCCATCAAATTCAAACTCTTCTAACATATCCACTTTTGTAATGGTTGTTCCTATATTTGCATCATAAACCAATATTTCCTTTTGAATCTTCCCTAAGTTAGAAGAGAGATGAGAGATTGAATTATCAGATAAGGAGTTATTTTTGTGATAGTCATTCCCATACTGAACCATTTCATTTTCCATTTTGTGACATGCACCTTCTCCATTCATAATTCTGTAATAAAAGTATTCAGTGCTTACAACTTCTTGAACATATCCTAATTCAATCATATTTCGAGAAATTAATTCATAAATTCAATTCACTTATTCCGAGAGCTTCCTGCAACATACAAGGCCACATAATTGATTCCATAATTCGTTCTTCCTCTGCCAAAATTTTCTTGGTAAAGGATTTGAAGATAAGTTACCACACATTGAATAATATCATTTCCAGCAAGTAACAACAAAAAAATGCACATTTTTTCACTGAAATTTTGTGCAATCATACAATGATTAGAAAAACACTAAAAAATAAACTTGATCATTAGCATTGAAAATTGAAATTGAAATTAATATTACTTGACTCTCATGTCTTAAAATGTTAAGCAAGTGGCAAGTAAATATGTCATAGTACTTTCAAATTTAACTAAATCCTTTCAATCACTAAAGTAGTCCATTTCAGCTCAATCTCTATTTTTGTATCCAAAAAATTTAGCAAGAATAGAGCACCGAAATCCCCTCACAGTTGGATTTTACTCTCCTTCATAGTAAGTCAAAAGCTACTTTATTTTTTGAGTGTATGAACTTACTAGGTAAGTGAAGGATTAGGTTTTTGCAGGAGGTTTTATCCTTACATTTTCTGGTCATTTTTAAATGAAAAAATATTTTTTCTGGAGTGAAGGATGAAACCCCGATACTCAAACACACCTAAAATTAGGGTTTGGGTACCTATTTTGGTCTTCCATCCCCACTCACGTGGTGGGAAGATCACGATTTGTCTCCGTTGATGAGAGGAAGTCCCGATCCAAAATATAGTATGGGAGACAGGAGCTTGGGACAAGTTTGGGAACCCCTTGACCTAGGTGAAAATAGCCATATAACACAACATTGGTCGTTAGAGGTAATCCGAGATGGAAAACTGTAGAATAAAATTATAATTCTTTCCAGTGAATAAAAATTTTTCCTTAAATTGAGGAATAATCAATAAGTACTCTCATACAAAATCTTTATATACATCATTAGCAAGTTATTTAGTTTTCCTATGCCATAGAAGCATAAAGATTCAATACATGCTTAAGATTTGAAATCTCGGTTTCCCACCATTTTAGAAGATGGAAGGCCTCTTGAAAGCTTTTATATCTTTCATTCAATAGCCAAAAATTATGATTAATTAAATATTAGTATACATTTATTCTTGCCCACCACCCAAGAAATGTAAAAAAGGACAATCCCACTAATTACATACACCATCCTAAAAAATTATAGAGCCTATAAACTTAGGAATGAGATTTCGAGATAACCACACCTAAGGCACAAATAGTTGCAAAATTCTAGGTGAGAGCCATTCAAATTGTGGAAAATTCTGGTTGGACAGTAAACCTTAAAATCTTCCACTCATAGTGAATTTTACTTGTGCAAGTCCATGGAATTTTGAGTATATAGTTGTTGGCTTCCTAATTCTCAAGAGAAATCGGAAATTTTCGCATGAAGTAGCACATTTTTCCAAGTAAAGGGGAGACTCGTGGGTTCAATTCCTGTTGGATGTAAGGGAACTGCACATATCCATTATTCATGGAATGAGAAGTATGTAGAATAACAACAAACATTTGAAGAATACTAAACCTTTCAGTTTTAGTCGACAAGCTTGGTATTCTTCAATTAAGCAATATATGAGAACAATCCATAAAATTATTATCCATAATAGAGCCTAATAAGCTTTGTGGTGGCTAAATGACATGGGAGTTATATGCCACTAGGAGAGGTAAAACACTTGAAATTAAATGAGTCTCCATTCCAATGCTACACATCAACTCAATGAATTATTGGACAAGATATACAATATGGATTTTCTCAATGTACTTATGGTGTTACAAACTAGAAAAATAATTCGTTGACATTATATATCTCAAAGAATATTATTGGTTCCAAAACAAAGTTTGTGGCACATCCAAATAAATTAACTGATGATCACGTGTATGCATATTTATGACATGATGACCTCCACAGGTGAATGAGAATCTCCTATGATGAAAGAAGAAGCAACATAATTTTTCGCAGGCTAATTCTAGCCCCTAGTTGGACAAAATAACTATGGCTCATCGTTATTGCTTCGAACTTGCAAGTGACATGTTAAAGCTAATTAACCAAAAAATATCACTCTACTTATTTTCAGTTTCTAAAGTTGTGTTGAGAATTTCTTCTCCTTTCAAAGAAACTGCACCAGCTACGGGAAAAACCACAAGACCGTAGGTGCTTCCAAATCTCCATAAGTCCCTAAACAGAAGGGGTTATAGATTCTAAAACCCTGTCCATTAAGTAGCATATGTGATACCATCCTAAGTTTACTTTATAGTATACCATATATGAAAGGGATTGGTAATAACATCTGAATAAAAAATTTCAAGTAGTTGAAACATGACATCTAGCAGGAAGAGACCTTTAAATCACATTACCAAGTCTAAAAAACCATTAATTCCATCCACATGGGTCGCTTCTAAATGATGTCTTAATAAAATCTACAACGGGGCTTACAAAATTTTTAAATGCATTTGAATGATGATGAACTGTAGCTTACAAAAATTTTGAGACAATTAATAGGAAGCCAGATATTGATATCTATCATACAAATGGCTTTGTCTTTAAGGATATCCATGGTGATATTGAATTTAATATGTATATTTCATGTATTCAGCATGGCCTGATGTTGAAATATTTTATGGTTTCTCACTGAGAATACCCAGAGGCACCATTGCAGCTTTTGTTGGAGAGAGTGGAAGTGGAAAGTCGATGGTAATAAGTGCCATAGAGATATTTTATACTCCACAAGTTGGTGAAGTGATTATAGACAGTTTCAATATCAAGAAGTTTCAAATTTAATGGATAAGACAAAAAAATAGACTTGTAAGCCATGAAACTATCCTCTTTGCATGCACTATAAAAGATAATATTGAGTATATTAAATATATAGATATGCTAGAGGAAATACATGTTGTTTTCGAGCTTGATAATGTAGAAAAGATTATAAGGAAGAAGCCAAAAGTTTTGTTTTCGTTATATAGATCTTGATTATTTCTAACTTTCCTCAATGTGTAATATGTATTCCTTTGAAGATGGATATTGCATATGTTGACAATTATAGTTTTTTATTTCTAGGTTTTTGATATAATGGTAGGGGATCATGGCACTCAATTATATAGAGGCAAAAATCAAAGGATTGCAATTGTAAGAGATGTTTTAAAAGATCCTTGAATTCTTATCCTTGATGAAGATACTAGTGCCCTAGATATAGAGTTCAAAAAAATGATTCAAGAAGCTCCTATTAGAATTACGATACATAGAACAATAGTTATCATTTCTTACCTTTTGACCATTCTAAAAAATGTTGATACAATTTTTATGGTTTAGCATGGTACCATTGTTAAAAGGGTAAATTTTTACATTCCATTAATGTTTTAAACTTTTTAAATAGAGAATAGATCACCAATCTAGTAGCTAAATGAGTTCTTCCCACCTCGTGCTAGTGGTTTTGACATGTTTTTTTATGAAATTTGTAAAATGGCCCTTTTAAACTTCTCGTGTTACTAGTTTTAAGTTTTACCTCAGTTTTGGTGACAAGTTTACTTACATGATTATTCTTGGTTCCCCATGCCAATCTATTAATGAATCTGAGAAATGTCATATTTAGGTCCACACTCTCAACTCATCATGAACGCTTCTGGTGCACATTCATACTTTATACATTTGCAGAAGGTGCATTGATGATTAATCAAAATACTAGAAATCAAATGATCCTATTCAACTCAAAATACATTTGGATAATTGAAAATCTATTAGGAAGGATGAGATTTAGAGGACAACTCTTAGGTATATAATTGGTGAGTCATCTGGATTTGGTGGCAGTTACCGCTTGATTTTGTTTCCATCTACCTTCTGTGGTGAAAAGAGTCTCCAGGATGTGGAATATGGTCAAAAAAATCTCATAAAATGTGTTTCTCTTTAATTATTGATGTCTTTCAACAAGAAAGAGGATCTAATGCTCATATTGGGATCTATTATAGCAATTATAAATGGGTGATCATTTCTTACCTGATCCTGGTGGCTCTAGACACGCTCAAAAGACCAAGAGGGTTTATAAATGGTTAAAATTAAAAGTGGTAAGAACACTCTCGAACTAGGAAAATATTGTAGTGCTCGTCGCCCTGATTCCAATGACATGAACAACACTCAAATAAAAGTTATTATGAGGAAGATAGAGCTCTTCAATGTTTTATAAGACAGGCCAAAAGTGGGGCCCACAGCGTGCGACATTGCATCCTAGTAAGTAGGTGAAACCCATGGATTACATGGCAGTGGACACGTGGCCTATCAGCTATTGACACTTGGTCCCTAGTCATTGGCTCCTTACCCTACATAAAAGACAAAAAATACAATATATAAAACATAGTTTTAAAATCTCATATAAAACAAAAATATATTAATAGTATATATACATGTAACCATAGTCAAATATGGTTATTGAAAACCCAAAAAATAAATAAATATATATATATATATATATATATATATATATATATATATATATATATATATATATATATATATATATATATATATATAGTTATATAGTTATATTGAAAACCGAAAAAAAAAAAAAAGCGAAACCTAAAAATTCAAGTTGGTTATATATAATATATATATGGCTTCATTTAATTAAATGGTACAATCTAATTATGGTTATAACCAAATGAATGGCAACCAAAATACATGCCAAACAAAATAAGCGGGAATGGAGGAGGTTGGGTCGGGGCCGCGTGGAGTGGACCCTGCCCACCTTATTAATATATATGAAAATAGAATTTTCCAAGAATGGGGGAGGTGGGGTTTTGAACCTTGTCCTCCACCAAATTACTCTTGCCTGCCACCAACAATCCAAACTATGAATCTTTGAAATCTCCACCCCCATTCAACCTTATAAGCGATAAGTCCTCATAGTGACGAGAGGAGGCAGCAAAGCACATGTGAGCAGCAAAGCAAAACCTCGATCTTAGGAGAGGGTGGAACCATGACTCGGGGAATCTTGAGGGGAATCATAAAGATTCTATGAGGTGCAGGATTTTCCAGAGTTAGTTTTTAACAAATTCTATGTCGATTTTACGCCTCTTGGCGACAGGAAATCGATGTTTGTTTTAGAAGTAGAGCTTCCCATTTTTTTTCCATTTTCCAGATTGGAGTGATGGTGTCATATTTCCATGTGTGGATAGTATATTTTATGCCTCTCGATGCCACTATTTTGATGGTGCAACCAGATTCAGCAGTTGAGCATCCACTTCTTCAATCAACTTCAGGGTTGAGGTATATGTAGTATTTATGTCATGTGCTTCTTTTATCATTTACTGTGAGATGTAATATAGATATTTAATTAATGTATGTTGTGGTATCTATGTTTCTACTTCATGTGAGATATATTTTCCATGGATTTTTATGTTTTATTGAGATACCTATGTAACCTTGATGAAGCGGTCCTCATCGTCACCTTGTGTGATATTATGTCATGTTGATTGGAGGCTTATTTTGAGTGAGAGTTCCTGTGGCAGAAAATGTCGTGGAGAGACAAGACAGTCATGTTGAGGGAATATATCCTTATATGATAGAGAATGTAGTCCATGTACATCATAACCATTTTAGGCACTATATGAAGTGGCCTACCCGATCTTGACACCAGGCCCAGAGACATAGTCCAAATTGGATGAACTATGTTATCAACATCTCGTGTTCTTATGTTGTTGATTTTTGTTTTTTTTCCTCTTGCTTAAAGAATTCATGTGTGTTATTTTAACGCTATTTTTAGTGAAAATATAGCCACATAAAAGAAGTAAAATATCATGGTTAAATCCGATAGTTGATGAACCCATATCAAGATGGTATCAGAGTGGTCTTCTCTTGATGTGAATTGCAAGCATGAAAAATAATTGAATGTGCATCATTGTATGATGAAAAAGACATGTACGAGGCCATGCTGAGGATGTCCAAATGGTGGACATAATGTATGAATCTTATGAGAATCAAATAGAGGAGGAAGAGAAAAAAATATCATAGAATGATGCTTCTTCCACATCTTCCAGTGCTTATGCACCTTCATCATTGCCTTCATTGTCTTCTCATCATTAAAATGAGGAGATCAACTAGAGTCTTCAAGAATATAATTATGAAGTAATGAGGCTACTATGAGAAGAGAAAGAGGAGAAGCAGAGATTGTAGCTTCATTTGGGAGTCATTGAAGAGGCCTTAGAGAAGTTGAAGTGCAACAAAGGCTTAAAGAGTCCTTCACCACCTATTTCTAAATTGAAATATGAGGTAAAAAAAAAATATTTTTATTTAGTTTCATCTTCGCATGCTATCATTTCTGTTGGAAACGTGGAGATACCCATTACAGGAACTGGTATGAGATGCCTTACCAAAATGGCGTATAAAGGAGGAGGACTTGGTGTTAATGGCCAAGGCATAACTCAACCATTAGAGGTTGTGCAGATACCTTGATTCACAGTTTTGGGATACACTGAAGTACAGTGCTCAAAGGTGTCAGAAGCTTCCAATACATGGTTGAATCCATTGGGGAAAGAGAATGATGGGAACACTTCACCATCATCCTATGACAGTGCACATTGCAAAGAAATAGCTAACACATGTTCTTATCACCATGACTACACCAGAGACCAAGAACAAAGGTATAATAAATCTCAATATTATAATTTTAATTTTGACTACAAGAATGTTTCTAATAATGAACATAAACCATGGCATCGAAAAACATGTAGTTTTTGTGGTTTACATAACCATGTATTTGCTGAGTTCTGGAAAAGAATGGCAGCATGAAAGAGGATGGGGTGTGAAAGGCCTTTTCCACAGCAGGGAAATAAGAAGGTAAAGCAGGTCTAGAGTAAGAAGACTCAATGTAGTCATTGCGACAGAAGTGGTCATCAAAGGGCCACATGTTGGAGGATACATCTAGAGTAACGCCTTAAGGACGAAGTGTCAGTGCAAGAACTAGTTGAAACAATTTTCCAACAAATGAATGTGCCACAGAGAGATAATCCATTCACTTTGATAAGTGAGAGATGGTTTTTCTAGATGTGTTAGCTTGTTTGGCCTTACTTTCTAAATCATGTGTTGCAACTTAAAATGTAAAAGTGATGATGTTTTTTCCATCACTTGTTAAGCAATGATCATGTTTTTCCATCACTTGTTAAGAAATGATGATGTGTTGGCCTTGTATTGATAGTCACGGTGTTGATTTCCATGTGATGTAAACTTGACCACAGAGTATGTGTTATAAACTCATGGAAAGTATGGGATGCTTGAGTCATAATTGGTCTTGTAATTAAGAATGTAATTTGTAAGAAGAATGTACTAAAGGTTTTTAGAGGATGTAGGTGTCAGCTCATCGCTTATGGCTCTGAAGAAAAAAGATGAATGATAATGAAGGGTGACATTTCAAGACACTAGTGGTACAGAGAAGGTACAAATCGGCTACAGATTATTTTCATGCTTTTGGTGGACCAAAAGCTCCTCAGTGAGGAGGATTTATCCAGGTGGCTCAAGACACCCTCAAGAGACTAAGAGGGCTTAGAAATGGTCAAATTTAAAAGTGGTAACAATGCTCTTGAACTAGAGCAATATTGTAGTGCTCATCACCCTGATTCCAACGATGTGAACGACACTCAAATTCGAATTCGTGTGAGGAAGATAGATCTCTTCAAAGCTTGATCAGACAGGAAAAAAGTGGGGCCCATGGTGTGCCATATGGCATCCCAGTAAGCAAGTGAGACCCATGGATTACATGGCAGTGGACATGCGACCTATCAACTATTGAAACTTGACCCCTAGTCATTGGCTCCTTACGCTGCATAAAACACAAAAAATATAATATATAAAAGATAGTTTTAAAATATCATATAAAACAAAAATATATTAATAATATATATACATATAACCATAGTCAAATATGCTTATTGACAACCCAAACAAAAAGTCAAATATATTTATATTGAAAACCCAAACAAAACAAAGAAACTTCAAAATTCAAGTTGGCTATATATAATATATATATGGTGTCATTTATTAAATGGTGCCATTTAATTATGGTTATAACCAAATGAATGGAAACCAAACTACATGCCAAAAAAAATATGCGGGAACAGAGGACGTTGGGTCGGAACTGCATGGAGCGGATGCCGCCCACATTATTACTATATATTAAAATAATATTTGCTAAGAATGGGGGAGGTGTTAGGGTCCTATAATAATAGGATTCATAATTTTGAATTGACTTTGAATATTCTTGTAATATGTACATACTTTGCTTTCTGCAAAATTATTTTCACATATTAAAAATAAAAAATGTAAAGAGGGTAAAAGTCCTAGAAGAAAAATCAAAGGAATTGAAAGAAAAAATATCAGAAGAATAAAAAATGAACCCCAAAAAAAATAATATAAAAATATATCATGAAAGTGATGCAAATTAAAATGCCACTACTTTTTACTTCACTTTGCAAAATAATATTATGTGCAGCTTGTCAAAAAATTCCACAATCCATGAAGGTCAAACTGCTTAATCTTGACCTTTAATGTTTTCAATTTTCTGTTGATAGATAGAGAATAAATATCTAGCCAAACAGTTTAATCTTGGCAGATTAGTAGTTAGTTAGAGAATAAATAAGAAGTTCAACAATTTAATCTGAGCCCTTGGAAGTAATAAGGATAGAATTAGATAGTTTTTTGTTAAAATAAAAATGAATAAGGGTCTGCAAGCTCAAATTCACCCATGTAAATGAAGAAAAAATTGTTAGGGTAGTTGATGGGGAGGCGTAAGAAGTTTTCACAAAGCATGGATAGCAGAAAATAGGTCATTACATTTACTAACATCCTTTCAAAATCATTCCCCTTGTAAAAATATCCCATCCCCTTCATTTTTACTCTTTCCCCTTATTTCACTCTTTTCCCTCCACAAAAAATACCTTTTCCTAAGTTAAAATTCATATTTCCCTTTGGAAAAGTAAAAAATCCTTTATTAAATTCCCCTTTTACTCATAAAACCCAAAAAATACAAATATCCTAAGTATAAATGCTTAAATTTTGTATCGAGCCCCACTATGAAAATATCCATCCCCAATATCAATTTTACATTAGAAACTTATTGTATTTTTTACATTCTTGCTCATATTTCATTATTAAAATTTAAATTTATGTATCAATTCCCTTAAATACTCGTAAATCCTATATTTAATTAATTCTTGTATATGTATATCCCCAAAACCATTATTTTATTTATAAACTATAGTTTAATTCCCCCACGTTTTGATTTATTTCAGGGCCACTGATTATTACCCCACCTATTATAATGTTCCACTTACCCTAACCCCATTGGTTATACATTAAAACCCGCCTATTACAAGCCCCAACCCTATATTTTATAACCTTATCGCATAAAATTAAAATCCCAACCCTGTTCATATATAACCTATTGCATCATATTACCTCGAGCCCCATGCCTATCCAATCCCGACGACTCCATCACATCCTCCCAACCATCAGATCTTAAATGATTAGATCTAATGGCCCTTATCACTTACCGCACATTCCATTGCATGATCCTTAACAAACCTAAGACCTTGTGATATCTGTTGTTTTCAGAGCTCCACTCCTGGCTATGTGGCACTCTTTCATTCGATCGCATCCTCAAGATTTATACTGCCTACCACATTTCTCTCATGCGAAAATCACTCAATAGTATTCCTACCCATTGCGGAAACCACTATGATATTTGAATTAACCACGTGCTTTAGTTCTAATCATTGTTGTTTACAAAACCTATATAAACCGCCCTTTGAAACCTTTTCTCCACTTTCTATTATAGTTTACCGCAAAAGAGCTATTGTTGACATAAAAAGTTGTTTCCGACCTCATTTTAAGCCTAATTCAACCATAATTCAACCAATTTGTTGCTAAAGACATTACAAAACTAAATAGAAGCAGCATAAAGGCCAGAATAGCTTCAGAGAACCTCTGTTGCCTCATAAACCTTCTGCAAACCACAAATATTCATTTTTCTCCGAGTATTCTTCAGTGCTTAGGCCTGTTCCTAAATCTAAAAGGAAGTAATTCAAGTAATTGAGTCAATTTAGAAACCTCTGCAGACCTAAAAATAATCCCTGTAGCTTCCCAAATCCTTTTTTCTACAAACCCTGGAACTATTTTTACAGAATTATGAGGTACTAAGATTGTTTTTAATCATAGAGATTACAATTTGTGTAGTTTTAACCTTTTCATACCATATTTAAACCATTGTTTCATCCTAAATCAGTCTGCAAACTATTATAATCTTTTAGAGGTGCTCCTAAAGGCCTAAATCATTTCTTCTTAAGTCAAATATTAATCAATTGAAGAAATTAACAAAACAATGGAATCCAAAAGCATTGTATCTGTCAATCCTCTACAACCTCTAGTTGTAGATGTAGAACATGCTCCTTTAGCTAGAAAATATTTTAAAATTAATGAAATAGTCACAAAAATTTAATGTTCATGAGCTCCACTACTAGAGTGATGACAAATCCATACATCAGGTTGATGAAGTTTTTATTTGGGAGTCTAATTTTCCAAAGTATGTTCTCCCACAGACTTTCCAACACCTAGAAGTGATTAGACTCTGTCAATATTGCTATTTCCCTAACCAGAGAGCCCTAATTACCCCTGAAAAGGAAATCTTATTCACCATTACAGTTGAGTCAATCAACCAGATGGTGCAGATAAAACCTAGGCCAGATGAAATCTCTTTTTCCATTGAAGCTCTTACACAGTTGTACCTAAATCTAGACTTCCCTAAGAGGTTTTAGATATTTCTAACTTTCATGCCTTCATCTGTGGAAACTCCCAAGACGAATCCCCCTTACCCATATTCAATATTTTCTGAGAGAACCAGACATATCATCTCCATGTTGTCTTCCATTCTGGGATATTTTATAGATGAACATGTTGATTCTGTGGTCTTAGGTTTCCTTTCTACTTTCAGACTTGGTCAGCCTCCTGCTAACAATTTCAATTTTTCCTAGTACCTTTCTGACAATATGCATGAACAATTATTCAAAATGTCTGAAGAAGGTGTTTTCAAATATTCCTTAATCCTATTCCATATGTTTTTATATTTTCAATCAAAGAAATTTTCCATCAACCTTCAAAAGCTTGATTTTTAAGGTAACCCACAGTTAGCTGTATTTTGGACTCCTTTAAACGAGAAAGTCTCCACACAGTCCACCTACACAGAGTTCATTGATTCTTGTATTCATCCTATAGTCAATATGCTGAATAGCAGCATACAACCAAGAATAATTGAGTAAATTAAGAAGGTCCTACAATTTTCAGAGCATAATAGGGCATGAGATTGGTACTTGTATCAAAACCATACAGAGATTAGAGTATATGGATCAAATATTATTCCATACAAACTACCCAAATACCTCCTAATGAGGTTATTTTCCCTTGAGTACATCAAATAGATTCTTAATTCTAATGGAATTAATTTCTTGCCAGCTAAGAAGAAGACACAATTTAAAAATAAAAAATCAGGTTGGCCCTTTTATTTGTAACAGTAGAGATGCAAGTCAAGATGTTGAAAAGTATTTGCAGGATTTTAAATTCAGTAAGACTTTTCTATGGTATTATGATCCTCTAGGAGTAATATTTAAATTTAGAGTTAAATGCAAATTAACTCCTTATGTACATGAGAAAAAGTCAAACATTGAGAAATACTCCAATCAGTATGAATTGTTGGAGAACACTTTGATAGAGGCAGAGAAGCAATATGATACTAGTCAAGTCTTGCAAACTCTAGCCCAAGAAGATAGAAACTCAAAAAGAATTAGAGAAGAAGGATCCTACACTTTATAGACTACAACTGAAACTAAATTTAAATTGATGTACAGGAAGAAGCCAAAATTAAATCCTATCAATGAGCAAGTAGACACAATTGAAGTAATTGATAGTGAAAAAATGGTGAAGGATAATGTGCAACCTAAGGTTGATAAAGAAACGCATCATCCTTCAACTTCAAAAACTCAGCTAATTCATAAACACCACAGTGTTGAAATATCCTCATCTAGCAAACCAGCAGAGAAGGATATGGAAAATACACAGAAATATAAAGAGATAAAGATGAAAAATGAAGCCTTGAAGACTGATACGTATAACCAATATTGGAAACATTCACTTAGTGACCAAAGCAGATTGCTTTCTACTTTTGACTACAAAACTAGGAAGATGGAGATGACCTTCTTGCAGCCTAAAGTAAAGCATCCCAACACATCTGCTGATTACAAAAAGACATCATATGAAGTTCAAGTAGAAGATCTTCATCCTATTGATCAAATACAATTTCACAAAAAATAAGGTGAAATGCTTTATTCTACAACGACTAATAAAGCCATGTGTGTACAGAAGCTACAAAACACTCTTGGGGACATCAAAGATCAGCTTAAATTGGAAAAGGCATCCTCACAGGCTAAGGATAACATAATCAAATCATTAGAATATTTGATTATTGAAGTAGGATATGAACCAACAAATGTAAAAGTTGTAGATGAATTGATAAAGAAGAAGAATACAGACATTGCTGCATTAAAGAAGCAACTTAAGTTACCTCCTACAGAACATCCTCAAGCAAAAGAAGTGTTACAGGATGAAAATTAGAAATATTATATGATGAATCTCATACTTCAGTTTACTGCCCAGATAAAATAAATGGAGAATGAAATGGACAAGTCAGAGGAGAAGTCCCTGTAACTACAATTCTTGTAGTCACAACAGTTGTGCCTTTTATACTAGCAGAATCATTAGCTCCTACAGTCCCAATGGCTACAGCACTTCCTGTCACCTCATCAACAACTTCAGCAACAGAGTCTTCAACAACATAAACACAGCCTACGGATGAGGCAAGTAAGTTAGTTAAAGCAATGCAGGACATGCCTATTCAGACAAATGAAATTAACAAACTTAAAGAAAAACATAAAAGTCTGGAAGATGAAAAGAAAATTGCTAAGATAATGCACAAGAATGAAGAACATAAGGAAAATATGTTGAATGAACAATTGAAGAAGTTAGAGAAAGATCTAACACTAAAAGAACCAATGGCACAGGCCAAGCAGTGGCTATGGGCCAACATCATTGAATATGTCAACGATATTTGGCCATCCATACAGGTTATATATGAACAAAAAGATTTCGTCAAAGCAGCAAAAGAAGCCATCTAGAAGATAAAAGAAGAACTTGGCAAGAAACCAGAAGACGCTAACAAAATTATCAAGTTTCTTAATTCCAAAAACAAGCAGGAGGTAGAAGAGACTGGAATTAGTGACAAGACAAAAACCATCCTAGAAGTTAGGAAGGTAACTTCTAAAAATAATTTGATGATACAGCTAGAAGAAAAATGTCAAAACATGGAGGTTTCCATCACAAGGTTCATGATGAAGTTCTATACTCTCAGACAAAGCAAAAGAAGTGTTACAAGATGCAAATAAGAAATATTAGATGATGAATCTCATACTTCAGTTGACTGCCCAGACAAAATAAATGGAGAATGAAATGGACAAGTCAGAGAAGAAGTCCCTGAAACTGTAATTCTTGTAGTCACGACAGTTGTGCCTTTTACACTAGCAGAATCATTGGTGCCTACAGTCCCAATGGCTACAACACTTCCTTTCACCTCATCAACAACTTCAGCAACCGAGTCTTCAACAACATCAACATAGCCTACTGATGAGGCAAGTAAGTTATTTAAAGCAATGCAGGACATTTCTATTCAGACAATGAAATTAACATACTTAAATAACAACATAAAAGTATGGAAGATGAAAATAAAGTTGCTAAGATAATGCACAAGGATGAAGAACATAAGGCAAATATTTTGAATGAACAATTGAAGAAGTTAGAGAAAGATCTAACACTAAAAGAATCAATGGCACAGGCCAAGCAGTAGCTATGGGCCAATATCATTGAATCTGTCAATGATATTTGGCCATCCATACAGGTTATCTATGAACAAAAATATTTAGTCAAAGCAGCAAGAGAAGCCATCCAAAAGATAAAAGAATAACTTGGCAAGAAACCTGAAGAGGCTAATGAAATTATCAAGTTTCTTAATTCCAAAAATAAGGAGTTAGAAGAGATTGTAATTAGTGATAAGACAGAAACCATTCTAGAAGTTAGGAAGGTAACTTCTAAAAATAATTTGATGATACAGCTAGAAGAAAAATGTCAAAACATGGAGGTTTCCATCACAAGGTTCGTGATGAAGTTCTATACTCTCATACAAAGCAAAATAAGAGTTACAAGATGCAAATTAGAAATATTAGATGATGAATCTCATACTTTAGTTGACTGCCCAGATAAAATAAATGGAGAATGAAATGGACAAGTCAGAGAAGAAGTCCCTGTAACTGTAATTCTTGTAGTCACAACAATTGTGCCATTTACACTAGCAGAATCATTGGCTCCTACAGCCCCAATGGCTATAGAACTTCCTGTCACCTCATCAACAACTTCAGCAACAAAGTATTCAACAACATCAACACAGCCTACGGATGAGGCAAGTAAGTTAGTTAAAGCAAGGCAGGACATGTATATTCAGACAAATGAAATTAACAAACTTAAAGAACAACATAAAAGTATGGAATATGAAAAGGAAATTGCTAAGATAATACACAAGAATGAAGAATATAAGGAAAATATGTTGAATGAACAATTGAAGAAGTTAGAGAAAGATCTAACACTAAAAGAACCAATGGCACAGGCCAAGCAGTAGCTATGGGCAAATATCATTGAATCTGTCAATGATATTTGGCCATCCATATAGGTTATCTATGAAAAAAAAGATTTAGTCAAAGCAGCAAGAGAAGACATCAAGAAGATAAAAGAAGAACTTAGCAAGAAACCTTAAGAGGCTAATGAAATTATCAAGTTTCTTAATTCTAAAAATAAGAAGGAGTTAGAAGAGATTGGAATTAGTGGCAGGACAAAAACCATCCTAGAAGTTAGGAAGGTAACTTCTAAAAATAATTTGATGATACAGCTAGAATAAAAATGTCAAAACATGGAGGTTTCCATCACAAGGTTCATGATGAAGTTCTATACTCTGAGACAAAGCAAAAGAAGTGTTACAATATGAAAATCAAAAATATTAGATGATGAATCTCATACTTTAGTTGACTGCCCAGATAAAATAAATGGAGAATGAAATGGAAAAGTCAGAGAAGAAGTCCCTGTAACTATAATTCTTGTAGTCACAACAGTTGTGCCTTTTACACTAGCAGAATCATTGGCTCCTACAGTCCCAATGGCTACAGCACTTCCTGTCACCTCATCAACAACTTCAACAACATAGTCTTCAACAACATCAACAAACTTAAAGAAAAACATAAAATTCTGGAAGATGAAAAGAAAATTGCTAATATAATGCACAAGAATGAAGAACATAAGGAAAATATGTTGAATGAACAATTGAAGAAGTTAAAGAAAGATCTAACACTAAAATAACCAATGGCGCAGGCCAAGCAGTAGCTATGGGCCAATATCATTGAATCTATCAATGATATTTGGCCATCCATACAGGTTATCTATGAACAAAAATATTTAGTCAAAGCAGCAAGAGAAGCCATCCAGAAGATAAAAGAAGAACTTGGCAAGAAACCTAAAGAGGCTAATGAAATTATCAAGTTTCTTAATTCCAAAAATAAGCAGGAGTTAGAAGAGATTGGAATTAGTGATAGGATAGAAACCATCCTAGAAGTTAGGAAGGTAACTTCTAAAAATAATTTGATGATACAGCTAGAAGAAAAATGTCAAAACATGGAGGTTTCCATCACAAGGTTCATCACAAAAAGGACTTCCAAATCCACTAGTCATTAATGACAGATTGATGAAGCAGGATGATTATGATAAGAAGATGAGAGAAGTGGCTAAGGAACAAGCTAATAATTCAACCATGCAGGGAATTCCAACAGGGAAGGTACTTTACAAAAACTTTGAGAACCTTTTTTACCTACAGCATGAGTTAAAACACTTATTTGTTAACAAGCCTAAATTCTCATATTATAATGAAGCAGATGAAATATTCAGAATGATGATGAAGTTAAAATTATCAGAAGAATAATTTTGGGAAAAAATGACTGATTTACTCTGAAGAGAAAAAGAGTAAAACAAATCTGTCAAAAGGTTAAAACAACATTAACAGTTTACAGTAAAAAAAATATAGTCAAAGAGTACCAAACGGGTTAAATAGTATCAGATGAAAGATATGGTTTAAAGTCAAATCATCAATTACAAAGAAGAGTTTAAAGTGTATCAGTTTAAAGGTCAGAGTGAAAGTCAAAACAGAGATAAAGCTACCAACATAGAGGACACTTCACTACCTAACTGCAGCCTTCATTGAAAAACAATCACAGACAAATCAACAACAAAATATCAACAATTAAATAACAAATCAATAAAAGTAGGGACAAATTGTATTAGTTAGATAGTTGTCTTTATCTTCTTGCATGAATATATTTCTTTTTCCTTAAATAATTCCTAAGTTTGTTTTAGGATATTTGTAAGATTTTTTTGTATAATTACTTCACATTTTGAAGTATTGAGTGTGGATGAATTGCTGAAGATTTACATAGTTTTACTATTCTGGAACCTGAGGATAATTGTACCAATTTCAAGTCAGTAGACTAGATTAAAGCAATAAAGAGATTATATTGCAGGATTCATGTGTTGGGCCACTACATTGAAGTACTTTCTACTTGTTCAATTGTTTCTTTTTGAATTTTTCACATGCTCATATGTTTGCTTAATCTGAATGATATAACTGGAATGCCATTACATAATATGTTTAATTATACTCTGTATTGAACTATTTATCATTTTTTTTTATTTTTATTTTTTTTATTTTTCTGGTATCCAAATTAGGGAATCCTTAATTGCTCCCTTTTTTCAATTGACCTATGTATTTTCACTCATTATCCACATTTGAGAACCCTTAATTGCTCTCTTACCCCGATTGAAACCATTTTCACCATCAGCCTAAGGATCTGAAGTGACTAAACTATCTTGCCCTGTGAATACTTCCCTTTAGAACCTTGATCCTTCTTCTGCTGCTTGACACTTTGAATCCATTAGCCCAATGTAATACAGACCTACATCTATCCATCTGAGTAAGTGATTTCACCACCAAACCAAATCCAAAATCAAAATCCCATGTAATCCTACATAACTAGCCTAAAAGCAACTAAAATCAACAAATATAAATCATATATAGAGAGCCCCCTCTGAGCATTAGGAATGTTAGCTCCTAAAGCTTAAAAGTAGGTTTTTGGTTACCTCTAATATTCGTTAAACCAAAAAAAATAAACAACCCTTTAAGAATTATTGGAGTGATAACATCCTGGTGACCATACTGGGGAGTAAATAATCCTCAATGTTTAAAAATAATATTAAAGTAAATAATTTTATTTATCTTTTCACCTTAAGATTGTTTTAAAGGGTTGTTAGTAAAATTTTCATAAAAAAATAAAATTTTGGCTTCCAGAAGAGTCTACTATACCAGGTCTAATGCAGATCTCGAACCTGTTGTAATAGTAGATAATCCTGACATAATTTTAAAGAAAAACAAAAAAGTAGAAATTTTAGGTAATAAAAATTCATTGATCAAAGAAAATTCTCTTCCTAATAAATTATCAATTTTACAAGACATTGAATTTGATTTAGCTTTTGAGCAATCTCTCTTTAAAACAAAATAAAAAAGTGATATACATAATAGTGTAATAGATCTTGATTTCATTTCATTCACTGAAAGTAAGAATGAAACTATTTCACTAGATCAGATGAAAAATCCCTAGAAGTTTATGATAAACTTGATGCTTTAACCCCAACTTCGATTAAGGAAATTGATGAAACATGTTGAATTAACTTCTTTATCTGCCTATACCCCTAAGCCTTCTACCATTCATTTAGATACCAGTCATTTATATATTTAGGTTCGTAATTGTTTAGTACCACCTCATCTATTATTTCCACCACACTTCATTTCACAGAATCCTTCATTCCTAAGCTTCCACTTCAACCTAGATTTTTATTTCCAACCCAAAATACTGCAAGTTCATCCTCTAGCACTACTACTACATTTTCAAGAACTTCAACCATATTTCCAAGCACCTCTTCTAGCATCCCAACTACATTTGCAAGTACTTCAAACCCATCACCAAGCACTTAAAACTTACCTCCTAGCCAAGCTAGAATCTAAGCCATGGTAGCTAGATATGCCCCATTGGTCCTACAAGCCCCTATACATGCCATGCTCCAATATTACCAAAGAAAAATCTTTCTATTTGATGGTACTAGTCATTACACTGCCCAGCAACATGTTAACAAAATGATAGACTACTTTGAACTGCATGAAATCGATGAAGTGGATGTTCAAATGAGAATTTTTGTTCAAACTTTAGCTGGTGATGTAAATAAGTGGTTTAAAGGTTTTCCTACTGGTAGTATGGTTGACTTAGCTGCTTTCCATAGGATGTTTCTTAATAAATGGGAGAAGAAAAAGAATCCATTACAATTTTTTTCTGAATTTGAAAACATAAAAAGAGCACCTAATGAAACAGTTAAGGACTATTGTACAAGATATAACAGTATTTACAATGCAATCCCTACCTATCTTAGACCCCCTCTAGACTCTGCCCTGATCAAATTCCCTAATGGATTTGATACAGATATGGATTACCAACTGAGAGAGAGAAACCCAAAAACCTTAGAGAAGATGAAAAGTAATGTTATAAGTGTAGAAGAAAACTTGTTAGCCAAGAAAGCTATATTGAGAAATGAAATAAGAGTGACCATAAAAGAGGAAATATCTACATCAGATAGAAAAACAGATAGCTTAACAAAAAAAAATAGAAATAATGATGTATATATTAGATAATATGGAAAGGAAGCCACAATGGGATAACCAACAACAAGGTCCTCAAATAAGAAATCCCAATTTCAGGAAAAACACCAACACTGGTAAATCTAGAGAATCGGCACCTAATCAAACAATAAGACCACCTTTCCAAGAGAACTATGCTGAAAGTTCTTACCAAAACTAAGATGATGAAGACACTCAAATTAATCTAATGGAAATTAATGATGATAAAACCATTTTTCTTACACAAGAAGAACATGAATTATATGAATTAAAATAGTTGCAATTAGAATCTGGTGAGTCTTTTGATTACAAGAAAGGTTATGATTTTGCCATTAATGAAGTTCATAAGCAATATAACCTTAGGAGAAAGAAAAATGTAGAAGCCCCTACTAAGAAATTTGCCCAAACTCAGATAAAGAAAATAGTATAAGATCCTGCAACCAAAGTATTGCAAATCCTTCCTAGGGAAACCCAGTAAAACTCTAGTTCAACTCAGAAAAATTCAAATCCTAATCACAAAATTTCTAGTCCTAAAATTGCACCCAGTCCTAAAATTGTTGACATTACAGATATTGATGTTCAAAATTTAGCTGATCCTCAAAAATCTGTTGCTGCTAAGAAAAAACATTTTGCTAAAACAACAATTTCAGATCCAAAAACATTTGTTGCTGATCCAAAATCAGCTACTACAAAAACAGTTGTTGAAACTTCCAAAACTGCCAAAGTTACCACTGCAACTCAAATTGTCCCTAAAAAGAAGAGAAAAATTAGTAAAAAAGTGGAAACACAAACAAAAAATTAAAAACCAACTATAGAAAAAGAATAAAAACATACCCAAACTACAGTTATAAAGGAAGAAATAATTCAGTTAGGAAAATCACAAGCACCATTCAACATCCAAACTGAAATTTCCAAACTAAAGATACCAATTCCTTTAACAGAGTTCGTTAAGCACGATTTATAAAAATCACATATCACTAACACATTAAACATAAATTAAGGAGAAGACTCTAGTAATTTGAGTGATGACCAACCAGAACTAATATTTGGTCCTGAGGTAAATGGAAAACACCAAGAGGGAGGAGTTCGTCCTTTCTACATTAGCTTCACTGTTCATGATCAAATATTACAGAATTCTATGTTAGAATCAGGAGCTTCACATAATTTAATGCCAAAATCCATTATGGAAACTTTTAATTTCGACATCACTAGACCTTATAAAGATCTTTTTCTCATTTGATTCTAGTAAAGTGAAATGCCTAGTCTTAATCAAAGATTTATGTGTCACTCTAGTCCAATACCTTGGAAAAAGTATAGTCATGAATATTTTAATAGTTGATATCCCTCCTAAGTATGGAATGTTGTTATCTCACTCATCGGGAGAAAAACTGTAGGGATCTCTACAATTAGACATGTCTTATGCTACTATTTCAGTATTTGGCCAACCTAAGAAACTTTACAGAGAGACATTAATGAAGTACATAGTTAGTAGTTTAGAAATACCCCAAAACTATCCTATCTATTCTACACCTAATAATATCAACTCTTTCATTTTATGTAATTCTGAAACTGGTATAGAGAACAAAATAGAATTACAATAGAAAAAGAAATACCCAGAGAGTGAGAAAATATTTCATGAATCAATGTGGCACCTAGAATTTAATGGATCAGTGAACAAATTAGGAGCAGGAGTAGGAGTTTGGTTTCAAAACATGGAAAAAAACCATTCTAAAGGTCATTCCTTTAGATTAAACTTCAAATGTACAAACAACATGGCAGAGTATGAAACTCTGATTTTAGGATTATAGATTGTTAGAAATTTAGGAGGCAAAAGAGTTTCTATCATGGGAGACTATAATTTAATTGTAAAACAGATTAGAGGAGATATTCTATGTACAATCCTAGATTAAGCCAATATAGAGAAACAATATTAGATCTCGTAAAAGAATTGATTGAGTGTGACTTTGTTGTAATTCATAGAAAACAAAACATACAAGCACACAGTTTAACAAGTTTTTCTAGTACCTGTAATCTTCCTTTTCAACCAAATTATCAACATATAGAAGAGGTAAAACACGGGCCTACTATATCAGATAATCTAAAATATTGGCATATATTTTCACAGTATGAACAAATCTATCATTTCATGAATGCTGAGGGAGAATTTCAGAATTGTAACATAGATATAGATTGTACAGTAGATGATAAAATAGAGATTGAGATAGATGTAAATAACTTAGATTTTACTAAACCCACTAAATTCACTCAATTATAAATAGAGAATTTAGAAAAGGTAAAGATTGAAGAATTAGCAGATGATGATTCTGACAATTTAAACCTTAAGAATAACTTTCTACCTAAGGGATTAGCCCCATTAGAAGATATTTTTTATTCAAATGATGTTGCAAGAAAACCAAATATGGAACCACTAAGATCAGATATAGAAGAATGAAATATAGGTATAGAAAAAAGGCCAAAACTCTTCAAAATTTTAAAATCCTTACCTCAAAAAGAAAAATTGAAATACATAGCTCTGTTTAAGGAATTTCAGGATGTATTTCCATGGAGTTATGAAGACTTAAAATCTTATGACACTAGAATAATACAACACAAAATACCTATAAAAGAAGACCAAAATCCTTTCAAGCATAAACTTAGAAGAATCAATCTAGTTTTAATGCCTTTGATTGAAAAATAAGTTAAAAGAATGTATGAAGCTCAGATAATTGTATATATGAGATATTATGATTGGGTTTCAAACCTAGTTCTCACTAGGAAGAAAACAGAGGAAATCAGACTTTGTTTTGATTTCCTAAATTTAAATAAGGTGTCCCTAAAATATAACTACCCTCTCCCAAATATGGATCATATTTTATAGAGGGTGGTTGGTTCTTCCAGGATTTCATTTCTTGATGGATTCTCTGGGTATAATGTTAGGTCCCTATATTACTAGTATAGTCCCTTATTATGGTTACTGTAACCCCCTTATTTTTATTATTGTACCATTTCAACCCCCATATTGTTATTATTGTGCCCTTAAATTATTATTGTTAGGTTAGCTAGGATTACATTATGGCCCCACCACAGGAGCTTCACTGTGGGAGCAATACCATACCACGTGGGTTCATATTGGGGGATATATATTGAGGGAAAAATGACATAATATATTTGGGGATATATAGGGGGTAAAGGGTTTTTATATTGACAGGTACAAAAAATGGAGCTCAAAGTTAATGAAAAAATATAAAGGGGTTTAAAAAATGTTAATGAAAAAATGGATACCTACAATATCTAGTGAAGGTGGGGGTTTTTTAAATTGGGAAGGGGTATTCGATTAATATTGGTAGGGGGTTAAATAATGTCATTTTTAGAGGTATTTTCCAATATGTAGTCAAAATAGGGGTACTTTTTAGTATTCCATGAACGCACGTGATGTGTCACAGGTTCATTGAGTGAAGCCCCTGTGGGCCCCACTAGGATTACGTTGTGGCCCCATGGACTCCTATATATAGAAAGGAGGTTTTTGCAATTTGTATCATCCAAGAATTGTTCATTCATGTAATATATTTGAGGTTTCCCCCTCAAAGTGGCTTATTTATAAGGCGTTGATATCTCTTTCCTTCTATTTTTGGAGCTGGTTTCACAACATTTTGTATCAAAGCTTTGGATTCTAGGGTTTTTGCTGGTCCAAACCGGTCAGCGTGGAATTTGCGCTATAATTTTTTGTCTAAGAAGTTTCAAAAGCTGAAATATTTAGAGTACGAAGCTGAAATCCTAAGGAACATCTTCACAAAAAATCAGAGCTTCATTCACAATGTTTTCGGAGATATGATTTGTGGAAGTTAGGGATTTGTGTAGGCTCCTCAATTTAACCTAAATAAGTCATCGCGGAATTTGCACTATAACCTTTTTTCTACAAAGTTTCAGAAGCTGAAATTTTTAGAGAGTGGAGCCACAATCTGGAAGAATATCATCACAAAATTTCAAAGCTTTGTTAACAATATTTTCAGAGATATGATCTGTGTAAGTTAGGTCTTTTTCGTGCTCCCGAATTTCAACTCAAAGAGGTTATCATGGGAAAATCTTCATAACTCTCTCTCTCTGAGCATCGGATTGGAATGATGTAAAAAGTGGCCCAAAGTACATGGACTGTAGTTTATTCTCTATCAATTTTAGAGCCAAAGGAGGAAACAGTGACACGTGGAAATTCGTACAAGTTCGCTCTACTGAACTAGTCCATAATTGGGTCATTATGGGATATTGGACATAAATTTTCCTTGAAGAATCCAAATAAGGTCAAACCTGTGACATTTGAAAGAAGCTTCAGAGGGATACTACAAGTCAAAATTTCAGATATTGAGGATCAACAATTACAGAGATAATTCAATTTCAATATAGAGCTCCTCAAAAGCAAGTAAAAGGTGTGCATATTTTTTTTCCCAAATTGCGTAAGTCTTGTTTGAAGAATCAAGTTGAATTGATTCCAAGGGCATATTGTAGAATATATATCAGTATTAGATTCTAAAATTTCCCCTAAAAATAATTCAACACCCATTAAGCCTATAGAAGGCTCTACTATGACTCATGAAGATGAAGAATGGCAACATGACATATCAAATTTACAAGAGCAAGTGCAACAAATTTCACTCTCGCAAAGAGCAACAAAAAATGACATGGAAGTTCTGAAGAAATGCATGGAAACTAAGACGGATGGTCTAAAGAAAGCCATGGAATCTAAGATGGATGGTTTGAAGAATGGCATGGAAGCTAAGATAGATGGCATGCAAGTTGGCATGGAATATAAAATGGAAAACATGAAGAATGATCTAAAAGCAGAAATGGAAGGTTTGACAAAGTTGATACAACAAATGTTTCCTAATGGTGAATATATATTAGAGGAAACTCATGATGAGAACAAAATAAATGCTAATCGTGATTTCATAAACTCTAATGTTTGCGGGAAGAACCACCATATTCCAAAAATGGATATGAGGAAGTTTGATGGAAATGAGCCTGTGACATGGATACTACGGATGGAGCAATATTTTGATCTCAATAATGTTAAAAACACACAAAAGGTATGCATTGCAACTTTACATTTAGAACAAAATACATTTCTATGGTATTGATGGCCTTGCTCCAGTAAAAAAATTGTCACTTGGTCAATTTTTACAGAGGAAATGATAGCACATTATGAGGATACAAAGAGCAACACCTTTTTTACCCAATTGATAAATCTCAAACAAAAGGGTTTAGTGGGGGAGCACATTGATGACCTCCAAAAATTGAATATGAGGGTAACTGATATTCTAGAGGAACACATGATTGATCTCTTCATAGGTACTTTAAAGGATAACATCCAACATGAAGTTCTCATTTTGGAACCTGATTCATTGGAGAAGGCATTGAGGTTGGAAAGAAAAATTGAATGTAAAATTATGGCGACAAGGAAGCCTACCACTCACTTCTATAAAGAGGAAAGTGTTGCTACTCCTAGATTTCAACAACCTACAAGGTTGACACCACAACAATTGGAAGAAAAAAGAGAAAAAGGGCTTTGCTACAGTTGTGATAGCAAATACACTAAAGGTCATAAGTGTGCTGAGAAGAAATTATTTTACATAGATTATGAAGAGGAAGAAGAAAATGAACAAGAAGAGGATATAAACCAAGAACCAACCCTAGAAGAGGAAGAAATGAGTCTGACCATATCGTGTAATACATTGGCAGGAATTACCACTCCTCAAACTCTAAAGATAGAAGGACATATCAAGAAGAAAAAGGTAATAGTGTTGATTGATTCAGGTAGCACCCATAATTTTATTCATTGTAAGGTAGCCAAGGAATTGAATTGTTTCCTATACCCATCACCAGAATGTCAAGTGATGGTTGCAAATGGATGAACTGTAAATTTCTCTGGAAAATGCCATAATATCAAGCTAACCATGGGGGAATATGTATTTAATATTCGAATGCTTTCCATTCCTATGGGAGGTGTTGATGTTGTACTAGGAGTACAATGGTTACAATATTTGGGGATGGTAGATTTTAATTTTCAAGAACTTTTCTTGATTTTTTTTTCAAAAGGAAAGGAAGTTGAATTACGGGGTATTGCAGGGAAGCTGAGAAAGATAATAATCTCTAATCTCATGACAAATCTTCTAAATAAAGAACAACGAGGCATGATAGAAAATTATGCTCGCTAGAAATTCCAACATCAAAATCATCTATTTCTGCAGATCTCCAAAAAGTCTTTGACAATCATTCCAAGGTTTTTGAAACTCCTAAAGGAATCCCACCTATTCATGATCATGATCATGCTATTAATTTGATTCCGAGAAGTGTTCCTCCAAACATCGGGCCTTATAGATATCCTTATGTCCAAAAGAGTGAAATTGAACGTATGATTGCAGAAATGTTAGAGGCGGGTATAATTCAACCTAGTCAAAGTTCTTTCTCTGCTCCTGTAGTATTGGTACGCAAGAAGGATGGATCATGGCACATGTGTCCTGATTATAGAGAGCTCAATACTCTCACCATTAAAGATAAATTTCCCATTCCTGTGATTGATGAATTATTGGATGAATTACATGGAGCAATTTATTTTACCAAGTTGGATCTGCATTCAGGATATCATCAAATTAGAATGAAGACGGAAGATATTCTGAAAACAACATTTTGAACTCATGAAGGCCATTATGAATTTTTGTTCATGCCTTTTGGCCTTACCAATGCACCTTCTACATTTCAAGGGTTGATGAATTCCATTTTCAAACCCATACTTAGAAAATTTGTGCTATTATTTTTTGATGATATACTAATCTACAACAGGTCTTGGAAGGATCATGTTCAACATGTTGATAGCATCCTCAAACTATTGCAGGAGAAATAATTATATGCAAAACATCCAAATGTTTCTTTGGAGTACAAGAGGCGGAATATCTGGGTCATATTGTATCTCATGAGGCTGTTAAGGTAGACCCTAACAAAATTAAATCCATTAATGAATGGAAAGTCCCCACAACCATAAAGCAGTTGCGACGATTTCTCGGGTTAATAGGGTATTATCACAAGTTTGTTAGGAATTGTGGGAGAATAGCAACACCTCTAACAACATTATTGAATAAAGATGAATTTTCATGGACTCATGAATCAACTAAGGCCTTTGAACATCTTAAAGACGCAATGTTCTTAGCACCGGTCTTAGCTACGCCAAACTTCACAAAAACCTTTATTGTTGAATGTGATGCCTCACGAAATGGAATTGGTGCTTTTTTAATGAAAGAAGAAATACCCATTGCTTTTGAAAGTCGTCTCATCAAAGGTAGGTATTTACAAAAGCCTATTTATGAGAAGGAAATGTTAGCAATACTGCATGCACTAAATAAATGGAGAACTTACCTAATGGGAAGACACTTCAAGGTAAAAACTGATCATGAAGTCTTAAACACTTTTTGGAACAAAGACTATCTTCAGAAGAGCAGCAAAAATGGGTCACAAAGATGTTGGGTTGTGACTTTGAAATAATCTACAAAAAATGGAAGCTAAATGTTGTTTCAGATGCACTCTCAAGAAAGAATGAAGAGGTGGAAGCATTGCTTTGTGCCATTTATATTATCCAACCAGATTGGATAACCGAAGCAAGGGATGAATGGAAGAAGGACGAAGAAGTGTGGACACTCATTCAGAAGTTGCAACAACATCTTAGTACATCTGATACATTTAGTTGGAAAAATGATTTCTTATGGTACAAAGATCACTTATATATTTGTAAGAATTCCCAACTAAAACAAATATTATTTTGGAATTGCACACTTCTCCTTTTGGATAACACTCAGGATTTTTAAAAACTTACCACATGGTGAAGAAAGATTTTTTTTGGGATGGTCTTAAATCTGATATTCAAACGTTTGTGGCGGAATGTTTGGTTTTCTAGCAGAATAAAGGTGAGACAAGTAAGACCCCGGGTCTTCTACAACCTTTATCCATTCCAAGTCAACGTTGGGAGGAGATTTCAATGGATTTTATCACAGTTTTACCTAAGTCCAAAGGAAAGAGTGTCATCATGGTGGTAGTTGATATGCATACCAAGTATGCACACTTTTGTCCATTATCTCATCCATTTAAAGCAAGTACATTTGCTACTACATTTATGGACACAATTCAAAAGCTACATGGAAACCCAAGGGTTAATGTGAGCGACAGAGATCCCATTTTTACTGGAAATTTTTGGATGGAGTTATTTTCTTTTTTAGGTACTCAATTAGTTCATAGCTCATCTTATCATCCTCAATCCGATGGTCAAACATAGGTAGTAAATAAATGTTTGGAAGGATATCTTTGTTGTTTTCTATCTGATAAACAAACACAATGGGTCAAGTGGTTACCTCTCGCTGAATGGTGGTATAACACTTCCTTCCATAGTGCAGCAAAAATGACCCCATTTATGGAACTTTATGGATATCATCCACCATCAATCACACATATTTAAGAGAAAATTCGAAGGTTCAAGCAGTGGAAGATCACATCGAGCATCAAGAAGAAGTTCTCCAACTCTTAAAGCACAACATCAATTTGGCACAAAAACGAATGAAACAACAAGTAGATCAACATCACAGCGAGAGAAGTTTTGATGCAGGAGACTGGGTATTTTTACGACTACAACCATACAAACAAATGTCCCTCAAGCAAGCTAACAAGGATAATAAATTATCACCAAAGTACTATGGTCCTTACAAGGTGTTGCAAAAGATGGGTATTATGGCATACAAATTGGAGCTTCCTGCTTCTTCACGAGTGCATCCAATTTTCCAAGTTTCATGCTTAAAGAAGGTTATAGGTGAAAATCTTCCAGTTCAAATAATATTTCCAAAACTTGATGAGGAAGGAAAAATCATATTGGAACATGAAGCGGTCAAGGAAACCAGAACTCGACAGCTACGAAATTGATCAATTTCAGAGTATCTCATCAAGTGGAAGAACTTACCCACTAAAGATTCTACATGGGAGGATGATAATTTTATACAGAAGCACCCAGAGCTACTCAAGCATTGAGGACAACACTTTTTTGAAGGAGAGGGGCATGTTAGGTCCGTATATTACTAGTATAGTCCCTTATTGTGGTTATTGTAACCCCCTTATTGTTATTATTGTACCCTTGTAACCCCCATATTGTTATTATTGTGCCCTTAAATTATTATTTTTAGGTCGGCTAGGATTACATTGTGGCCCCATGGACTCCTATATATATAAAGGAGGTTTTGTAATTTGTATCATCAAATAATTTTTCATTCATGTAATGTATTGGAGGTTGCCCCCTCAAAGTGGCTTATTTATAAGGCATTTTTATCTCTTTTCTTCTATTTTTGGAGCTGGTTTCACCACATATAACCATATTTTATTTAAACTAGAAGACCAACCAAAGACAACATTTACTACTCCATGGGGCACTTTCATGTATTTGAAAATTCCTTTTGGATTAATGAATGTAGGAGCCACTTTTCAAAGAGATATGGATATAGATTTTGCTAAATAAATTCATGATTTTCTTCTAATCTATCTAGATGACATAACTGTATTTTCAAAAACTGAAAATGAACATATACATCATCTGAGATAAGTGTTTATCAAATGTATGAAATTTGGCATTTCTTTGAATCCCAAAACGACTCTCTTTGTACTTAAACAAGGAAAAATATTAGGGCATATTATATCAAAAGAGGGAATTAGGATAGATCCAGCCATAATAGAGGTCATTTTGAACATAAGCCATCCTAGGAATATTAAGGAATTGCAGGCTTTCTTAGGTAAAATCAATTTTCTCAGAAGATTCATTTCAAACTTAGCATAAATAATTAGAGACCTAAATAACATGTTGAAAAAGACTTAGCACTTAAATGGACTGTAGAGGCTAAAAAATCATTTGAATCAATCAAGCAAGCCCTTACAATAACACCAGTCCTAATAATTCTTGGTTTCAAAAAATATTTTATTATTTTTTCTTTTGCTTCATAACATACTATTGCTACAGTTTTATTGCAGAAAATGATCAGGGCTATGAATATCCCATTTCTTTTTTCATCAAATCATTTAGAGATGCCAAACTGAAGTATAACATAATGGAAAAGTAGTCATTAGCTTTAGTGAAAGCTATCAAAGACTTTAGAGTGTACATATTGTATTCACACATCATAGCTTATGTTCCAAATTCAATAGTAAAGGACATTCTAACTCAGTATGGGCTTGATGGTAAAAGAGGCAATCCACTTGCCACCATTTTGGAATATGACATAGAAATTAAGCCCATCAAACCCATTAAAGGTCAAGGTTTAGCCAAACTCATGGCTGAATCAAATTTTCATGCTTTAGATATAAATTTTATTGCCCAATTAGATGATCAGGAAGAGATGGTGACTCCACATATCAGTGAAGCCTTTTCATATTCACCATGGTATGCAAATATCATATTTGTATTACTAAATTTACAATCTCCTCGTGGGTTGTCAAGAACTAAAGCTATATTTTTAAAGTTAAAGGAAATGAAATTTTGTATCATTGACTGTTTTGGAAAGATCATGGTGGCATTTTATTGAATTGTTTGCTTAAAGATGAAGTTGATAAAGTTATGGAAGATTTTCATGCACATGAATGTGGAGGACACCTTTATTGGAATTCAACTGCAGATAAAATATTGAGAGTTGGTTTTTACTGGCTTACACTTTTGTCATATGTGAAAAAGTATGTGACCTCTTGTCACAAATGTCAAAGCTTTGAATGGAAGGAAAAACTACTGCCTTTACCTCTTAAACCCATCTCCACAGAAATTACTTTTCAGCAATGGGGTTTAGACTTCATTGGTGAAATTCACCCACCATCCTCAACCCAACGCAAAAGTATTTTGATAGCCACAGGCCATTTCACTAAGTGGACATAAGCCATTCCTTCTAGGCAAGCCAGTAATACTGTCATAATCTCATTTTTAGAAAATAATATAATGCCAAGATTTGGATGCCCCCAAAAGCTCATTACTGATAATGCAACTTCCTTCAAGTATAAAAATATGATTGACTTCTGTAATAAATACCACATTACCTTTGGCCATTCCACTACTTATTACCCTCAAGGTAATGGTCTTTCTGAATCATCCAATAAAAGCCTTGTTAATATCATCAAGAAACTACTAGAAGACAATAAAAAGACCTAAAACAAAAGGTTAGTTAATGCCTTATGGGTAGACAGACTTACCACAAGGAATTCTATTGGTACATCCCCTTATCATCTTGTATATGGGATGGATGTTGTGTTTCCATCCTCTTTAGGAGTCAGTGATGAAGATAATCCAAGAACTGTAGGTAGAAACCAATGATATCCAGAGAAGGATAAATCAGACCATACACTTGCAGCAAACCAAGGAGGAAGAATATCTCAAGTCTCAAGTTGTTCAAGATAATATTAAAAATATATTTGACAAGAAGACTAAGGAAGATTATTTTTACATAGGTGACAAAATTCTTAAGTGGGATTCCGAGAGAGAAAATAAAGGTAAACATGGTAAATTTGATTTCGTATGGAAAGGTCCCTATGTCATTTATGGTTACAGAGGTAACGATGCATTCTTTTTGAAGGAGTTGGATGGATCAGATCTTCTAGGTGGACCTATCAATGGTAGAATGCTGAAGCATTACTATTCCCAAGAATAACAATAATTCACTTTATTTACTTTTCTCATTGTAATAACATTGCAGATTTTATATTGGATTGGATGTTTTTCTTATAAATTGAAGCCCGGAGAGAAGGCCCTAAGCTTTGAAAGACAAAATAACATAATTATGAATAATTCAAAGCTCAAAAAACAGTTCCAAGGCAAAAGCACAGTCAAAATCCAAAGCTAATGATCTTAAAGTTCTTGACATTTCACTAGGAAATGTCATCCCCATGTGGAGCCACTATTAGGGTCCTATAATAATAGGATTCATAATTTTGAATTGACTTTTAATAGTCTTGTAATATGTACATACTTTTCTTTCTGCAAAATTATTTTTTCATATTAAAAATAAAAAATGTAAAGACAGTAAAATTCCTAAAATAAAAATCAAAGGACTTGAAAGAAAAAAGATCAAAAGAATAAAAAATGAACCCCAAACAATAAAAATAAATCATGAAAGTGATGCAAATTCAAATGCCACTACTTTTTACTTCACTTTGCAAAATAATATTGTGTGCAGCTTGTCAAAAAATGCCACAATCAATGAAGGTCAAACTGCTTAATCTTGACCTTCATGTTCTAAATTTTCTGTCGATAGATAGAGAATAAAGATCTAGCCAAACAGTTTAATCTTAGTAGATTAGTAGTTAGGTAGAAAATAAATAAGAATCTCAAAATTTTAATCTGAGCCCTTGGAAGTAATAAGGATATAATTATATAGTTTGTTGTTAAAAGTAAAATGAATAAGGTTCTGCAAGCTCTAAAGCGCCCATGTAGATGAAGAAAAAATGTTAGGGTAGATGATGGGTAGGAAGCAGCATCGTTCACAAGGCATCAATAGCTGAAAATTGGTCATTTCATTTACTTACTTACTTTCAAAATCATTCCCCTTTTAAAAATACCCCATCCCCTTCATTTTTTCTCTTTCCCCTTATTTTACTCTTTTCCCCACCACGAAAAATCTCTTTTCCTAAGTTAAAATGCTTATTTCTCTTTGGAAAAGTAAAATATCCTTTATTAAATTCCCTTTTTACTCATAAAACCCCAAAAATACAAATATCCTAAATATACAATCTTAAATTTTATATCGAGCCCCACTGTGAAAATATCCATCCCCGAAATCAATTTTACATTAGAAAGTTAGTGTATTTTTTACAATCCCACTCATATTTAATTATTAACATTTAACTTTATATATTAATTCCCTTAAATACATGTAAATCTCGTATTTAATTAATTCCTATATATATATATATATATATATATATATCCCCAAAACCCTTATTTTATTTATAGACTATAGTTTAATTCCCCCATGTTTTGATTTGTTTTGGGCCCACTGGTTATTACCCCGCCAACTGTAATGTCCCACTTACCCTAACCCCATTGGTTATACATTAAAACCCACTTATTACAAGCCACAACCATATATGTTATAACCTTATCGCATAAACTTAAAATCCTGACCCTATGCATATATAACCTATCGCATCATATTACCCTAGGCCCCACACATGTCCAATCCTCGCAACTCCATAGCATCCTCCCAATCGTCAAATCTTAATTGATCAGATCCATTGGCCCTTATCGCCTATCGCACATTCCATTACCTGATCCTTAACAAACCCAAGACCTTGCGATATTCGTGTTTTTCGGAGCTCCGCTCCTAGCTACGTTGCACTCTTTCATTCGATCGCATCCTCAAGATTTATACTGCCTACCACATTTCGCTCATGCAAAAACCACTCAATTGTATTCCTACCCATTGCAGAAACCACTCTGCTATTTTAATTAACTACCCTTTGCAACCTTTTCTCCACTTTATGTTAAATTTTTCTGCAGAAGAGCTATTGTCGACCTAAAAAGTTGCTGCAGACCTCAGTTTAAGCCCAATTCAACCATAATTCAACCAATTTGTTACTAAAGACATTGCAGAATTGAATTGAAGCACTATAAAGACCATAAGAGCTTCAGAGAACCTTTGTTGCCTCAGAAACCTTCTGCAAACCACAAATCCTCATTTTTCTCTAGGTATTCTTCAATGCTTAGGCCTATTCCTAAAGCTAAAAGGAAGTAATTCAAGTATTTGAGTTAATTTATAAGCCTCTCTAGACCTTAAAAGAATCCCTGTAGCTTCCTAAATCCTTTTTTATACAAACCCTGGACATATTTTTATAGAATTCTGAGGTAGTAAGATTGGTTTTAATCATATAGATTACAATTTGAGCAATTTTAACCTTTGGAGACCATAGATAAGCCCTTGTTTCATCCTTAATAAGACTCAAAACTATTATAATCTTTTAGAGGTCCTCCTAAAGGCCTAAATCAATTTTTCTTAAGTCAAAGATTAATTAATTGAAGAAATTAAAAAAATATGTCAATCCTCTACAACCTTCAGTTGTAGATGTAGAACACACTCCTTTAGCTGAAAAATATTTTAAAATTATGACACGGACACTAAATTTAATCATCTTGAGCTCCAGTACTGGAGCCATGACAAATCCATAGATCGGGCTGATGAAGTTTTTATTTGGGAGTCTAATTTTCCAAAGTATGTTCTCCCACAGACTTTCTAGTGCCCAGAAGTGATTAGACTCTTTCAATCCTGCTATTACCCTGACCAGAGAGCCCTAATTACCCCTAAAAAATAAATCCTTCTCACCATTACAGCTGATTCAATCAACCAGATACTGCAGATAAAACCTAGGCCAAATGAAATCCCTTTGTCCATTGAGGCTCTTACACAGTTATACCTAAATCTGGACTTCCCCAAGCGGTTTCAGATATTTCAAACTTTCATGCCTTCATCTGTGGAAACTCCCAAGACAAATCCCCCCTACCCATCTGCAATATTTTCTGAGAGAACTAGACATATCTTCTCCATGTTGTCTTCCATTCTAGGATATTTTACAGATGAACATGTTGATGCTGCAGTCTTAGGCTTCCTGTCTACTTTCACAATTGGTCATCCTCCTACCACCATTTTTAATTTTTCCCAGTACCTTACTGGAAATATGCATGAACACTTAGTCAAAATTCCTAAAGAAGGTGTTTTCAAATAATTTTCAGTCCTATTCCATATTTTTTTATATTTTCAATCAGAGAAATTTGCCATCAACCTTCAAAATCTTGATGTTGAATTTAACCCACAATTAGTTGTATTTTGGACTCCTTTAAACAAGAAAGACTCCACACAGTCCACCTACAAAGAATTCATTGACTCTTTTATTCATCCTATAGTCAATATGCTGAACAACAACATAAAACCAAGAATTATTGATGAAATTAAGAAGGTCCTACAATTTTCCGAGCATAATAGGATAGGAGATTGGTACTTGTATCAAAACCATACAGATTTTAGAGTATATGGATCAAATATTATTCCATATAAACTGCCCAAATACCTCCCAATGAGGTTATTTTCCCTTGAGTACATTAGACATATTCTTAATTCTGATGGAATCAATTTCTTTCCAGCTAAGAAGAAGACACAATTCAAAATAAAAAATCAGTTTGGCCCTTTTATTTGTAACAGTAGAGATGCAAGTCCAGAGGCTAAAAAGTATTTGTAGGAGTTTAAATTCAGTAAGAGTTTTTTGTGGTATTATGATCGTCAAGAGTAATAAGTAAATTCAGAGTTAAATCCAAATTAACTCCTTTTGTACATGAGAAAAAATCAGACATTGAGAAATAGTCCAATCAGTCTGAATGGTTGGAGAACACTTTGATAGAGGCAGAGAAGCAAGGTGATACTATTCAATTCTTGCAAACTCCAGCCCAAGAATATAGAAACTAAAAAAAAATCATAGAAGAAGGATAATACACTACAGAGACTACAACTAAAACTAAATTTAAATTGATGTACAGGAAGAAGCCAAAATTAAATCATGTCAATGAGCAAGTAGAAACACATCAGCCTTCAACTTCAAACACTCATCTAATTCAGAAACAACACAGTGTTTAAGTATCCTCATCCAGCAAACTAGTAGATAAGGAGATGGACATTATGCAGAAATAAAAAGAGATAAAGATGAAAAATGAAGCCTTGAAGACTGATACATATAACCAGTAGTGGAAAAAATCACCCAGTGACCAAAGTAGATTGCTCTCTACTTTTGACTACAAAACTAGGAAGATAAAAATGACCTTCTTGCAGCCTAAAGTGAAGCATCCCAAAACATCAGATGATTACAAAAATACATCATATGAAGTTCAAGAAGAAGATCTTCATCATATTGATCATATATAATTTCACAAACAAGCAGGTGAAATGCTTTATTCTACAATGAATAATAAATCCATGAGTGTACAGAAGTGACAAAACACTCTTGGGAACATCAAAGATGTAATATTACCAATTAGTCATGAGCTAATTGGAATATTAGTTTTTGCTTTATTACTTTGTTTACAGAATAAAAGAGAAAAGGAGGTCCATAATACTCCTTAATAATGAATAAATCAATTCCAAATGTGAAAAGGCTAAATATTGGCTATTAAATCAAGCACCCTTAGGTGTAAAAAGGGTTGGACACTTTGACTGGGTCAACCTTGACCAAATATACAGTGCAATCATGGAGGAGTGCCCATCAATGAGGCACAACGTAGTTTTAGATGGAGATGCCTTGTGTGAAAGAAGTTATTTCATTGGAATTGGTTTAGGGTTTGCAAGCTCTTAACTTATAAAAGGAAGAGGATGGCAGAATTAGAAGGTTGTTTATGATTATCAGATTTCTGAATAATGGTTTGTTTATACACATATCTTTCTCTTGTTGTTTAGGTGAGATTGAATTTTTTTTAGCATTGGGTGTTCTTGGTTGGGAAACCCACCTCTTCCCATTGAGTAGCTCTTGGGAGAGTTTGCATTGTATTGTCCACTATCTGGCTGAACGTCAAGCTTCTTCTTTCAACTACAATGTAGATCCTATTGAGGGTTTGGTTTTCTTTGCAAGCTGCAACAATTGGAGACTAGATCTTTTAGATCTAGGAAATTTCAGTGCTCCTTTTCACTGGAGGATACTTCTACTTCATTGGGAGGAGAGTATTGGAGGACTTGAGCTTCATTTTCAGATCTTGGGATGTGGCCAACCACATTTTGATCCCTACAGCATAGTTTTACTTCCAGATCTGCATTATTCCTGTAGGTGCAGTTGCAGGGTGTTTTGGCACACCACTTGGAGAGTTGGTTTTCAAGTGTTGAGGATCTGCCATTCACTTTGGAGATATATTGGATGATATCATTCTCTTTTCCATATTAGATCAGATCCACTTTCCAAATCTGAACATTTCAGTAGATCTGCAGTATTATATCTCAGATCTACAACTTGTACATGGTGTTTTGCTTAAAACCCCAAGGGGATTCTTTAGAGGAGCTGATATAGTTTATGGATCTATTATAGATCTAAATTTTCATGAAATTATCTGCTCTCGATCTGATGTGTAATCTACAACTGTTGCAAACCAACAAAATAACACTGTAAGGCTTTTTCCAGTCTTTATATATGGTTGCAGCACCTCATTCTGAGGGTTTTCTTTTATTGGATACTCTTATTTCCTATCATGCATCTTATGGGCCATCTTTTACATCTATTTTTCTCTTGTAAATTCAAATTAAAGGTCTCCAGATTGGCATCCTACTTTTTCTATGATAATCTGCATTATTTTCCTTTCTTTCTACATTGTATTGCTGCATTACCCATTTGGGAATATTACAGTGGTATCAAAGCATCATCTTGGCACAGTCTGTGCTTTCTGAGAAGCCAATATGTCTTCTGAAGAAAAAAAGCCTCTTACTGACAGAGAGAAGAGGCATTTAAAGAGAAGACAAAAAATTTGATTACACAAATGATAATGAAGACAAGGGTAAAGCCCCTTAATCTAGAGGTGAAGATGAAGATAAGGATTTTCCTAAGATCCTTCTTAGAGCCATGCAAGACCTTGCTAGAGAGATCAAAGAGATGAGAATGGACATAATCAAGGAATAATCTAAAGGATTTCATCTTGCAGAAGGCTCTGGTATGTCTCATCACTGGAATGATCAACCAGTGCATCATCCACAAGTTTCCCAACTCTCTACCATACCTACATTTTAGGCTGTGGGAAATGAAGGGTTTCAAGAACATGAATCCCTTGAAGACTATTTTGAAGAATATAAGTCTGAAAATTCGAGATTCAAATATCACTTGAGTTTTCAGGAGTTTTGTCACATAAAGTACAATAGAATACCAAGGCATCATCATATAGGTAGTGGATTCTTTCAGAATCATGATTGACACCACACTATGGGCAGATTCTTTTTACCCGATTTTGATGGGTCATCCAAGTGTTCTGCCAAATATTGGGTAGAAAAAATTGACCTATAATTCCAGTGGAACAAGGTTCCAGAGATGGAGGCTATCAAGATTGCAGCACTGCACCTTGAAGGTGAAGCACATGACTAGTGGTTCCATGACTTGTCTACATTAGGTCATGCCAATGTGACTAGTTATTCAGAGTTCACTAGAAGGCTGGTGGAAAGATTTTATAGAAGAGATCCAGAGGCACCATTCATGAGCCTTGCAAAGTTGAAACAATCAGGTAATACATAAACTTACATCTCTGAATTTTTAAGACTTTCTGTTATGGTTCCTGATTTTTCTGCAAAAAGAAGGGTGTACATGTTCATTAATGGTTTAGATGAACCTCTTCATGGGTTGGTTAAATCTACCAAGCCCGCTACCCTCCATGATGCTATTGAAAGGGCTAGAGACCTTCAAGATGCCTTTCCCAAACCAAAGGAAACTTTTTAGCATAAGCCCTCTTTTCCTTCAAAGGGAAAGGAAGAAAAGGTTGCTCGTTCAAAGGAGAGCTCATACAAGAAACCTCTTGATGATGATGTTCAAGGGGATATAAGAAGAAGGAAGCTTTACCTCACTTGCCGAGAATCATGGGAACCTGGACATAGATGTGCAACTGGAAAATCACATTACATAGAGGTCTTCTCAGATGATGAGGAGGAAGAAGAATATTGTTAGGTCCCTATATTACTAGGATAGTCCCTTATTGTTATTAGTGTAACCCCCTTATTGTTATTATTGTACCCTTGTAACCCCCATTTTGTTATTATTATGCCCTTAAATTATTATTGTTAGGTCGGCTAGGATTACATTGTGCCCCACTAGGATTACTTTATGGCCACATGGACTCCTATATATAGAAATGAGGTTTTGTAAATTGTATCATCCAAGAATTGTTCATTCATGTAATGTATTGGAGGTTTCCCTGTCGAAGTGGCTTATTTCTAAGGCGTTGATCTCTCTTTTCTTCTATTTTTGGAGCTAGTTACACAACATTTGGTATTAGAGCTTTGGATTCTAGGGTTTCGCTGCTCCAAACAGGTCATCGTGGAATTTTCGCTATAACGTTTTTTCTACGTAGTTTTAGAAGCTGAAAATTTTAGGGTGTGAAGAAAAAATTGTGAGGAACATCGTCAAAAAAATTTAGAGCTTGGTTCACAATATTTTTGGAGATATGATCTGTGGAATTTAGGTCTTGTTTGAGGATCCTAAACAGGTCATCGTGGAATTTTCGCTATAATGTTTTTTCTACGAAGATTCAGAAGCTGAAATTTTTAGGGTACGAAGCATAAATCCTAAGAAAAAGCGTCAAAAAAATTCAAAGCTTGGTTCGCAACATTTTCAGAGGTATGATCTGTGGAAGGTAGTGCCTTTTCAGGCTCTTGAATTTCATCTCAAAGAGGTGATTGTGGGAAAATCTTCATGTTGGGAAAAATACTGAGAGGGGGGGGGTGAATCAGTATTTACTGCATACTCAAAAATTTTCACTTTTTCATTCCTTAAAACCCATACGCTACTTTCCTTTAGTAAACTCGCGTATATACGCGGATATCTTTCATGCAACTCGCGTATACACAGAGATCTAATTATGTCATTAGTTATTTGCTTATATCATTCCATTATTCATTCATCAGATGTTCAATAAACAGTAAACATGTGCAGTAAGAACAGAATAAACCATCACACAAAGCATCACACATGAACACCGGGATTTTTAGGTGGAAACCCAAGTCGGGAGAAAACCACCGCTGCAGTTGCTCAGCCTTCAATATTTTATTATAGAGAAAAAATCTTACAACATATGTGCTGGTGCAGACTCCTACTAGCACACATGCACCCACCTGCGCTCATTTACCAGCCTCTCCTGGAAGGGAGCTCCAACCCCCTGAATCGTTTACCAGCCTCTCCTGGAAGGGAGCTACGACCCCCTGCTCTCGTTTACCAGCCTCACCTGGAAGGGAGCTACAACCCCCTGACTGAAGGCTACAACCCTCAGCACCTTTATGGACCACGTTTCATCAATTTTCACACTGGATCCAACAACTTCAATAGAACAACACTTGCAGGCCACGTTTCATCATATTTTCAGACTGGACCCTCTCCATACATTTAAGCACAGTCAAACATCAACAACAGATAGCTAAAACACAGCAGATCAGATCAGACATTTCATACCCCTTACTTCAGCAAACCCTAGTTTGCATACGCACTTTTCTTTCACTGATGTCGCGTATATACGCGCTTCAATCCACATCAACCAGCGTATACATCTGCACATAAACTTCACTGCGCATACGCGATTTTTCTTCAGAGAAGCCGCGTATATACGCGCTTCCTCTGCGGCTAACTAGCGTATGGATCTTCAACCATTACAGAGCTGCATACTTCAACAGATCAGATATTCAGTTCAGATTCAACCCTTTACTTCAAACAGATGTTCGCCTCATCACAGATCTAATCACTCCATAAATAGATCTAGTAGATACAAATACATTTCAGATCTAGATATCCCGCTTCATCATTTCTTCATAGGTGCTTCATAGATTGAGATCTATCATCAAACCTTTACCCTTTCCATACATATATACTTCACAGAGAAGTATTCATTCAAGCTCAGACATCTTACACCCACACTCATGATTTTCACAATGAATTTCTTCTCCTTATATAGGTTTATCTTTTTTCAATACCACGGGCCTTTCCTTCTGTAGGCAAACAATACCACAGACCTTAATACCACGGGCCTGCAATACCATGAGCCAAAACAATACCATATTTAAAACTACATTACTTCAGATGGTATTCTGGGCCAGGTCACCTCAAACCAGTCCTTCACAACCACAATGGGTGATACCCACATGGTGGTTACCCCTGGTTTTTCACTTTATGAGCGCTTTTGCCCATACGCGACTTGGCACGTTCTTACCCACGTGCATACGCGACTTCTCCTAGATAAATCCATGTATGCCTTGAGACATACTCTTTTCATCATAGATCTAGCACATACTGAATTCCTTTCGTCATTACCTTCTGTACTCACTGTAGATACATCAGATTTAGTTCATCAAGGCATATTCTATCAAGCACAACTTCATCAGTAGATTTATGTTATCTTCTATCCAAGTGGTTTTCAAGAGACCTTTTTCAGCATCATATTATGTAAACATCATTTACCAAGTCCATCAAGTCAAGAATAACTTCATCAGGTGAATTGCCATCAAAGACAACACATGTCAACAGTCGCATGTCTTCATCTTCATTCAGTGGGTTGCCATCAAGGACAACACTCTGCATCATATTGCCAACACTTCATAACTCTCTCTCTGAGCATCGGATTGGAGCTCTGTAAAAAGTGGTCGCAAGAAAAAAGACTTTAGTTTCTTGGATATCAATTTCAAAGTCGAAGGACAAAACAGTGACACATGGCAATTCGTACAATTCACTCTATTGAACCAATCCATAATTAGGTCATTGTGGGAGATTGGACACAACTTTGTCTTGGAGAATCCAAATCAGGTCAAACCTATGGCATTTGAAAGCTAATTCAGAGGGCTACGTTGGTACCAAAATTCAAAAATTTAAGTGCTGCAATCATAGAGATAATCCAATTTCAATATCGAGCTCCTCAAAAGCAAGAAAAAGGTGTGTATTTTTTTTTCCGAATTGCATAAGTCTTGTTTGAAGAATCAATTTGAATTGATTCCAAGGGCATATTGTAGAATACATATCAGTATTGGGCTCTAAACTATGCCCCGTAAAAATAATTCAACAACCATTAAGCCTTCAGAAGGCTCTACTATGACTCATGAAGATGAAGAATTGCAACATGATCTATCAAAATAACAAGAGCAAGTGCGACAAATTTCACTCTCGCAAAGAGCAACAAAAAATGAAATGGAAGTTTTGAAGAAAGGCGTGGAAGTGAAGATGGACGGTTTGAAGAAAGGCGTGGAAGCTAAGATGGATGGCATGGAAGCTAAGATGGATGCCATGGAAGTTGGCATGGAAGCTAAGATGGATGACATGAAAGACAACATGGAAAACATGAAGAATGATCTAAAAGCAGACATCGAAGGTTTGACAAAGTTGATACAAGAAATGTTTCCTAATGGTGAAAATATAGTAGAAGAACCTCATGATGAGAACAAAATAAATGTCAATCGTGATTTCATAAACTCTAATGTTGGCGGGAAGAACCACCATATTCAAAAAATGGATATGAGGAAGTTTGATGGAAAGGATCCTGTAACATGGATACTACAAATGGAGCAATATTTTGATCTCAATAATGTGAAAAACACACAAAAGGTTTGCATTGTAACTTACATTTAGAACAAAATACATTTTTATGGTATCAATGGCTTTGCTCCCGTAAAAAAATTGTCACTTGGTCAATTTTTACGGAGGAAATGATAGCACATTATGATGATACAAAGAGCAACACCTTCTTTAGCCAATTGATAAATCTCAAACAAAAGGGTTTAGTGGGGCAGCACATTGAGGACTTCCAAAAATTGAATATAAGGGTAACTAATATTCTAGAGGAACATAGGATCGATCTCTTCATAGGCACTTTAAAGGATAACATCCAACATGAAGTTCGTGTTTTGGAACCGGATTCATTGGAGAAGGCATTCAAGTTGGCAAGAAAAGTTGAATGTAAAATAATGGCGACAAGGAAGCCTACCACTCAATTATATAAAGAAGGAAGTGTTGCTACGTCTAGATTTCCACAACCTACAAGGTTGACACCACAACAATTGGAAGAAAAAAGAGCAAAAGGGCTTTGCTACAGTTTTGATAGCAAATACACTAAAGGTCATAAGTGTGCTGAGAAGAAATTATTTTACATAGATTGTGAAGAAGAAGAAGAAAATGAACAAGAAGAGGATATACACCAGGAACCAGCCCTAGAAGAGGAAGAAATGAATTCGACCATATCGTGTAATGCACTGGCAGGAATTACCACTCCCAAACTCTCAAGATAGAAGGACATATCAAGAAGAAAAGGGTAATAGTGTTGATTGATCCAGGTAGCACCCATAATTTTATTCATTATAAGGTAGCCAAGGAATTAAATTGTTTCCTATACCCAGCACCAGAATGTCAAGTGATGGTTGCAAATGGAGGAACTATAAATTGCTCTGGAAAATACCATAATATCAAGCTAACCATGGGGGAATATGTATTGACTAGTCCAATGCTTTCCATTCCTATGGGAGGTGTTGATGTTGTACTAGGAGTACAATGGTTACAATCTTTGTGTAGAAATGTGAATAATTTGCTGAATTATTCACCGAGATTATCCTGGTCACATACTATTTGAGCTTCATACATAACACATAATCTCTTCTACGCATTAATCATCACATGCGGAAATAAAAACAACAAGCGGTATTGAAAACATTCACATGCGCACATTGAAATTCAACACATATAACATAGTATGTATACCGGGGAAAGCTTACAGCTGAAAACCCCCTACTGTCTATATATTATAATGAAGAAGAATCATGTAACAATCTCAGTACAATATTCCTCACAAGTACTCAGTACTGTCTCCAAAAGTTACACACAAACAAGCTCAGTTTTGAACAAGTCATAGGTTCAAAACTCCTCCTCTGTTTGTCTTCCTCTACTGCGCAATCCAAGATGAGAGAATGGATGGAATGAATTCAAATTCCCTTGGCGTTAACTGTGCAATCCTCATTGGCAATCTCCCTCAATGTTTGTGCAAATCTCATGCACACTATAGTCACAACCGATAGTAGACTCCACCTTTCACCTACCTCTAACATCGGTCTCCACTGAACTGTCCATGCATTGCAGTTAACTGATGTGTTCATTAGTTGAATTATGAGTTAATAATTAGTGAATTAATTAATAATTAATTCACACCACTCATCATTAGTGTATTTTCCAGTTAGACTAAATACAACTAGTTCAACTAAGTTAAACCGAACACAACTCCACCAACTGTCTCATCAACTCCACCAAACTCCGCCACTTGAGTTCTAACTGAAGTCAACCATGCATTAGCTCAAATAACCCATAGGAAAAGCGTATTTCCTTCTCACAATGATGTGCCATATATGTAGCTCAAATCAAGTGCTCCAAGAGGATAAGATAATGTTTATAGTCTAAATATTATTAAGGGTTAATAATATTTGACTGTTCTATTTTTAGACAGGCAGTCTAAAAATAGACTTCGACCTGTATGTCTAAAAATAGATGTCCATCTATTTTTACCAACTTGACCAATCATCCAAGAATAGCATCCCAAAACTCCTAGACTATGCTCCATATGTCTAAAAATAGACATAGTCTAAAAATAGACTTTTCGACAAAAATCACATGTGTGGTCCCCACCTAGTTTAGGTGATCACTTTCCAATTGGGATCAGGAAAGATGTTTCAGGAGGCCTCCTTCACTGTTTTTTGTTTCCATTTTCAACACTTTGGGGATGGTAGCTTTTAATTTTCAAGAACTTTTCTTGAAATTTTTTTCGGAAGGAAAGGAAGTCGAATTACGGGGTATTGCAAGGAAGATGGGAAAGATAACAAGCTCTAATGTCATGACAAAGTTTCTAAAGAAAGAACAATGAGGCGTAATTTCAAAATTATGCTCACTAGAAGTTCCAACATCAAAATCATCTATTTCTACAGATCTCCAACAAGTCTTGGATTATCATTCCAAGGTGTTTGAAACTACCAAAGGACTCCCACCTATTAGTGATCATGATCATGCTATTCATTTGATTCCAGGAAGTGTTCCGCCAAACATCCGGCCTTATAGATATCCTTACGTCCAAAAGAGCAAAATTGAACGTATGATTACAGAAATGTTAGAGGCGGTTATAATTCAACCTAATCAAAGTTCTTTCTCTGCTCTTGTAGTATTGGTACACAAGAAGGATGGATCATGGCGAATGAGTCCGGATTATAGGGAGCTCAATAAGCTCACTATTAAAGATAAATTTTCCATTCCTGTGATTGATGAATTATTGGATGAATTACATGGAGAAACTTATTTTACCAAGTTGGATCTTCGTTCAGGATATCATCAAATTAGGATGAAGATTGAAGATATTCCATGAACAGCATTTTGAACTCATGATGGTCATTATGAATTTTTGGTCAGGCCTTTTGGCCTTACCAATGCACCTTCTACATTTCAAGGGTTGATGAATTCCATTTTCAAACCCTTCCTTAGAAAATTTCTGCTAATATTTTTTGATGATATACTAATCTATAGTAGGTCTTGGAAGGATCATGTTGAACATGTTGACAGGGTGCTCAAACTATTGCAGTTGAAACAATTATATGCAAAAACATCCAAATGTTTCTTTGGAGTACAAGAGGTGGAATATCTGGGTCATATTGTATCTCACGAGGGTGTTAAAGTAGACCCTAACAAAATTAAAGCCATTAAGGAATGGAAATTCCCTGCAACCATAAAGCAGTTGCAAGGATTTCTCGGGTTAACAGGGTATTATCACAAGTTTATTAAGAATTATGGGAGAATAGCAACACCTCTAACAACATTGTTGAAGAAAGATGCATTTTCATGGACTCCTGAAGCAACTAAGGCCATTGAAACTCTTAAACATGAAATGTGCGTAGCACCGGTCTTATCTACGCCAGACTTCACAAAAAACTTTATTGTGGAATGTGATGCCTCAGGAAATGGAATTGGTGTCGTTTTAATGCAGGAAGGAAGACCCATTTATTTTTAAAGTCATCGAATCAAAGGAAAGTATTGACAGAAACCTATTTATGAGAAGGAAATGTTAGCAATACTGCATGCACTAAATAAATGGAGAACTTACCTAATGGGAAGCCACTTCAAGGTAAAAACTGATCATGATAGTCTTAAACACTTTTTGGAACAAAGACTATCTTTAGAAGAGCAGCAAAAATGAGTCACAAAGATGTTGGTTTATGACTTTGAAATAATATACAAAAAATTAAAGCTTAATGTTGTTGCAGATGCACTCTCAAGAAAGATTGAAGAGGTGGAAGCATTTCTTTGTGCCATTTCTATAATCCAACCAGATTGGGTAACCAAAGCAAGAGATGAATGCAAGAAGGAAAAAGATGTATGGACACTCATTCAAAATTTGCAGCAAGATCCTAGTACATCTGATACATTTAGTTGGAAAAATGATTCCTTATGGTACAAATATCGCTTATATATTTGTAAGAATTCCCAACTAAAACAAAATATTCTTCTGTAATTGCAAACTTCTCCTTTAGGAGGACACTCAGGATTTTTAAAAACTTACCACAGGGTGAAGAAAGAATTTTTTTGGGATGGCCTTAAATCTGATATTCAAAAGTTTGTGGCAGAATGTTTGGTTTTCCAACAACATAAAGTTGAGACAATTAAGACCCCGGGACCTCTACAACCTTTATCCATTCCAAGTCAACGTTGGGAGGAGATTTCAATGGATTTTATCATAGGTTTACCTAAGTCCGAAGGAAAGAGTGTCATCATGGTGGTAGTTGATAGACTTACCAAGTATGCACACTTTTGTGCATTATCTTATCCATTTAAAGCAAGTACAGTTGCTACTACATTTATGGATAGAATTCAAAAGCTACATGGAAGCCCAAGGGTTATTGTGAGCGACAGAGATCCCATTTTTACCGGAAATTTTTGGACGGAGTTATTTTCTTGTTTGGGTACTCAATTAGCTCATAGCTCATCTTATCATCCTCAATCTGATGGTCAAACTGAGATAGTAAATAAATGTTTTGAAGGATATCTTTGTTGTTTTGTATCTGATAAACAAACACAATGGGTCAAGTGGTTACCTCTTGCTGAATGGTGGTATAACACTTCCTTCCATACTGCAGCAAAAATGACCCCATTTATGGCACTTTATGGATATCATCCACCATCCATCACATCATCCTTAAGGGAAAATTTGAAGGTTCAAGCAGTGGAAGATCACATCGAGCATCAGCAAGAAGTTCTCCAACTCTTAAAGGATAACCTAAATTTGGCACAAAATCGAATGAAACAACAGGCAGATCAACATCACAGCAAGAGAATTTTTGATGTAGGAGATTGGGTATTTTTACGACTACAACCATACAAACAAATGTCCCTCAAGCAAGCTAAGAAGGATAATAAATTATCGCCAAAGTACTATGGTCCTTACAAGGTGTTGCAAAAGATTGGTACTATGGCATACAAATTGGAGCTTCCTGCTTCTTCGCGAGTACATCCAGTTTTCCATGTTTCATGCTTAAAGAAGGTTATAGGTGAAAATATTCCAGCTCAAACAATATTTCCAGAACTTGATGAGGAAGGAAAAATCATATTGGAACCTGAAGCGGTCATGGAAACAAGAACTCGACAGCTACGGAATCGATCAATTTCAGAGTATCTCATCAAGTGGAAGAACTTACCCACTGAAGATTCTACATGGGAGGATGAGAATTTTATACAGAAGCACCTGGAGCTACTCAAGCACTGAGGACAACACTTTTTTGAAGGAGAGGGGCATGTTAGGTCCCTATATCACTAGTATAGTCCCTTATTATTGTTAGTGTAACCCCCTTATTGTTATTATTGAACCCTTGTAACCCCCATTTTGTTATTATTGTGCCCTTAAATTATTATTGTTAGGCCGGCTAGGATTACATTGTGGCCCACTAGGATTACATTATGGCCCCATGGACTCCTATATAGAAAGGAGGTTTTGTAAATTGTATCATCCAAGGATTTTTCATTCATGTAATGTATTGGAGGTTGCCCCCTCGAATTGGCTTATTTCTAAGGCGTTGATATCTCTTTTCTTCTATTTTTGGAGTTGGTTACACAACAAATATGAACCAAGAAGAGGTCACAGTGCTGACACTATAGGAGGAGAACCAACACCATCAAGAGATGGGAAGGGAGCAATTGCTCCTATTGGAGGCACTCTTTCATCTTTGAGAGGAGTTCCCAAGTACTTGACCTTAATATTTCAAGGTTCCATCTTGAATCAGAGGGTTTATGTTTTGATTTATAGTGGGGCTACCCACAATTTCATTAATGCCCAACTAGTGCAAAGGAGGGCAATACCCACTGATGTTTTTGAGGGATTCTCTGTTTTGGTCCCAGGAGATAGAAAAATGCAATGCCTGCATTATGTACCATCATTATCAATCACCATGGGGACATATACATTGATTGATCACTTCTTTGTGGTTGACATACCTGACACTAATGTGATTTTGGGTGTTTAATGGTTGATTACATTGGGAAAAGTCACCACTGATTGGGAGGCTTTGCAAATGGAATGGGTGGATAAGAAGAGTGGTGAGACTCAAATGTTCAAATGCATGCATACATATACCTCACATACCACTTCCACATAAAAAACATATATGGATTTTTGCAGTGGAAGCAAGGACCTTACAGTCCCATCTATCATGCTCATGAGATTGTTGCATGGGACAATATTATCTAGTGGCAAACCACCTAGGAGGCCACCTGATTCAGATTTTGTGGGAGATGTCTCACAACATGAAGCTCCAAGAATCGATCCAAGAGGGATGGGAGCATTGGAAGACAATGATACGGTGCTAGGATCTTGGGTAGGCTCAAGGAAGAGGGAGATATTCTCCCAACATCATCATTACCCACTCTCATTTCAGATTTTGCACTGTGGGAGGAGAACCATGGAAGGGATGACCTTCCAACATGTACCTTTGGCATGGGATATGTCAAGGAGGAGAGAAGCCATATGACAGAAATTTGTGTTGATAGATCATCATCATTGTCACTATGGGAGATTGATCCATATTGGAAATCCCAACTTTTGGTGGATTACTCTAAGGATCTTCACACATGCATGATACTTGATGACCAACTACATGAAGAGGAATATTCAATCCAAGAAGGAATCATCTATTATCATGGTAGGATATTCTTTTCTAGAGCCTCCAAGCTCGAGGATAAGTTGCTACAAAGGGCCTATGAAGAGTTTTGTTTTAGCCACACATATCCCATGAGATTATACAACATCATCCTGAGGAGCTATACTTGGAAAGGCTTTGAAGGAGAACTACATCATCATTTTCAAAGATGCATGTACCATGTGGAGTTGGGTCAGCAACATAACTCTATAAAGGATTTAATCCAGCCATTTCTTTCTCTTTTTGAGGAAGGGGATAGATCTATGCACCACTCCATTTGCTTAAGGAGGAATTTTGGTGAAGAGAATTCTCATGTAAATAATGTTTCATTTGATTATTGTTTCCATTATTTCACCATGTATATGCAAGCCATCACTCCAAGGAGGAGTATTGTACCTTATAAACTTCATGGCCTACTTTGGGCCACAAAAATTTCTGAACATGGCCACTCCCTTGGAGGAAAAAGGGATATTTTGCTTCATGATGGGTGCATTCCTAAAGCACCAAATATATCTCACACTTTTAGCCATGGTGAGATGTCTTGGACAGCAAGTAAGTGGTGGGGAAACCACTTACCACATCATGATATGATGCAGCAAGGAGATGTACTATGTTGGTTCTACATGTGGGACTATGACCCACTTCCATATGCACAAATTTATGTTTTTATATATGTAGTTTTGATCCCATACATGGATGGTGTACTTGTACTTTTTATGGGGATGTATGGAGGTAGGATGGGAGGTATGTATGTTCCCTATGGGATGGATATTCTCCATGTATATTATGCTACATGTTTGAGGGAGAACATTGGGAAAACCATATTTGTTTCATTTGAGCTATTGTCTCCTTATGGGATGGATTATTTGCATCCCGTGAGAACTTTGGAGGATAAATTCATGGATGGATGGATTGGTGAACACTTCGCTTATGGAGGAAGCTTATCACATGTTGGTGGCACCAATGGAGGACGAGAAGAGTTTCAGCACTCACCTTGTCAGTTTCTTGAGGAAAAACAACATTTGGGAGGGGAGGACTGTAATATTCCCAATTAGTCATGAGCTAATTGAAATATTCATTTTTGTTTTATTACTTTGTTTAAAGAATAAAAGAGCAAAGGAGGTCCATAATACTCCTTAATAATGAATAAATCAATGCCAAATGTGAAAAGGATAAATCTTAGTTGTTAAATCAAGCACCCTTAGGTGTGAAAAGGTCTGGCCATTTTGACTGGGTCAACCTTGACCAAATCTACAGCATTGTCATGGAGGAGTGGCCATCAATGAGGCACAACGCATTTTTAGATGGAGATGCCTTGTGTGAAAGAAGTGATTTCATTAGAAATGGTTTAGGGTTTGCAAGCTCTTAACTTATAAAAGGAAGAGGATGGTAGCATTAGAAGGTTGTGGATGATTATCAGATTTCTGAATATATTGTTTGTTTAGACATAAATCTTTCTCTTGTTGTTTAGCTGAGATTGAATGTTGTTTAGCATTGGGTGTTCCTAGTCGGGAATCCCACCTCTTCCCATTGAGTAGCTCTTGGGAGAGTTTTCATTTTACTGTCCACTATCTGGCTTAAGGCCAAGCTTCTTCTTTCAACTACAATGCAGATCTTGTTGAGGGTTTGGTTGTCTTTGCAAGCTGCAGCAAGTGGAGACTAGATCTTTCAGATCTTGGACTTTTCAGTGTGCCTTTTCAGTGGAGGAGACTTCTACTTCATGGGAGGAGAGTATTGGAGTACTTGAGCTTAATTTTTGGATCTTGTCATGTGGCCAATGACATTTTGATCCCTACAGCGTAGTTTTACTTCTAGATCTGCATTATTCATGTAGTTGCAATTGCAGGGTGTTTTCGCACACCATGTGGAGAGTTGGTTTTCAAGTGTTGGGGATCTGCCCTTCACTTTGGAGATCTATTGGAGGAGATCACTCTCTTGTTCATATCAGATCAGATCCACTTTCCAGATCTAAACATTTCAGTAGATCTACAGTCTTATATCTCAAATCTACAACTTGTGCATGGTGTTTTGTTGAAAACCCCAAGGGGATTCTTTAGAGGAGCTTATATAGTGTATGGATTTGTTATAGATCAGACTTTTCATGCACTTATCTACTCTAGATCTGATGTTTAATATACAATTGTTGTAGACCAATAAAATAATGTTGTAAGGCTTTTTCCAGTCTTTATATATGGTTGGAGCACCTCATTTTGAGGGTTTTTTTTCATTGGAGACTTGTATTTCCTGTCATGCATCTTATGGGCCATCTTTTACATCTATTTTGTTGTTGTAAATACAAATGAAATGTCTCCATATTGGCCTCATGATTTTTCTATGATGATCTATGCTATTTTCCTGTCTTTCTGCATTGTGTTGCTGCATCCCCCATTTGGGAATATTACAAAAGATTAGCTTAAATTTGAAAAGGCATCCTCGTAGGCTAAGGATAACGAAATGAAATCACTGGAAGATTTGATTATTGAAGTAGGACATGATCCAACAAATGTAAAAGTAGCAGATGAATTGATAAAGAAGAAGAATACATATATTTCTACGTTAAAGAAGCAACTAAAGTTTCCTCCTACTGAACATTCTCAACCAAAAGAAGTGTTATAGGATGTAAATCAGAAATATGAGATGATATATCTCATACTTCAGCTGAATTCCCAGATAAAAGAAATGGAGAATGAGATGGACAAGCTGGTCCAGGAGAAAAAGGTCAGAGAAGAATTCCCTATAGCTGTAATTCTTTTAGTCACAACAGATGTGCCTTCTACACTAGTAGAATCATTGGCTCCTATAGTCCTAATGGCTACAACACTTCCTGTCACCTCATCAACAACTTCAGCAACAGAGTCTTCAACAACATCAATAAAACCTATAGATGAGGCAAGTAAGTTAGTTAAAGCAATGCAGGACATGTCTATTCAAACAAATGAAATTAACAAACTTAAATAACAACTAAAAATTCTGGAAGATGAAAAGAAACTTGCTAAGATAATGCACAAGAATGAAGAATGGAAGGCAAACAGGTTGAATGAACAATTGAAGAAGTTAGAGAAAAATCTAACACTAAAAGAATGAATGGCATAAGCCAAGCAACAAATATGGGCCAATATCATTGAATCTATCAATGATATTTGGCCATCCATACAGGTTACCTATGAAAAAAAAGATTTAGTCAAAGCAGCAAGAGAAGCCATCCAGAAGATAAAAGAAGAACTTCGCAAGAAACCTAAAGAGGCTAATGAAATTATCAAGTTTCTTAATTGAAAATATACGCAGGAGTTAGAAGAGATTGGAATTAGTGACAAGACAAAAACCATCCTAGAAGTTAGGAAGGTAACTTCCAAAAATAATTTGATGATACAACTAGAAGAAAAATGTCAGAACATGTAGGTTTCCATCACAAATTTCATGATGAAGTTTGATACTCTCAAACAAAAATTCCTTCCAAATCCACTAGTCATTCATGATAGATTGATGAAGCAGGATGATTATGAAAAGAAGATGAGAGAAGTGGCCAAGGAACAAGCTAATAATTCAGCAATGGAGGGAATTCCAACAGGGAACGTACCTTACGAAAACTTTGAGAACCTTTTTTACCTACAGCATGAGGTAAAACACTTATTTGTTAACAAGCCTACATTCTCAAAGTATACTGAAGAAGATGAAATATTTAGAAGGATGATGAAGATAAAATTACGAGAAGCAGAATTTTGGGAAAGAATGACTGATTTAATATGAAGAGAATAGAAGTAAAACAAAGCAGTCAAAAGGTTGAAACAAAATTAACAGTTTACATTAGAAAAAAAAGACTTTCAAAGAGCATCAAAGAGGTAAAAGAGTATCAGATGAAAGATAGGGTTTAAATTCAAATCAAAAATTACAAAGAAGAGTTTGAAGTGTATCAGTTGAAAGGTCAAAGTGAAAGTCAAAACAGAGATAAAGCTGCCAACATAGAAGACACTTCGCTACCTAACTACAACCTTCGTTGAGCAAAAATCAGACACAAATCAACAGCTAAATATCAACAATTAACCAACAAATCAATAAAAGTAGGGACAACTTGCATTAGTTAGATAGCTATCTCTATATTCTTGCATGAAGATATTTCTTTTTCCTTGAATAATTCCTAAGTTCGTTTTAGGATATTCTGTAAGATTTTTTGTATAAATACATCACATTTTGAAGTGTTCAGTGATGAATTGTTGAACATTTCTATAGTTGTACTATTCTGGAGCCTGAGGGTAATTGTACCAATTTCAAGTCAGTAGATTGGATTAAAGCAATAAAGAGATTATATTATAGGATTCATGTGTTGGGCCACTACGATGAAGTAATTTATACTTGTTCAATTGTTTCTTTCCAAATATTTCACATGCTGATATGTTTGCTTAATCTAAATGATATAACTAGAATGTTATTACAAACTATGTTTAATTACACTCTGTCATGAACTGTTTATCATTTATATGTTTTTCTTCTAATATCCATATTAGGGAATTATTAATTGCTCCCTTGTTTCGATTGACCTTTCTCTTTTCACTCATTATCCGGATTTGAGAACCCTTATTTTCTCTCTTACCCCGATTGAAACCATTTTCACCATCAGCCTAAGGATCTAAAGTGACTAAACTATCTTGCCTTGTGAATACTTCCCTTTATAACCTTGATCCTGCTTCTGCTACTTGACACTTTCACTCCACTAGCCCAATGGAATACAGACCTACATCTATCCATCTCAGTAAGTGATTTCACCACCAAACCAAATCCAAAATCAAAATCCTAGGTAATCCTACATAACTAGCCTGAAATCAACTAAAATCAGTAAATATAAATCATATAGAGAGAGCCCTCTCTAAGCATTAGGAAGGCTAGATCCTAAGGCTTAAAAGTAGGTTTATGGTTACCTCTAATATTATTTAAACAAAAAAAAATAAACAACCCTTTGAGAATTATTGGAGTGATAATAGGTGGCAGGGATTTGAACCTCGTCCTTCACCAAATTACTCTTGCCTACCACTAATAAGCCAAATGACAGAGCTTTGAAAGCTCCACCCTCATTCAACCTTATAAGCGATAAGTCCGTAGAGTAAGGAGATGAGGCAGTGGAGTGCATGTGAGCAGCATGGTGGAACCTCGATCTCAAGAGAAGGTGAAACCATGCCCAAGGAATATTTAGGGGCATGAGAAATATTCCTTGAGGTGTAGAACTTGCCAGAGTTAGATTTTAACAAATTTTATGTCGATTTTACACCTCTCCGCGATAAGAAGTCAACGACGATCTCTTTTTTAGTAGCATCGCTTCCTATTTTATGGAAATTTTCCACATTGGAGTGACATTATTAGATTCCCAAGTGTGTACAGTCGATTTTATGCCTCTCAATGCCATGAATTTGATGGTGCAACCAAATTCATCAACTATTGGAGAAGGGTCCCTTAGGACTGCTTTTTTGGTGTAATCAACAATAATTTTTATAGTTTTGAGTCGTGTGCACTAATAAATGCATACTTAAGGAGATTTTGGGAGGGTCAAAATCACTTCATGAGTTGTAATGGGCTAAAGTGTAAATATAGGAGTCTCCTACTATAATATTCCCAATTTTTGTAGCTAATGGGAATATTTCATTTTTAATTTCAATTTGCTTAACTCATGAATAAAAGTGTAAAGGGGGAACTATAAAACTCCTAATCAACAAAATAAATCAATGCCCAATGTGAACATGGAAAAATCTGGGCTATTTCAATAAAATACACTTAGGTGTGAAAAGGAATGAAGAAGGTTGACTAGGTCAATAAGACCAAATCACAGCAGTGTCTAGATGCATTGAACCTCCTCATTGATCAGCGCAGTTTTAGATGGAGACCCTTCATGTGAAAAGGGTTAACTCATTGGAGGTGTTTTAGGGTTTTCAAAGCCCTAATGTTATAAAATGAAGAGGAAGGCCACAAGGAAAGGGGAGTTGAAGATAATTCTATTTTGAGATTGCTTGGGTAACTCAAAATCTTTGGTTGTTTACCTAGAGAGAGGAATTTCCTGTTTAGGAATTCCTCCTCCTTCATTAAGGAGATCTTGAAGGAGTATTTTCTGAAATTCCTCACATCTAGGCTTGATTCCAAGCATCCTCCATCAATACAGCGTTATTTCTGCAGCAGAATAATACTGTGTTGCTGGGTGTTGCAGTGAGGGGTTTTCAACACCACTTCCAAATCTAGTTTTGCAGAAAAGGGAGAATTCCTTTCTCTGGAAGATTAGTGAGGAAGCCTTGAGCTTCATATTTAGATCTTGGCATCAGGCCAAAGGACCTTCCAACATAATCTGTGCAGTATAATTCAGAAACTGCGTTATTTTTCCAGTGCATTGCTGCAGCAGGGTTTCTACCCTAGTTTGGTGCTTATTTCCTTAAGGAAGGGCCATCCCTTCTTCCGGAAAGTTTGTACTTAAGCCCTCTTCTGTAATTTTTTATATTTCAGCTCATATATTCCTATTTTTAGTGATTCTTCATTTTTCAAATCCATATTCTACAAATCTGATACTTGTATTTGTCCTTTCATGAAATCCCCTTGCCGGGTGATCTATTTGATGTATAAAAGGAGCTGAACATCTATTTTTCTTCATTCTATGTTATAATAAACTTCAGATCTGATGTTTCAAACATATTGTTTAATTTCTTCAGAAATTATTCTCTGCATGCTTCAGCAATTTTCTGCATACTCAAAGTCATGGGAAATCAGCATTTTTAAGCATATTCGAGGATGGAGGAACTATTTAGCATAGCTATAATTCTTTTTTTAAGCTGAAATTCAGATAATAGGTCCCTCATGACCTAATATAAAATAACCTCTCGCCATTTCCCTTAATTTTACGCATATCTCTGAATACATCCATTTTGGGCCATAAATCCTCAATTTTACCTACTATTGGATGAAGGGATTGAAAATATTTCTTGCTGTTGTGTTTCTAATTTATGTATGAGTGTTTATCAGCATATTTTATGTATTTAAAACTCTATACACTTTAAGCGAGCCATTTTCCCTTGCTGTAGCCCTCATTGGGCAATTTCTTGAAGATAACTAGGTGTGGGAGATATGTTTAACCCACCTAGTCTTATTTGTTTCAGCTTAGATATTGGATTCAGATTTAATATTGTCTTATATAAAGGATACAAGAGTCATTTTACTGTTTGAAAGTATAATTTTCTGAAAATTCATTTTTTAGTGTATGATTCATGAGTTGTTCCCAATTTGGAACATTACAGTAGTATCAGAGCATGATCTCTGGCCTAGCCTGTGAGGTCAAGCTATCAGAGAAGTAAAGAGAAGAAAAATATATTGGAAAGATGCAGAGGATGAGATTACTCTTGTCAATGTTTAGATCTAAGAATAGCCTCTCCAAAGAGGTAGACCAGAAGAGAGAAAGAAGATGCACCGAGACTCCTAGAGGGTTTCGAGAAGGAGAAAGCTGTAGTGAAACCTTCATGAGGTTTCAAGAAGAAGAAGGAAGCCCCAGCAGTTCCTATCAGAAAATTAGAAGATCCGAAAGGCCTATATCTCCATTTTCACCATCTGCTGCTAAGGTTCTAGCATCTAGAGAGGAGGCACTTGCATCTTTGCAAAGTAGTCTTGAGCTCTTAACATATGGAGTCCCATGCATGAATCAGGAGATGCATGAGGAGGAGAAGGAAGATACCAACGCTGGTATGCTTGAAGAAAGGACACCATCATTCTTGCCAGCAGTTGGAGGCATCATTGATCCGGGTGCAGGAACTCTTGTGTTCTGTCAATAGGTTCCCACATATCATTTTATCCAAGGTATGCATGAAATTTCAGCTCATATTGTTTCAAGATTAATTCATATCCAAGGATTAAATCAAAATGCTGATTTGAAGCAAAGACATGTCACTGTGCAGAGGAACCTTGATCTAATCAAGGATGAGTCTGGAAACTATCCCTATGCATCATTGTTGAGTTGCATTCAATCTCTTGGGTTGAGATGTAGGGTCTCAAGAAAGAGGATTAGTACTATCCTATGTTCAATGGTTGATTGTGAGATCAGTAATGAAACTTTCTTTGAGACAGTACATGCATTACTTTGTAGATCTATAGCGCTGTCACTTAGCAATTGTGAAAAAGAGGTTTCAGCTCTCTTGGACCATTCTAAAGGTAGCTACAACCCTGAATCAGTGGAGAAGAAGAAGATGAAGAGTAGACATCTTGAGATGAGAAGCATTTTCCCCCCACTAGATGACACTCTCGCAATGAGCATGCTACAGCTCAAAGAGAGACTTCTACTTACTGTAGATTCAAAGCCTCACTAGTTTTGGAAGACCATAGATGGAAGAAAGGTCTCACTAAGAGATCTCAACAAAGATGCATTTCAATATTTCATGAGTTGCAAGGTTCTTCATTGGTTCAAAGGAGATGGTATTCTACAAAGGGAGGATGCCATGATTATGCAGCACATCACTCATCTTCCATATTGGAGTGAGTGGATGAGGATGATGAGCAAGAGATCACATGATCACTTGTAGACATATATGGGCCAGCAAGTTTGGTTACGCTGGTTACCCTTGGGAGACTCCTATCACTCTCCAAAGCACTTGTTTTTCTTATCTATGCCTTGAAGAATGGTCATGAAATGAATAAGGAGGCATGGCAATGCCGGTTGCTTTGGGGTAAGCATGATCACTACCCAAAGATTCTCATTCTCTCATCTCATGGTTTATGCATCATTAATAGAGTATATGAAAAGGAAGCATGGTTGATGTGGTTGTTAAAAGGAGAGTTTTGGCAACACATGTTAAATCTCATGTCCATGTATTCACCCATGTTTGAAATATGTCTCATTTATCCACATGTATTTATGTTGGAGGTATTTTTCATGCATGAACTTTGGCTTGGGAGGAGAAATGACTCCCACATGATGTAGTATGAGGGATATTTCTTGTACTATATTGATGAGACATTTCACATGTCCATCATTGTGTTATTGCTCCATGATCCACATGTTGATGAGGCAAGAGGGCTGCAAAAGTCCTTGTTGCTATGGTTGTACTTGGGTGAGTATGGTTACTCCCCAATAGCTCATCATTTTCTGAATAATGCCTTGGATTTCAATGATAAGTTACAACAAGAGAAGACATGTATAATTTTGTTTCACTTGAGAAAGTATGGCCACCACATGACATCTCCTATGTCTATGTGTTTTTAATTGTGTAAAATTTGGCATATTGGTGTCATGATGTGCATTGATGATAATACTTTGTATTGGGCTGATGTGACATATCATATGTCCATTAGTATGGTTTGGTTTCATGATTCACATGAGGAGGAAAGAAGGCAGCAAGACCTCATGTTTCTTTGGTTTCTCTTAAATGAGTATGGTGACCACCCAATAACTCATAATTTTCTGATTCATGTCCTATGTATTAAAGATAAATTTCAACAAGGGAGGGAATGTACATCATCTTTTGGAAAGCTTGGCTTTCCCATCTTACATGGAAGAGATGGAGGATGGCAGCAAATGGCCTTGCTCCGGTGCTTATTATTAGGGGAATATGGTTTGATATCTTTGTCCACCCATGTTTCTCCTTCACTTCTTCTTTTGCATATTGCTGGAATGATGGAGTTTGGATCCAACAAGGCCAACAGGGCTAAGAATGAAAGCATAACAATGCTTAATCAAGTTCATAAAACATGGATGGAGGGATGTTCTTGCATGATGAAGCTTTTCCTTTATGGAAGGAGCTACTTTATTTTTTTGTCTCTCATGTGCTTATGATGGTGTTGGACATCATGTAATTATCATTTTGTACTTCATAATAAGAAGAGGACATCTAACCTTACAGTTGGAAGTCATCTCATTCATTTTTGGAAGACAACTTTGGAACCAAACATACATAACCTTTTGCAGCAAATGGAGGAAGCCTTCCTTAAGTGGATTCCATTTGGAGGGGAATATATGGTTTGAATCTGCTATAAGATTTTCTCGAGGGAAAGCAACATTTTGTTGGGGGAGACCGTAATATTCCCAATTTTTGCAGCTAATGGGAATATTGCATTTTTAATTTTAGTTTTCTTAACTCATGAATAAAAGTGTAAAGGAGGAACTATAAAAATCCTAATCAGAAAAATAAATCAATGCCCAATGTGAACATGGAAAAATTTGGGCTATTTCAATAAAATACACTTAGGTGTGAAAATGAATGATGAAGGTTGACTAGGTCAACAGGACCAAATCACAGTAGTGTCTAGATGCATTGAACATCCTCATTGATCAACGCATTTTTAGATGGAGACCCTTCATGTGAAAAGGGTTAACTCATTGGAGGTTTTTTAGGGTTTTCAATGCCCTAATGTTATAAAATTAAGAGGAAGGCCACAAGGAAAGGGGAGTTGAAGATAATTCGATTTTGATATTGCTTGGGCAACTCAAAATCTCTGGCTATTTAGCTAGAGAGAGGAATTTTCTGTTTAGGAATTCCTCCTCCTTCATTGAGGAGCTCTTGAAGGAGTATGTTCTAAAATGACTCACATCTAGGCTTGAGGCCAAGCATCCTCCATCAATACATCGTTATTTCTGCAACAGAATAGTATTGTGTTGCTGGGTGTTGCAGTGAGGGGTTTTCAACACCACTTCCAAATCTAGTTTTGCAGAAAAGGGAGAATTCCTTTCTCTAGAAGATTAGTGAGGAAGCCTTGAGCTTCATATTTAGATCTTGGCATCAGGCCAAATGACCTTCCAACATCATCTGTGTAGTATACTTCAGAAACTGCGTTATTTTTCCAGTGCATTGCTGCAACGGGGTTTCTACCCTAGTTTGGTGCTTATTTCCTTAAGGAAGGGCCATCCCTTCTTCTGAAAAGTTTGTACTTCAGACCTCTTCTGTAATTTTTTATATTTCAGCTCATATCTTTAGAGTTTCAGTCATTCTGCATTTTTCATATCCATATTCTACAGATCTGATACTTGTATTTGTCTTTTCATGAAATCCCGTTGTCGGGTGATCTATTTGATGTATAAAAGGAGCTGAATCTCTATTTTTATTCATTATATGTTATAATAAACTTAATATCTGATTTTTCAGACATATTTTGTCTAATTTCTTCGGAAATTACGCTCTGCATACTTCAACCATTTTCTGCATACTCGAAGTCATGGGAAATCAGCATTTTTAAGCATATCCGGGGATGGAGGAACTTTTTAACATAGCTATAATGCTTTTTTTAAGCTTAAATTCGTATCATAGGTCCCTCAATACCTAATATAAAATAACATCCCGCCATTTCCCTTAATGTTACACAAATTTCTGAATACATCGATTTTGGGCCATAAATCCTCAGTTTTCCCCACTATTGGATGAAGGGATTGAAAATATTTCTTGCTGATGTGTTTATAATTTATGTATGAGTGTATATCAGCATATATTATGTATTCAAAACTCTCTACACTTTCATCAGGCTGTTTTCCCTTGCTGCAGCCCTCATTGGGCAATTTCTTGAAGATAACTAGGCGTGGGAGATCTGTTTAACCCACCTAGTCTTATTTGATTCAGCTCATATCTTGGATTCAGATTGTATATTGTCTGATATAAAGGTTCAAAGAGTCATTTTCTTGTTCCAAAGTACAATTTACTAAAAATTCATATTTTAGTGTATGATTCATGAGTTGTTCCCAATCTGGAACATGCAGAATTGTTGACTGGGAAAAATGCCTTTCCAACAATGAGGGGATATCCCTGGTATAAAGTCACAACTATACCCTATACCATTTATGATAGGGCTCCTTTCTAACTTGACTAACGTCATGGTGACAAAGTCCAATGTCATCAGGGTTTAACGAGTCTAACAAAGGGAGAACTCAACATCTTTTCATGTTTAGAGAGTTTGAAAAGAAGGTAGAAAATAAAACTCCAGCAATCCCTTTTCATAGGTAGTCTCACAGATCCGAAAAGGTTGAAAACTGTGTCTAAGAGAACCTCTTAGTCACGATAGGCTAAGGTATTCCTTTTTTGTAAATAATATATCCCATCCTGAAAAAGGTGTAAACATATACTCGGTAGATATCGCTTCACAACCATTTAACGAGTTTGAAACGACAAGAGTCTCAACAATATTTTCAATTTTAGAGAGTAAAAAAAGAGCTGAAAGATGACTACTCCTGGAGGAATGATTGGCTTTAAGGGTAGCAACTGGTTTCGGTGATGGCGGAACTGCTCAGAACAAGTAAAGATCAAGAGGCTGGCTAACAAGACCACACATCGCAGCAGTTCCTCAGTAATGGGTGAAACAACCAAGTGAAGGCATATGATCAGCTAAGAAAATGGTGATGAAGGAATGAGAAAACCAAGGCTCATCTGGTAAAACAAGTTGATAAAATGGCAATCATGAGAGGTAAAATGGGAATGGTTTCATTTTTACACAAGCTTGAAACAAAGATAAACTATGCTTGAAACTGGTTTCATTTTTACACAAGCTTGAAATAGAAACAAAATATGCTTGAAAAAGTAAGCATGCCCCTAGCATGTTGACTCAATTCGAGGTACATGCCCCCCAAGCTTCAGTCCATATGAACGGTAGATGGAGTGAAGGTTCAAATTACGAGATCAATAGAAAGACTCGACTAGGATTTTACGAGATCTGGCAAAGACTCGAATTGAACGGGAACATGTTTCATTGTTTTAACGAGGTTGACACATTAAAATAACTATCCTCATGACATCTTGTTTCATTTTTTAGGGAGCTTGACACAAGGAAATGAACTCTGCTCTAAAGAGCTTGTTTCATTTTTTTACGAGCTTGACACAGGAAAACGAACTATGCTCCGACGACCTCAAAATGTTGAATAATATGTCATGGCTTCCAAGAGGTTCTCATCCGATGGGAGAACAACATCTCGGAAATCAGGACCCAATGCCCCAAGCACACGATGCACAACGACACTATCACTGAATGTGGGCATGGGGAAGGTAGCCACATAATTTACCTGCGGCAGGGAAGATACAACCTACTGATAAAGACCTAAAAGGGACAATGGTGGACCGGATATCATATAGGACAAATGAATGAAAGTTGATCAATGGTCACGATCTGACCTTTGTGTGGAAAATAGATCACATGAAAGATGGAAGAGACTACCGTTCCCAGGACATAAGTATAGTCATGCCCCAAGAGTAAATTGAAATCTAAGGGGCCTGGAATGACCATCACATCTATATAGACATTTTTCCTCCCCAAAGTAACAGGAAACTTCGAAAGGATCCCTAACGGTTGACTAGTTCCTCTGTTAAAGCCAACAGATTTTGCGTAACAGGCATAAGCGGTGGAGAACTAAAATTTTTCCAAGTAATTGAAGACAGAAAACTAACAAACATGCCTTCATCTATAATGGTGTTGGGTATGACCACATCGAAGGTCTGTACTGTGATCTTAAAAGGCACATAAGAATGAAGGCGGTATCCTACAAATCGACTCCAATCGAAGGAAGCGACCAAACTACTTGGAGGAGGTACCATCGAACTGAGATGGTTTTCCCTTGGTGTTACTAAATCAAGAGGAGCATCCTCCTAGACCTCCATCATGGGAGCAAGAGGAGAAACTTCTTGAAATATAGGGACGGGATGATCTTTCTCCAAGTCCAAGGAATCTAACGAAACAAGAGGAACGTGAGGGGGGTGAGATCCACTCTCAACGGAAAAGACCTGATGAACCATAGACGGGATCAAGTCGACTGATTCCATGTCCAATGGTTGGTTGAGAGTGGATTCCTGAATTTGAATTTCCAAGGGAGCGGGATTAACCAAGGATGACTCTTGAATGATCATGGAATCAACTAGCAAAGGACTCAAAAAACGTTTCTGGTAACTAGCTGGAAGGAAGGGTGCAGAAATAGTAGGGTTTTCCAACACTCTCTTGGCTTCATCCATGTATGGAAAAAGGTGAATGGGAAGATTCCCTTCACACAACCTACAGGGATTGGTAATCTTACCCTGTTTCTTACGATTCCTATCAACACTAGTCGAAGATGTGTCAAAAACATGAATTCCATAAGCCAAAGACAACGGCAGATGACCGTCAGACCATACTTCAAGTACCTTGGGAATGCCAGGACAGTCTCGAAGAAAGTGGTCACCTTTTCAGAGCATGCAAGGGAATTTGACTTTCTGTGGAAGCTTGGATGGTTTCTTAGGCGCAATAGCCGCAGAGCTAGCCTCTCCTTTATCTGACTTCTTCTTCTTCGTCTTCTTCTTCTTCTTCTTAGCCACCTGGTTACTGGAATCCAAACTTTCACCAGGAAAAGTAGAAGAAGAGGATGAAGAAATAGGCGAAGAAAGGGAGAGGACCAATTTAGAATCAACATGATGTTGTTTAGGTGGAGGGGATGGTTGTACAAAGGGTGAAATATTAGAGACCACAGAAGTCGAGAATAACCAAAGAGGCAACCTAATAGTTAGCCCAGGCAGGGACAATGTTGCCATATAAGGAGCACCAACATTTCCAAAAGCAGGAAAAGGACCAGGATTCCCTTCGCAGGGGATTCCTTGGTTGGAATCCAGAAAATTTTCCATTGGAAACGATCATAAAACAAAACTCTATCGTTTCATATTTTAAGAGTCGAGAAACAGGCAAAAGGTGATTATCACTTTTAGGTTGAAACGAGCATGAAAAGACAAGCGCTAGATGATATTTTCAATTTTAGAGAGTCACGAGAAGACCAAAAATGACTACTCAGGTAATATAAGCAAGAGGGTGTTATAGGTTTCTGTGAACTGCCATATACACCTTGGTGATCAAATGAAAGAGAAATAACCAAGGACTTTCTGTGCATGCAGGTAGTCTCCCCGAATGCTATGTTTGGTGTATCACGATTACAAGGCGACAAACTCGGCTTCCTATGGATAAAAGGATTTCAACCTAGAGGGGTCTACCTTTATATACTCGACAGTATGGGGAGCACAAGTCAATACTAGCATTGTCTAACTACTAGGTTTTAAGACGCTGGAACATGTCTCTAGCCTAGACCACTAAAAAATTTTCGTTAGGTTTCAATGCTTCCTTAGGTCAATTAAATAAATTTTAAAGTTGATCTCTAATTGTGTCTCGGTTTCAAGGCCCTACTGCTATCATCTGACAATCTCCTATATGCAGCTATATGAGGAAAGAAATCTTTCAATTCGATGAATGCTATCTAGTTAAGGGAAGAGTCTCAAACAATGATGCAACAAAAAATAATATTGCAAACGAAACTTTTTCCTAACTATATGAATTTCACTATCCAAAAGTAATCTAAAAAATTCAACAATGCGAATTATGCAATGTAATCTATGCAAAATTATATTTTTGAAAAATATGCAATTGTAATCTATGCACAATTTCCTTTTTCATTTGAAAGAATAAGAATGCACTCAATGCCTTTTTTGATGAAATGAGAATCTATTTAATGAATGATTTTAATGAAAGAGAATGCACTCAATGCGATCTTTAGATTTCAATCATTAAACAATGTAATCTAAGTTCAATGATAAATCTCAAAAAATACTTTTCAATGCAATGTGATCTAATGCATTTTAACGAAAAGAAAACTCTGAGACGAAAACTAAATGAACGCAAATTTCCTTAATGAAAGGATGAATGAAAAAGGGATGCAAACCAACACTAAGAATGCAATCATTGTTTTAAACACTTTGTAATGAAATTCCTCAAAAGGCTACAAGACATATGAGGTCAAGCACAAAAAGGACTTCCAAAGCATGAGCTCAAAACAAGGCTTTCATTCCCTTTTACATCAAGCAATCATAGAAAGAATGCTTTTCAGTTGAAAAATGAGAAATGTAATCTATGCTCACAAGTGAAAAGGTAAAGGAGAGAATGTGTAAAGCATACAGAGAAAAAGATCAGAAGGGAAAGACACACTGGTGGAGGAATTAGGGAAAAACCTCGATTTTTCACTCACCCTGAAATTGGCACAACTTTTGTGGGTGAAACTAGCACCAACTGGCGCGACATGCTCATTGACAACTTGCGCCAATGGAAAATTGGTGTGGGTTTCTAACTGACAACTAGCGCCAATCGGTGCTACTATTAGAAAAATAAAAGTGCCAATGCCTGAACATGAAAAAACAAAGAATTTATCCCAAGCAATACCATACTCACCACTTCAAGAAAAAAATAAAAGATCGTAATTGATGAAAAACATAGGAAAAAATAGGGAAATGGTTGTTCAACTAAATCCGTCGAATGACCAAGACCTCAGAGAGTGACAAATACAAAGGAAACTCCCCAGTGGATTCACCAATTTTTTGTTGAGGTAAATCCCCTCTACGGATAGGGGCGATCCCACTAGCCCTAGTGTGGGTCTAGCCACAAACATAACAAGCTATAATATTGATTCCTAGTTAATGAATGGATGGAGATTCGATAGATGACTTACCGGAGGTCCTATGCTATTGTTGTCGTCGAAAGAGTGGCTGCCTCTCGCTCCTGGTTTGACAGATCACGATTCGCTCACTTTCATGCTCAGACACCTGCACACACACAAGAAACAACAATAATATACAACATACTAATTCACATTTGTAACTATTAGTTAGTTAAAGATGACTAAATTAATTGTATTAAATAATCAACATAACACAATGATGGAACCAACACCATAGTCGAGTATATTAATAAATTAAAGGAAGAGTACAACCAAGCTTCGACGTTGCAGTCTCCTCTAATGGGGTTCAAGTGGAGAACGTCTCACAAAGGCTCATCAGGAATTCGGACGGGACTCTCTCTATGGAATTCTCCTTGGTTCTACCTTATCAATGGCAATTACTCAGCTATAGTATTCTTCTCATGTTTAGCTATTTGTTAAACTAGCACATCAATGGAAGATGGCTATATTTATAGAGGGGAGGAGGAGGTTGGGATCCCTACAAAGGTGGGAGAGAGTCCTATCCTTTAGGAGAGTTCCAAGGGAGGTGGAAACCACTAACTAAAGGAGGGACTCTGTAGTTGCTTCAGTTCAACCACTCCCAATGACTCATCCTCGAGGTGGTTGGAATATAACCTCTGCCTCTATTTTTTTTTTTAAATTCATAAACAGCCTGGCACGAGTGCTTAACTAGGATAGAGTGCCAACTGGCATGGGATCAGTGTTTATTTTCCAACTCAGCGTAGGAGTGTAACTGGCTACTCGCGCCAAGGAGAAAACAAGTGTTTTTAGTGGTCTGCTTGTTAGGTCTCTATAGTTTGCAATATTGGCAAATACAAAGATGCAGAGCCTACATATGAACCACTTTGGGATTCTAGGATCTAGCCCTCCTGAATCCAGAGAGGGATCTCTCTATAAGTGTAAATATTGATTTATCTTTTAAGGTTCTAAAATGTGATTTTAGGCTAGTTATTAAGAACAAGGGTTTTTTTTGTTTTGGTTGGGCAAGGATATGATGAAGGTGAAGGAATTATGTATGAAGGGTGGAGATGTAAATAAGTGGGAGAATGGTTTAGCTAATAATATAGGCAAGAAGCAGCTTTAATCCATTGGGCTATGGAGTCATAAGAGGATTTTTTTGAAACAACAAAGTTCAAGAGTGGTCCATGGGGCAAGTCATCTATGTCAAAGGATATCTTTAAGTTGATTTTATGGAATGGAACAATAAGAAATGGAGTGATGGAAATCAAACAGATGAAGAAACAAAGAGTAGCCTAAGATCAAGTAAGTACTTTGAAACTATCCTGATTTTGGCATTCACTTAAGGAAAGACATAAAAGTAATCTAAGATCAGGTAAGTACTTTTAAACTAGCCTGCTTTTGATGTACTTTCAATAGAAAAACATTTAAAACACTTAGAATAGCTTAATATCAAGTAAAAACTTTTAACTTATCTTGCTTTCAGCGTATTCAAAAGGAGAAAATTCATTATTAACATAAGAAGTAGTCTAAGATTAGGTAAGTACTTTGAAACTAGCCTGATTTCAACATACTCTTAACGGAACTCTTCAAAGCAACTGTTGGAGATGAACCAGAGCACAAGGCTAACCATAAAATTCTCTAGCTCAACTTTAATTATTAAACTTCTCAAGAACATTCAAAGATAAAATCTCAAGTTGTACTCAGGAAATATGGGCTTACCAACACCTCACTGGTTATACTCTACTGAATTACCTTCAAATAAACAATCAGAAAAAAACATAAAGGATAAATATTTTCAATGAGATTTAGAGTACTTCAGGAGTAAATCCTGATCTATATTTGTTGTTGTTTATCAGATAAAAATGGACAAAATTGAAACAAAAATAAAATAACAATTTACAATAAGAAACACATCATCATTGACATAGACCAGGATCCCATAAAGAAGCTTGTATTTGATGTTCAAACCAGTTACAATCATCAATTCCGATGGGTCTCTACAGCTTCAAACTTCTCATCTCAGCTTATGTATCTTTAATTACAAACAGGGCTACAGCAGCTTCAGAAAACTAATCACATGCAACAGATATCCAGAGACCAACCTCTATACAATCTTCTACAGTAGTATTTATAGAATAATGAGGAGGTGGAGTGTAAGAAGGGTCTAACTGTTCAATTAATGCATATTTTGTGCTTCTCGACCTTTGAGGGGCTCAACAGAGAAGTTTTCTGATATTTTCTCTATATTAATTGGTTTTCATTAGGTATTAGCTGCTTAGCAGATTTTGTTGACTGTAAAACTCTTTAGGCAGGCTGGCAATAACTTTGGCTACTTTAAACAAAATATCACTGACTAAGGCAATAACTATGCCTTCCTTTGATTAATTGAAGTTATAGGTGGCGCTTTGGTAGTTGAAAGGATATTTTAGCCTTTGATGTGGCAATGGAGGCTTCCTTCGACTGATATAACTCTCTGTTTTTTTAAAAACATAGTGATTTATCCCATGATCTGTGTTTAGGCTTAATTAAGCCTTGATATTCATCTTTGGGTCTTCATTATTTGATACACTTTGTTGTTCTTTGTTTATACAGGTGGTTTTCCATCATAGGAGGGTTTCTTCGAGGGTCGAGGATCGTGGTCCACTGATTTAAATATGAATTTACAACCCTGCTAGTTCCTTTTATTCATTGATTTTAAGGTCAAAATCGTCACTCTGAACTCATATAGTCACCTGTCTGTGACTGTGGAAATACATAGATTGAACACCATTAAACCCTGCAAAACACAAAAACTATTTATAAAAAATCCTATGAATTGTGGTAAAACTGCATTTCAAAGGTTCAATGGAGGTGGTAGGAATGCTTGAGGATGGGGAAATGTAGTGGAAAAAGGGTTGAAAACCTAGCAAAATAGTTAACCAATTAAATATTTGAAATATGGCACAAAAATTGGGAAAGGCGGTTTTGGGAAAACTAGCAGCGGTTTTCGCGTAGCATTTGGGGGGGGAGTGGTATTAGCTTTTGGAACGCGATATATGTTAGCGTTCGACACGTGGTTTTCTAAAACCAATTTTATCGCACGGAAGTAGCGCACTATGAAAAGGGGCCAAAAATTACGCGATATGGATTCTGGTTCATTGGATTGGAGGCTCCAGATCCAACGGTGAGGGTTGAGCGCGATGGATGAAGAGTTGCGGGGTAAAAGGGTACGCGGGGTCCATGGTGACGTTAGCAAAATTGGCGCGTAGTGGATGGGTGTAATAGGCTATCGGGTTAAGTCCCGATCGTTAGATTTCTTTGATGTATGGTTACGATTAAGAGAAGAAGCGGATATGAAGAAATGAACGGAAAGGGAATGGGTGGAAGGATCGGGCTGGATGGCCTTTGATCTTTGCAAATCGACAGTCAAGATTTGTTTAAAACTATATTTGTCAGGAAACAAAAAATATAGAAAAGGTAAGGTTTGAAGGAATTTGGCGGAGAAAAAAGAGGAGAAAGGAGGGCCCACCTTTTTATAAAGGGAGGCAGGAAGGATCAATGGGAGTCATTGGATCATGCGGATCGATGGCCGAGATATGTCGATGGGGGAGAATGAGAAGGCCAGGGTTTAAAAAGTATAAGTAATGTGGGCCGTCGGATTTAAGAAGATCAACGGTGGAGATTTCAATGCAGAATCGCATCGGCAGGAGAAAAGGGAAAAGTGGCGATGCAATGTGCCGATGCGATTGAGCGTGGACCGTTCGATCTAAGAGAGATCAACGGTCAGGATTATATCGGCGGGTTGATGTCGGAGGGCTCACAAGATGGATGAGTGTGATGCGATGAAGCAACGGTCGTCAGATCGGTATCAGAGATCAACAGTCAGGATTAAATCAGCGGTTGTGATGTTGGAGGGCTATGGGCGGAGTACGATTGAATCTTAGCCATCGGTTCTTGTGGATTTGACGTCTGATATTAAATCGAGGGATCGGTATCAAAGGATGGAAAGGAAAGGACAAAAGGGAAAAATGCGATTGCCGATTTGCGATGGAGCGAGAGCTGTTGATCTGAAAACTAGATCAATGGGGGAGATTTAACAATGAAGAAAAAGGAGGAATGGAAGGTTTTGGAATGGGGAGAAATATGGGCCATTAGATCTGGGCATAGCAGATCAGATCAACGATGGAGAATTGATCGCGAGATCGCATCGGCGGGAGGCAAATAACCATGAAAAACAAGTAAAATGTGTTTTACGATGCGATGAATATTTGCAATGGGATGAGCACTTCGCACCCGGTCACAACGCGGGTCATATGCAGAAAAGGGGATGGGGCTTAAGGCCGAAAGGGACTTAAGGCCTTTATAGAAAAATAAAGGTTTTTAGGCCAAAATAAAGGTTTTTGAAGGGTTTTCGAGGGTTCCGATAAGGGAGAAAAGGGTATTTAAACCAAACAAAAGGGGAACATAAGGTTTAAAAAGGGTTTTGGAATAGTTTAGAATTCAAATGAAGGTCTTTATGGATGAACATGGAGAATGAAATGGAGAAGTTTAATGATGAAAAATCGAGTTTTATAAGTAGTTTTCTCTTGGTGAACCAGCAAGTTCTTTAGGATTAATAGTGAAACAGCAGTGAAGATTAACTCAAAGGGTAAGGATCGTCATAAGACTTCAAGAACTCACAATTTGGACATGAATTGTTTCTTGAAGGCTAAACAGATTTATCCACCATTTGATATGACAAATTTTATAGGTGGCTAACACTGCTCAGGAAATGTTCAATAGAAGGAATTTTGTCCTCATGGCAAGGGATGCAATGATGGAATTTGCAAGGCATGACACTGCTTATTGATCACATAAATGACCCTCCAATGTGTGAGATGGGGATTTTAGGGACAGTGACAAAAATCTATGTAAAAGTGTTCATAGGTAGGCATCACCCTCTCTACATCATTTACGAGCTTGTCTGTGAATTGTAGCTTCATCTATATATGTACCTTATCATTCAAATTTAGGATCTAGTCCTTCTTTGGTAAGGTGTCATGAGCCTTTGGGTACCGTTTAGACCATTTAAGTATGTTTTCTAGTGTTGTGGAGGCTTCCTTTAGTTGTGCAGCTCTTTTCCTAGTTTCTGCCTGGGCCCCTAGCAAAGGAGCGATTGTCTATTTTATGGTTAGAATCTCCCCATATACCTAATTCATGGTGCTCTCTAAGTTATCCAACTATCCTTGAATGGAGGTCTGTAGTCTGTTGGCATGAGTGATTGGGATTTGGAGCCTTTGATTTTCAATTTCTTGAGATTTCGTTTCTACCTCTCCTTGAGTTGCCCTTTTATCAGATGCCTAGAGTCTGATCTACAAAAAAAACATCTCTCTGCTCACGCTGCTAACATTCTCTTCGGTGGCAGCTGCAAAGGTAGTTCCGACCGATTCTATCATTATGGGGTTAGTCCTAGTATCCAGGACTATGCCCTTTTCTATGGTCACTATGAGAGGCTCAGCTGGATTCCATGCAAAGAATTTTCTTCTTTCCTGACTGATTTTATGAGTGTACTGGTCGTAAGATAGCCTTGTCAGTTCCATTACATCATCCTCATTTTCCTTCAATATGATGATTTCTGAGAGCGGGAGGTGTTCCCCTTTCATGGGAGTTGTGGGGGGCACGTTAATGTGTGGCAGGTTTGTTTGCTTCCTGGTTCTCGAAGGTTGCGACCCACTTCCCCCTGCCTTATCTGCCTATAGCTTCTGAGCTTCTTCTTCCTTCCTCTTCTTATCAGCTTCTTCCTTGTCATTTTCCTGTTTCATCTTGAGCTCGGCCTCCCTTTTCTATCATTCTTCCTCCTCCTTTTGGCAAGCCTCTTCTGCTTGCTTCTTTTTCTGTTTTTATTTTTGTTGTTTCTTCTTTTGTTATTAGGCTCGTTTCTTTTGTTTTTCTCCTTCCTGTTGCTGAGACAAGGCATCCTGGACCTTCTTGAGTTCTTCCTCTCTTTGCATCTGCTCAACTTGTAATTTTGCCTTAGTTCCTTTGTACCCTCCTTCCTATTGATCCATGGGAGTGTTACTTCTTGTACTATTCTTAGGCCTTTTGGATTGAGAAGTTGATGCCCCTCTCGAGGGGTCTTTTCATTTCAAAGCATCTGCTCTTTATTGAAAAGGTTGATTTTCCTAGTGCTAATCCTCCTGATCTCCATCCAAGTTGGCTTGTACTTCGGGTGTTGATTCCCTATCGGAATTATACCAATTCTTCACTTTCTCTTGTACAAGGGATTCTTTGTGCTGGTAAGTCTTGTTGAATTTTGCCCTCTTGCAGTGTGTGGGGATGATCCAGTCAGGCTCATAATATTTGTGATACAAGTCCATGAAGTGGAAGCCCTTTATATCTTCTGCTTCCACCTCCACCTCTTTGAATTCCTTGACTTTATAGGTACCAATAGTAAGCGGGAAGTTCGGCCATGGTTTCTTCTTTCCCTTTCTTAGTGTCTTAGAGAATATGCTTTTCATTTGTTAGCACACCTCTTATAATAGTAGTTTTTCAGTGACAAAATTGGGAAACGTGTGAAGGGCCTTCAATGATACAAAGACTCTGACAAAAGTACCTTCTGTGACAGGGGACCAATGAGCTACCTTAATCACCATCTCCATGGCTCTTTTGGACAAGTAAGGAGGATCCTCATTAAAGAGGTGGTGGTAGAGTGTGGTAATGAACTTTCCTGAGATGGTTTCCATGTCTTTCTTGTACCTGGTGGCCTAGAACACGTTCAGATCTTTATGGATGGGCCCTCCATGCTTTTTGTCCCAATTATGTGCCCAACCCTCAAAATTTCACCTTGCACATGCTGTATGTAATAGGTAGGAAGCCATGTGAAATTTTGACGTACATCCCTCCTCTGGTACCTAGGTTATAGATATGTTCGCCCTCATAGCTGACATTAAAATGTGTGCCCATTTGAAACGAGTGCCATAGGAGGTGATTGCATACATGAGCGGGACCCGTGCTCTACTAAAAGTAGTGGCATCCCTCCTGCCATAGATCCTACATAACATAGCTGCGACAAGCCCATAAAATTTTCTTAGGCCCTCATTCTTGTACTCCTTATCCTTTTTTCCCTTGAACTTTTCAGGGTCCTCCCACAAACCTTTCAAGGTATTCGGTATTGGCACATCGTGCCTGGAAATCCACTGAGTGTTAAAATATTCTTCCCTAGCTAGGAGTGAGTAGTACACATCTGCGTCCTTCCCAATCATGTTGGAAAATGGTCTTCCTGCGTGATCTCGGATAACCCAGAATTTTGAGTCCACTACTGGAGGATCCATTCGATCACTTCTGTGCATGGGAATATAGGTGGGTGGGTGCCCACATAATGCATCTTAGACCTCTTAACCTGAATATATACCTGATGGTCTGCCAGGTCCAGCAGGCATTCTTACTTTGTGAATTCTTGGTAGACTTGAGGCCATGACATCTTATCCCCCTTCTCGAAAACTGACTATACTAACTAAGGCTTTGATTGCTTAGGCTAGGTCATTGAAACCAGTGTTATTCAAAACACCTTAGGTTGGAGAGATTGCAACTTTGTGACTTATATGCGAGGTCACAAGGTCACAAAGTCACGCCTGTATGAACAATCAAAAGGTGCAAAGTCACGCCTGTATGACCAGGTCGCAAGGTTGCGAGGTCGCGAAGTCGTGAAGCTGCAGGTTCGTGCTAGGGTTTTCTAAAGAAAAAACAGGCGGTCGCGATCCATGGGTAAAAGATGAAAAAACGGGGGAAAAATCTAAGCGAGGAGAATGGATTAGGATTGATAGGCTCATAGAAAGGCCAAAGAGGGGTACCCACATTGGAAGGAGGAAAAATGAGGGATTAAAATGGCTTCAGGCCTGATGGGTAAGTAAGAAATAGGAAAACCCTAACTGGAGTGAAAATGAGGACTCAGGATTGCAACTAGGGGATAGATATGGAAATTAATAACCTAGGTTAGGGTAAGGTAGGGCTTCAACCAATAAAAGAAACTGCAAGAGGTTTTGGTGACTTACATGGGAAAAATCGCAGTCTGATTGGCTCGTCAGATGTCTCGTTTGCTTCATTGTGCAGGTCGAATGTGACCTACATGGCTGCTTTATTTATAAATAGGTCACATGTGTGGTCATTAATTGTAATATTCCAAAATTAGCATGCAGCTAATTGGAATATTAATTTTTTATCATGTCACTTAGGAGATAAATAAATGGGTAAGGAGCCCATACATTTCAGAATAATAAATAAAATCCCTCATATTGTGGAAAGGGATCATTAGAGGAGCTTGATTTTACACCCTCATGTGTGAACAGGGTCATTTGCATGTGGACAAGCTCAGGTTTGACCAATTCAATAGTGTTGGGATAGGAGGTGGAAAACACCTAGAGAAACAGCGCAGTATGAATGGGAGGAGGTTTCTTTGGTGAAGAGAACCCTAATGAATGGGACCCATGGCGAGAGGGATTTCACTTTTTTAAAAGGAGGGCAAGGTAGCCATTGTTATTCATGTTGATGATTATTGATTTCTTGGTCTGTTTAGACTTTGTGCATTCTCCTGCTGTTTAGGAGAGTTGCAGTGTTGCACTGTCACTATTGGTAAAATTGTTGGTACCTTCTTGAACCACATGAAACCTTCAGCATTTTCCTCATTTTTTTGTTGATCATGATTTCATTTGCTGATATGGATCTTATTTGTATTGGAATCATGATTGGGAGAGAGACACATGAGTTGGATTTGTGCTTTGGGGAAGAGGATTCCCACACTTTTTGCATTGCATGTTCTAATGGGAGCATGAGAGGAGATATGGCCACCACATCCAAACACTTGTTTCCTTTTGTTGAGATGGGCCATATGATTTATGGGATGCCATATGGTGATGATTTCCTATCCATCACATATGGGTTGATTTGGGCCAGCTTGATTCACAGCATTGGAGGAGAGATCTTTGGAGATCTAGTCTTCATCTTGCCACTTGAGGGCAATTATTTTGCATCCCAAGATCAACATCTGCTCTACACTTATCATAAGTGGAGAGGAGGACAGTGTGGGGTAGGCTCCTATGTCTACCATGTTCATATTTTTCGCCCACCTACTTTGCATGAACTCAAGGTGGAGGAGAATTTTTAGGAGTTGCCATGTTGGGAGGTGACTCATTTTGTATGGATGATTGCTTAGGGATGGAGGATCCACTTGGGGAAGATGTATTCCCAATAAAATTCAGTCTCCATGAATTAGGAGGTAAATTCTCAGTTCTATCCTTGCAGTTGCTTGAGGACAAGCAACATTTGGGATGGGAGGACTGTAATATTCCAATATTAGCATGCAGCTAATTGGAATATTAATTTTTTCTCATGTCACTTAGGAGATAAATAAATGGGTAAGGAGGCCCATAAACTTCAGAATAATAAATAAAATCCCTCATAGTGTGGAAATGGATCATCATAGGAGCTAGATTTCACACCCTCATGTGTGAACAAGGTCATTTGTATGTGGAAAAGGTCAAGTTTGACCAAGTCAACAACGTTGGGATAGGAGGTGGAAAACACTTAGAGAAACAACGCAGTATGAATGGGATGAGGTTTCTTTAGTGAAGGGAACCCTACTGAGTGGGACCCATAGTGAGAGGGATTTCACTTCTTTAAAAGGAGGGCAAGGCAAACATTGTTATTCATGTTGATGATTATAGATTTCTTGGTCTGTTTAGGCTTTGTGCATTCTCCTATTGTTTAGCAAAGTTATAGTGATTCTTAGCACAAGGCATTCCTGTTTAGGAATTCATTTTCCTTCCTTGAGAGGCCTCTTGGAGGAGTATTTCTCTTCATTTTTCCACATTCAGGCTTGAGGCCAAGAATCCTCCTTCAGCTACAACACAGTTTCTGTTTAGAGCTGGGTTGTGTTGTACAGTGTTGCAGTGGAGGTTATTGAACACCACTTCCTTTGCTTATTTTTCAGAGGAGGAAGCCTTATTTCCTTTGGAGGATCATTTAGGAATATCTCTGAGCATATTTCACCATCTTTGGTAGCAGGCCAACCATTTCCATGATTTATAGTGCATTCCCTCTCTTATATTTCATTATTTTCAGTGTGTATCTGTAGCGAGAGTTTGTAGTATTGTTTGGAGGGTGATATATTCAGTGATAGGATCCGCCTTTCACTTGGAAGATCCATTGGAGGAGGTTCATTTAGCTTGTGCATCATCTACAATCATCTCCATCTAGTTCTTGAGTAGCAGCTACTACTTAGCACTGCTACTCCAGCATTTTTTCCATTTTGTATATTTCAAGAAATCCTTCTAAGATTGTCTTGAGATTGTTTCCAGGGGTTTAGAGCTTTTCTCCCCCACTTACTTGAGCTATATGTTTCCATATCTATGTATTAAAATTATTTCTGTAGCAGTTCCTCAAATAAACTACGTAGTCATAGCCTTGGGCTTTCTATATGTAGTAGTGTTCTTCATTTTCTTGTACATGTTCTATTGAGGCTTGCATTGCCTAGCTTGAGTGATGATTTCCTCAAGGATTTGCACTATTTTTCTGCTATAAGATGAATATGATGGCTATTTGGATCTTCTCATGTTTTAGCTATTGATATAACGTTGCTAATCCAATATGTGTTTCTACATTTCTGCATCTCCAACTTTGGAACATCTTAAGGTGTTCTTATTGTTGTATAATTTCCCTATTTTGGGATATTACATTAATGGAGGACGCAAGGTTGCAAACCCTACTTAGTTTGGTAGATATGTGACCTTACGACCTTGCGACCTTGTGGGGTCACTAGGTCATAAGGTGGCATAGTCGCAAAGGTTAGATTCCATTGTAGTTTGCGACCTAGCGACCTGGCGACCTGGGTCAAGTTGCAAGGTCACTAAGTCGCAACTTGTCGAAATTTGAAAGAAGAGAGGATTTGCGACTTTGTGAATTTACTTAGAAAAATTTAAGTCATCTCATGGTTTCAGGATTACCTTCCTAAGGAGAGTTTTTGTAGGTCCATGGCGAAATATGGAGTGAGATATTCTTTATCAACAGTAAAATGGGATCTAGAATTTCAAACTAGTGCCAAATTTCGGAGGGTTTTGTAGTGGCTACAACAATTGGAAATTCACCAAAAGAACCCAGAATATCTTCCTGTGCTTAATATTGAGGGGGGCGCGGTGGCTTAGAATTTTTTTCCTTCCACTTTCATGGGACCCACTGCCCTCATCTCCGGCCTTTGTGTGTTCACTTCACTTGTTTTCACTGCGACCAATGTTGTTCACCATGCTTTTATTGCCGGATACCAGACAGGAGGGGTTGGAGTACCCTCATGGGCTTCAAGGGATTCAGTATAGTTATTTGGTCAACTGTGTTGCTCAGCTACTGGCGAGCCTAATGGGTCCTGGTAGAGTCACTGCTTATTAGTCACAAAATTTTCTCCACTGCTAGTGAACCTAGTCAATACTTTGGTGGATTGGTCGCATTACCTCTCTGTGTACGAAGCCTTTCTCAATTCTTTAATATTTATTTCATGTGCTAATAGCACTTATTTGTATGTGCTCAGGGAACTTATTTGTATGTTCTCAAGGCAATTATTCATATGTGGCAAATATTTCCTAGGTAGATGAGGGATCCTGACTTATTTTACTTGCAAGAGAGGTTGCTCCTGGTCTTTTATTTGGGGACCTTTAGGTTTTCCCAAATACCCTTTTGTTGTCTGAGGTTGCCCCTTTTCCCCTTCCATCAAGTGACCTGTTTCACCATTAATTTTTTCTTTAACATCATTTTCTGAGTTGGTGCGCCGGGTGAGCTACTTGCACTTGGGTCCTATGACTTGGTCATGTTTCCCCACAAGGTGGCTATAACGGACAAACTTCGGCCATTTTATGTTTCAAGGCTGATTCTTAACATGTAGAGATTATAGTAAAACATGCCAATTGACTAACTGTTGCATTGATCCTTCAACTTGAGGCACTGGGGAATGAAATTCTAAGAACTTGCTCGAGCCAAGCCATTTATTAAAACAACAAAAAAACAAAAAAAATGAGAGTAATAAAGAAAAGGAAACAAAACTATGGTATTGAGTGAGGACAACGCAGGGGCCGTCAAGTGAAATAATGTTTGAGGTCGTTCCCATTTACTGGGAGGACCTCAATCTTCCCTTATAAGGTTTGGATTCTATACATGTATGGACCGACCTTCTCTTTGATTTGGAAGAGGCCTGTCCACAAGGCTTTAAATTTGGTGTGTTCTCCTTTGTCTTCATGAACCTTTTCCCACTAGAGGACGAGGTCGCAAAATTATAAGACCTTGTTCCTGATTAATTTCTTGTCAAACCATCATTTTATTTGGCTTTGGTGGATGTCAAAATTTTCCCTGGATTTTAGCCTTTCCTCCTCCAGTTTCAGTAGGGTGTCTATCTGAGATTGCAAGGAAGGGCATGGGGTACCATGTGTTTCTTGGGACAACTAAAGGGCCAGGAGAGAAAGGTTAGGGGGGAATATTGCCTCTTTCCCTAGACAAAAAAATATGGGGAGGTTCCTAGGGAAGGTTTAGGTATGACCCAATCAGCCTAGAGGGTGTTATTGAGGGCGTTGTTCTAGTTCCGATGTTGGGATAGCAGGGTCTTCTTGATGATCCAAATAAGGTTCTTGTTGGCTAACTCAGCTGACCCTTTCCCTTACGGGTGGTAGTTGGTGGAATTTTTTAGTACAGTAAGATTTTCCAAAGAAAATTCATATAGTTTAAACAATGAAAAATAATTAGCATTATCAAAAACAAGGGAGGTTGGAACACTGAACCTAGTCATGATGTATTGACTGATGAAAGTTATTCCCTCTTGGTCATTGATCTGGCGTAACAATATTGCTTCAACCCACCTTGTGAAATATTTTGTGGTTGTCAGGATATATTGGTGTTGCCTGGAGGAGTGTGGTAGTATTTCCATAATCATGTACAGTCCCCACTGCTAGAATGGTTCTTCCATCACAACAGACTGTAACAGGGTAGAAGTTCGGGATTCTCTGTTGGAAAATTTCTGACAAGAGGATCACTTCTGAACATAGGCATGTGCATCCTTAAACATGGTGGGCCAATAAAAATCGACTCGCATAACCTTGTGGGTTGTGGCATCTACCGCATAGTGTCCACCACTCGGGCCATCATGTATTTCCTTTAGGACTTGTTGTGCCTCACTGTGCTCTAATAAGCATAGCAATAAACTAATCTGATGCTTGCGGAACAGTTTTCCTTGTACCATTTGATAGGATGTAGCCTTCAGCCTTATTGCTCGTTTCTGTTGGGCTATCAAGGTGGGGTCCATGACACCACATCCAAGATACTGTAGGAGATCTATGTACCATGACAGGGAGTTTTGTTGAGGTGTGCAGTCAGCTTTGTACATCTCTATTTCATGATCCCAACACTCATCATCGTTTCTCCTTGGGTCTGCGGCTTCAGTATCCATTAGGCATAACCCCTAACCCTTGACCATTTTTGTAGGTTTTAATTCTAAGTCATACTATTGAAGACATGCCATCCAATTGCGTCATCTCTCACCTAGCTCCTGTTGCACGAAAAATGAGCATACTTTTGGGTGAGTTACGAACACCGTCACGTGGTTCTTCGAAATGTATGGCCTAAAATGTTTAACTGCCTTATATACCACATAGGCTCGCTTTTCAATTTCCATATAGTTCAACTCAACACCTTGCAACCCTACGCTCATGAAATATATGGGTCATTCATTGTTACCGCCATCTTTCTGGGTGAGGACTGCAGCAAGAGATGAATCTGAGGCAAAAGTATACAAGATAAAGCCTTTGCTGAAATCTAGGCTATGTAGGGGAGGTGCTTCCACGATGGCATTATTAATATTTTCGAACATTTATTTTTCGAGCAGATCCCATTTAAAATTAGCGTTCTTCTTGATCATGCTTTGCAGAGGTTTCATGATTTGTGTGAAGTCTGATATGAATTTTTGAAGGAATTTAATTTTCCCCAGAAACAACTTCATGGCATTTTTACTGCTTGGGGGATAAATTTGGGCAATGGCTCTTCCACGGTTTGAGTCTAACGCTATGTCGTCCCAGGTTATGATTTTGCCCAAAAATTTCCCTTCCGAGACCACAAAGACGCTTTTCTTGGGGTTTAGTGATATTTTGTATTTCCAACACCTCTCAAAGATCTGTTTGAGGTGGTGCAAGTGGTCATATCTTCGCTTGGAGAACACAGTGACGTCGTCAACATAGAATACCACACTTTGCCTCATTATCCCTCAGAAGGTGATGTTCATGGCCCTTTGGAAGGTTTCCCCATCATTAATCAGGCAAAAGGGCATGCACCTAAATGCGAGCATACCCCACTTAGCCCTAAACATTGTCTTCAAACGATCCGATTCTGCTACCAATACATAGTTTTATCTTGAGAAACCATCTAACAATGAGAAAATTTTTGACCCAGATACTGTTTGAAGATATTCTCCATGGGGGGCACTGGGTAGTTATCCTTATCTGATAATCGATTTAAATTTCATAAGTCCACACATGAGAAAAATTCACCAGACTTCTTGCGAACTGGGACCAAATTTGACACCCACATTGAATGTAGGACTTTGAAAATGGTGTGGGTGTCCATCAACTTCTTAAGTTCCTTTTGGATTATTGGTTCGAAACTCGGATGTACCTTCCTTAGCTTTTTTTGGAAAGGTTTGACGCCTTCCTTCATCAATATCACATGTTAGATGATTTGTGTGTCAAAATTCTATAATTCATTGTATATCCAGGAAAAAACATCTCGGTACTTCTTAAATAATTCAATAAAGGACTGTCACTCTTGGGGGGTGAAATTGGTACCGATATTGAAGAAATTCGGGTCTGATTCCGTCCCGAGGTTCACTTGCTAGTGAAATAGGGTTGAAATTTGCACCTTTGTATTGGGAGACCCTCGAAATCAATTATGTAGGTCAAATAGCTTCTCAATGGATATAGCCCCTTTGGGTATATGACTCCGCTTGTGTTATTCCTTTCCTTTTACAATGCCAGATCATGCTCCTCCTCTTGAATCACTACATCTTTGAACACATTTGTGTTTAGCATGAAATCTAACACTTTTTGATCATCATTAAAAATAATGAAATTAGTTACATTATCTGGCACTGCAGGTTTATAAACAATTTCAATATAAAAATCATCCCTTAATGGGGTAAACCTAGCAGCAGCGTTTGCTAACATATCGTCCACCGAATTATGCATCCTAAGTACTGAATTAATACCAAAAGAATTGAAAGCAGAAATAAAATGCCAGACCTCATGTTAATATCATTTTAAATGTGGGGATAGGCAGTAAATAGTGTTGCGTACCTACTAGGTGATGATTTCCAAGTCGTCGATTACCTTCAAGCAACCGACTTTGAGGTCAATTTCTTTCTTGAGGTCCACGATCAGTGCTTTGTACTCGACCATATTATTGGTGCACTGTAATTATAACTGGCAAGAGATCGGGAACTTCTTATTTTGGGGATCTATCAAGATACAACCAGCACCAACCTCATCATAGGTCTTGAAATGCTCATAGTATAGGGTCTAGATTTTTTTTTTCAGGATTTTATAAATTAAATTGGTGTGTACAAACGGGATACTCGGGGCGGAAACATTGGGTGGAAATCCTAGCATGGCAGTGTGGAACACAACACACGGGAGTAGCTCTAACTAGGTGCTCGAGGAGAATGGGGACTGAGTGGCTCGATAACACCCAAAAGCAGCCTCTAAGAAACACATGCCCAAATATTTTTGTGCAAATATGATGGGTTTGTTGGTTACTTCAAGTTCGGTCACCATGTGCTTCATGTAAGGTTCGCTCTCGACCAGGATCTGATTATCGCTACACGTGTATGGGAGCAAAAAATGGGACGAGTCAGTGGCGAAGTATCCTTGTAGTTTCCTTGACCAATCCATGCTTAACAGCAGACTGTAGGCCTCTGGGATATCCATGGAAAATATGTCAATGCACTGATGGACACGGGGGTCTGAGGAGAGACGTATCTAGAAGTTATTCAATTCACCCACGGTGGGGACCTAAGATCTATCAAGCTGAATGATCTTGGCATTGGTTTTCTCGGGGTGGATATTCAAATTTTTCCATACAGACAAGGGCATGGCATTGGTAGATGCGTCAAAATCGACGAGGAAATTGTGGATATTGAAACTGAAGATCTCAAAAGACAAAAGAAATGGGAGTGTAGACCCACACAAGTTTTCATTGATGGCATTGATGATGGATTGGAGATTCACCGAGGCTTGGGAGGGTGTGGAGCTTACAGTCGTTACCGCCAAGGTGGGCCTGCTTGTCGAGGATGGGTTGGTGAATGCTTTGAGAATAAGCTCATGTTGGTTGGCTATTCAGGCGAGTTCATAAAGGGATATGTTGGCTCGCATTTTCTTCATTTCTTCGATGATATTGTACCCAGATTCTGGGTGAGAAAGTGTCTCGAGAGATGTCTTGAGTGAACTCAGAAATGATATGGCCCTAGGGGTGCCTTGGGCAGCGGTAGGGCTAGACTTTTCTGTGGTTGAAGTAATGGTCTGGTTTTCCTTGTTTGGTAGTAGGATTTTCCTCAAGAAGGCTTTCGTTTTTTCCTCGAAAGAGTGATAGGAAACCAGGCCTTTTGTCCTTAGGCTATATTTTTGGGGAGGCTTGGATTGGGGATCATTAGCCATATTTATCTCTGTCAAAGGAGGAGGCCCTTCCCCATGAATTACTTTGAAGGTGAGGGATTTTGATCCTAGATATTCATCCAAGGGAGAGACTTCTTCGTCACCTAAGTCGGCTTCCTCTTCAAACTCTCCTACCGTCTGGTCTTCTAAGAGTTGATTCACCAGAGCAGTCATACTATTAATCCATTTAGGGTAGGTCCTTTCAAAGTGGAAAGCTTGATGAAAAGAGATGTTCTTTCTCTTCAAATCAGTGACCTTATTCGCTAATAGTTTTAGGGATTTCGCAATGTTCTTGAAATTGAAAGGGTCCTTATCTCTGACCCTGGATTTATTGGCTGAGTTGTGTCCTCTTCCCTGTTGATTTTCGGTCATTGCGATTATCATGGTCTATGGCCTTTATTGAAAGCATGCATTTCTCAATGGCGAGGGCAGTGGTGAAAGTTTCTGCTAGGGTGGGTCTAGCTTCGCGTTTAATGAACACAACAATGTCCCAAGGCAACGCTCTTGTGTAGTAATATATGGTGATGGAATCGTCAAGGGCCATGTTTGGGGAAAATTTGTTCAAGATGGTTGCAAAATGTTGGTTGAAATTTTTAACCTTCTCCTTCTTCTGGAAATTCAAGGTACTCAACTCCGCGAGAATCATAGAAGGGTTCTTATCCTTGGAAAATTTCTCAAGGAAGGTGCGGCAGAATTTCTCCTAGGTCGAAATGGAAGTGACATGCAATGAATGATACCAAGTAGCAGCTTTGTTTTCTAAGGTGTTTGGGAAGATTCAGAATTCTACGTCATCGAACTATACCCTCATCTTCTACAAGGCCAGGTAGAAATTACTAATGTGGTCTTCATCCAGTGTTCCCTTCTTAGGATCAAACATAGGGAGGTGCTTCTCCTAGTGTCACAGCATGTCATGAAGAAGGAAACAGAGGCCTAGAGGAGACTGTGCCATCTAGGCTATGGTTTGGATCCATCTAGCCCTACGATGGGGTGGGATGAAAACTCCTGGCGCTAGACCCAGAAGCTTCACCTTCATGTTGAGAGTGCATGTATTGGTTTCAGTTAACTCTAAGATCTTCGAGGTTTATATAATTCCTCAAGTTCCTAAACCCATCGAAGTTTTTGTTGAAAAGGAAGGGTTGTCTATTTCAATTTCGGTGGTGGTTATGTGTATGGTCCAGGTTTTGACTGTGCCCCCGGCCTCTATTTCTCCGGCCCCTCCCCCAGGTGGGTCATTCACTTTGGTGTTGCCATTCAAAGGTTGATTGGGCTGAGGGCCAGTTTTTTTTTGGGCTCTGGTAAGTTCAGGGACACCTCTATCGACCCCTCAGGAGCTGTCAGGAGGTTCGGCTAAGATCTGGTTGACCACATCTACATAGTATTCGAGAATTATGCTTATAAGTTGAGGCATGGAATTGACTAGGACACCCTGGTGAGTATGCTGCATTCCGGGAATTTGTGGATTTGCTAGGGAACTAGTGGCAGGGAAATTTTGCAGACCTCTGACGAGAACGCAAGCGAGTGGGTGGAAGACCCTTAGTTGGTCTAACATGACCTCATAGAATGGTGGGTCCTCCTCAGGGGTATTCTCGAGAGGTGGAGGATCAATGTTTTCAAATCCGATTTCTCCTTGCGGAGTGTGCACATGGATATTTCTTTCATGGTTGGATCCTACCATTCAGGCCCTCCTTCTAGTGCCAAATCTATTGACGAGGAAAAATGCCTTGCCAACAGTGAGGGAATATCCTCGGTATAAAGTCCCAACTATACCCTAGACCATTTATGATAGGGATCCCGTATGGTGTGTAGGCCCATCTATTGTTGAATTGGTGAAATATACGCCCTTTATCAGATGGAGATGTATTTCGAGAACAAGAGAATGCACGACTACTTGAATGATATGAAATGAATGTTAAATGGGTTCTCCTAGAAATGAAACATTATAAATAGAAAAGCGCGATTTAAAGCATGCAACCAAAATAAGTATTGTTAGCAACACATTATTAGGGTCATGCTCATATAGAGGCTTGTTTGACCAGAAGAGAAAAAATTCACTATGGTCAAAGCACCCTTCAATTCCTTAAGCGCGTTTCCAAAAGATTAAGGAAATATCAATGACTAAGTTATTAACATGTCCCTATGCTAAACATCCACTTACCATTAATAAATCCAAAGAGCTTAAACATATAAATGATACATGAACATAAACGAATATTAATTAGTCACAAATGATAGCAAATATATGAGGACATAATATGCATAATGTTAACACAGATGAGTTTCCATCAGATCCAATAATGGAGTCAAAAAAATTGGTTTATATTCATTCCCAGAATCATCCATTCAATGTTGTACAATTATCTCTCTCCTCTCTGGAGTCCAAAAAAAGGTCCTTAAATTATCCCTCGAGAGTGTACATATAGAATCAAAAATGACCCTTGGGTTGCTCTGCCCTTCCAACTTCCCGACTGTTGGCATGGTCTGCGATTTGGGAGGATTTACGACTTGTGAGCTTCTTGAGGTTGTGACCTATGACTAGGTACCATATGTAGCGTGCGACTTGCCTCTACCTACTACCTATAAAATTACTCTTTTCAAGGTAGAAGTTGTGTGATGGAGAGGTCCTGGGTCTCTACCTATTGCTATTCTTTGAGACAGGCATGCCAAGCGAGGTAGTTAGTGACTACTGGATTAATTTTAGGTATGTCATCTCCCAGCCTATGAAAGCACTCTAGAGCATCCAGAACTAAAGTGTTTCTCTTCATGTTGATTTGGTTTGACAGAGAGGCTAGCTTAGTGTAGATCTGGACTGGTGCGACGATATACTGGTTGATGTTCTCCTTGGAGGCTGGGAGGTCCTGTGAACCGGCAACTTGTCTGATGGGTTCCAAGAATGCTTGGATGTCTTGCATCACCTCTTCCCTCATATTTTCTATGGTCAGTGTTGCTAAGGAGGGGATATGGTACACTCCCTCCATTGAATTTATGCCACTGATAAGGTTCTCATAGACAGACATCACCCTGTCTACATATTTTACAAGCTTGTCCCTAGATTTCAACTTCATCTATATATGTACCTTATCGTTCTGAGTGTGGATCCAGTCCTTCTTTAGCAAGGTTTTAGGAACTTTTGGGTATTTTTCGGACCATTCAAGTATTTTTTCCAGTGCTATGGAGGATTCCTTTAGTTGTGCAAATCTTTTCCTAATTTATGTCTTGGCCCCTAGCAAAGCAACGACTTTTTTTTTATGGTTAGAATATCCCCATAAAATTGATTCATGGTGCTCTCTAAGGTATCAAAATCTCCCTGAATGGCAGTCTGTAGTTCCTTGGTCTGAGTGATTGTGATTTGGAGCCTTTGATTTCTAGTTTCTAGAGATTTGTTTTCTGCCTCTACTTGAGTTTCCCTTTGCTCATATTCCTGGATTCTTCTCTACAGATACAAGATATCTCTGCTCATCCTGTTGACAATTTCTTCTATGGTAGTTGCAAAGGAAGTTCCGGCTGATGCTATCATTATGGGGTTAGTCCTGGTGTCCAGGACTACGTACTTTTCTGTGGTCACTATGAGAGGCTCAACTGGATTCCGTGCAAGGAACTTTCTCCTTTCCTACCTTATTTTATGAGTGTACTCATTGTAAGATAGCCTTCTAATATCCAGAACATCATCCTCATGTTCCTCCCAGATGATGAGTTCTGAGAGCGGGAGGTGTCCCCCTATCATGGGAGCTACTGGGGCATGTCAATGTGTGGCAGGTTTGTTTGCTTCCCAGTTCTAGAAGGTTAAGAACCACTTCCCTCTGCCTATAGCTTCTGAGCTTATTCTTCCCTCATCTTCTTCTCTGCTTCTTCCTTGTCCTATTCTTGTTTCATCTTGAGCTTGACCTCAATTTTTTGTCATTCTTCCTCCTCCTTATTTTTGCGAACCTCTTCTGCTTTCTGCTTTTTTCGTTCTTCTTTATTTCGTTTCTTATTTTTTTCTTCGACCTATTTATTTATTTTTTCTTCTTCTGGTTGTTGAGCCAAGTAATCCAAGGCTTTATTGAGTTCTTCCTCTATATGATTTTTCTCATCTTTTGGTTGTTGAATTTTTCCCACTTGTAGTGTGCGGGGACGATCATGTCAGGGTCATAAGATCTACGAGACAAGTCCACGAAGTGGAAGCCCTTGATATCTTATGCTTCTGCCTCCACCTCTTTCAATTCTTTGACTATATAGGCACCAATAGTAAGATGGAGGGTCCGCCATGGTTTCTTCTTTCCCTTTCTTAGTGTCTTAGAGAATCTTCTTGTCATTTGGTAGCACACCTCTTGTAATAATAATTTGTTAGTGACGAACTTGGGAAATGCATCACGGGCCTTGAATGATCCGAAGACTCTGACGAAGGTACCTTCTGTGATGGGGAACCAATGAGCTACCTTAACCACTATCTCCATGGCTCTTTTGGACGTGCAGGGATGATCCTCATTAAAGAGGTTGTAGTAGAGTGCAGTAATGAACTTGTCTAAGATGGTGTCCATGTCTTTATTGTACCTAGTGGCCCAGAACACGTTTAGATATTTGTTGATGGCCCCTCCATGTTTTGGATCCCAGTTGTGTGACCAACCCTCAAAATTGCACCGTGCACACACTTCATATAATAGGTAGGAATCCATGTGAAATTCTGACACACATCCCTCCTCTAGTACCTGGGTCGCAGATATGTTTGCACTCAGAGCTGACATTAAAAGATGTGCTCGGTTGAAATGAGTGCCATAGGAGGTGATTTCATACATGAGCAGCACCCATGATCCACTAAAATTAGTGGCATCCCTCCTACCATACATCCTACACAACATAGATGCGATGAGTCAGTAAACTTTTCTTAGGCCCTTGGTCTTGTACTCCTGATCCTTTTTTCCCTTGAATTTTTTAGTTTCCTCCCACCAACCCTTCAAGGTATCTGGTATTAGCACATCATGCATGGTGATCCACTAAGCATTGAAAGACTCTTCCCTAGCTGGGAGTGAGTAGTACACATCCGCATCCTTCCCAATTAGGTTGGAAAATGGTATTCCTACATGATCCTGGATAACCCAGAACTTTGAGTCCACCTTATAGAATATCCATTCGACCACTTCGGTGCATGAGAAAATAAGTAGGTGGGCACCCACATAGTTAATATTAGACCTCCTAACCTGAAAATATACCTGATGGTCTGCTAGATCCTACGAGAATTCTGGCTTTGTGAATTCTTGGTAGACTTGGGACCATGACATCTTATCCCCCTTCGCAGAAACACAGGCGATATCTCCATAGATGGGCAGTGACAGATGAATGTCTATTTTTGATAGCTCTACTTCACGGATTTTGTTTCTCCTTCGAATTGCTGGAGACCCCATGTCACTAAAGGCCGACAAGATAGAGACACACTTGAGATCATCTTCAATTTCACCTGGAATATTAAAAAAATCCCACGATAATATGGATGTCATGAAAGCAAAAGGAACTGACTATACTAAGTAATTCTTTGGCTACTTAGGCTAGGTCGCTGCGACCGGTGCTGGTCGCAACACCATAGGTTGGAGATATTGTGACTTTTTTGTAGAAATTATATAACTAATGCATTATACATCCAAGATTCACCTGATCACACACTATTTTAATTCATGCACAATACAGAATCTCTTCTACTATTGATCATCACATGTGCAAATTAAATCAATTGCATGCACACATTGAAACCATAAAAAATCACACATATGAACACAATGTTTTAACGGAAAATCCTGAAGCTAAAAACCCCAACTATATATATATAATATATGTCATAGAGATCATGTAACAATCCTCATACAAATCTTCTCACAAGCTCTCAGTACAATACAATCGCTACACACTAATCAGGCCCGATCTAGCAAATACATGCATCGATATTTGCCACCTGCTAGCTTGCCTCTATTGCATAATCCCTGCTGAAGAATGGCTCTGAATGAACTCGAATTGGTCCAGCCTTGCTCATGCAATCCTCATTGGCAACTCTACTCTGTGTTGGATGCAATCAATGCATCACTATAGTCACAACTGATAGTCAACTTGCCCTTTCACCTATCTTTCCATTGGTTTCCACTGAAATTGTCCATGCACTGTAGTTAACTAATGTATTCTTCAGTTGATTAATGAGTTAATATTTATTTAATTAATTATTAATTAATTCACACCAATCTCACTAGTGTATCAATCAGTTAGACTAGATACAACTAGCTCAACTGTGTCTAACTGAGTTAAACTGAACACAACTCCACCGACTACTTCTACAACTCCACCAAACTCTGTCACATGAGTTCTAACTGAAGTCTCCATGCAATATCTCCACTTAACCCTTAGTAATAGTGTAATTCTTCTGTCAGCTCATGTGCCACATCTGTGCACTTAACTAAAGTGCTCCAAGAGAATAAGTCAATGTTTATAGTCCAAATATTATTAAGAACTAATAATATTTGACATATCTATTTTTAGACTGGAAATCTAAAAATAGATTCCGCCCAATATGTCTAAAAATATAATTCCATCCATTTTTCCAACTTGATCAACCATCCACAAATAGCATCCTGCAACTCATAGAATATGATCGAAATGTCTAAAAATAGCCATAGTCTAAAATAGACTTGCCCCAAAAATATCCTGTGGGCCAACTTAGTGAAGGCGACTCTTTTCACTAAGCTCATCATCTTTTTGCAATCTCAACATTTTCAAGTAGCCAATGTCACAAGGTCGCAAATTTGTGCCTTTATAAACAATCCCAACTTTGTGAGTTAGCGACTTAGAACCTTAGCAACTAGGTCACGAGGTCGCAAAGTTGTGGTTGCATGGATTGTCGAAAATTTGTGACTTTGCAACTTAGCGACTCACTGACAAGCTCACGAGGTCATGCTAGCTTTTTCTGAAGAAAAAATAGGCGCCTGTGACCCACGGAAAAAATATGAAAAAAATGGGGGGGACTCTAAGGGAGGAGAATGGATTAGGGTTGATAGGCTCATAGGAAGGCCATGGAAGGGCTCCCACATTAGCAAGAGGGAAAAGGATGGATTCAATTTGTTCTTGGCCTAATGGGTAAGGGAGGAACATGAAAAACCTAGCTGGAGTGACAGTGAGGACTCAGGATGGAAACTAGGGGATAGCTAAGGAAATTAATAACCTAGGTTAGTAGTAGGTAGGGCTTCAACCAATAAAAGAAACTGTAGGAGGTTTCAATGACTTACCAAGGAAAAATCACACTATGATTGGCTCGTCAGACGCCTCATTTTCTCTGTCGCACAGGTCGAATGTGACCTACCTGACCATTTTATTTATAAATAGGTCACATGTACGGTCATTAATGGAGGTTGCAAGGTCAAAAACCTGACTCATTTTGGTAGATATGTGACCTTGCGACCTTGCGACCTGAAGACCTTTTGAGGTCGCTAGGTCACAAGGTCACATAGTCGCAAAGGTTAGATTCCAACGCAGTTTGCAACCTGGCGACCTGGAAACTTGGGTCAGGTCACAAGGTCACTAAGTTGTAACTTGCTAAAGTTTGAAAGAAGAATAGATTTTTAACTTTACGACTTTACTTAAAAAAATTGAATCCATCTCATGGTTTCAATATTACCTGCCTAAGGAGATTTGTTTGAGGTCCATGGTGGGAGATGGAGCGAGCTCATCTTTATCAACAGTAAAAGGGGATCTGAAATTTCAAACTGGTGCCAAATTTCAGAGGGTGTTGTAGTGGCTAAACAGGACCTTTGTATGAGCACAGGCTATGATATAAATAGAATTTTAGATCGAGTCTGATACGACAATTTTTCAGCTAATTTATGATGTATGTTTGATGAATGATTGAGATCTGAAGCACATTTTTGTAAGTGTTTATGTCTATAAGGATCCTACTACAATGTGCAGGGAGACCTTAGTCAGGCTACGTGTGAACCCCACTAACTATGGGCACGGGTGGATCTGAAGGATTGTAAGTATATTTGAGAACTGCTGAAGATTAAGGAAATGTTTGGGTAACTTTAAGTACCGTCTATAATATGTTTATGTGATATATTTCTGCATATGATTTTTGTTCATGCCTATGAGTTATATTATATGTGATTGGATCGGTTGCATACCTACTTTACTATTTACACGAATGTTAATCTCATAGATCTATTTCTATAAGGATGGAATATCACATTGTTAAAACTATTAAAGGGATTGAAAACATTCTGTTTGTGTGTACGCACAGGATTAAATGGTGATAATTACCCTAGGTTTTCTAGGTAGGGTTTGGTGCGCAAGTCAGCCTGTGTGTTAAAGAAGATCTTAAGGTGCATACTTCATTTAATTCTCTCTCAGGGTGTGGAAACCTGGTTCCTGTGCCCTCCCATACTCCTTTGAGTGAGAATTTGGCCTACACAAGCAGGTCATTGCCAAAAGGGCCAATAGTAAGAGGGTTTTTTTGGTTATGTACTAACACTGAACATGGGTTAGGACCCCTCAAGCCAAAAAATTGTTATGTTGCTAGGATCGAGATCATTTTGAGAGAGATTAGGTAATGTGGCAGCCATCAAAGACTAAATTATAAGATTGGTTTGAGAAAACAATACAGGAATTCTCGATCAAGGAGAAAAAAAGTAATAAGTTGTTTGTTGAAGAGTGGGAACAAAAGTATATTTTCACAGAGGTCCATGAAATATTCTTTGTGACCATTGCACATGAATTATAGGAGTATTTATTAAGGTTAGCTGAGTTTCAGACCTGCTAGAAGGACAATAATATCACTCAGTGGAAACCTAAGTTGATCCAAAACTTAGAGCATAACGATAACTCCATCACCCGCAATGTAGATCATTGTGTTGAAAACATTCTCGGTGGGTTTGTGACAGAATTTGCAATAGATCAGTTCATGTCAGTATATTAGTTGTAACTTAATATGATGGCTATGTGCTCTTCTTATATGTTATGAGTTGATTTTTCACTGCTACTCTAGTTTGTGTTCATGTATTGCTGGATCTCCAATTTTGGAATATCTTAAGATATTCCCATTATTGTAGATTTTCCTTATTTTGGGATATTAAAGAGGTTCTTCAAAGGACTTAGAGGTAATTTCATATTCTCTTTACCTTTCTTGATTAAGAATCTATTGTGTGAAAAGGGTATTATTTGGATTCACACTAACTGAATGACCCCATACAAAGTTGAAAGCACTACGTGCAGTGGAAAGTAATTTCGGGTTAGCCAGAGAGGAGACAAATATGTATACAACCCTCTAAGAAACCTGCCTAATAGTGATAGAGAGAGTGGTGAGGCCACGCATGCCGCAGGTAGCCCTCCAGCCACCCCATAGTCGAAATCGCGCAGGGGTATGTCATCTCCCACTCCACCACCACCTCCACCACCAGGAGGCGATATGGCTGCACATATGAAGCTACCCACCTTCAAGGGTGTGGGCGATGAAGACATGAAAATATTTTGGCTTTTTGCAGATAGATTATGGACTACACAAAATGTCAATGTCGATGTTGCCAAAAGGGCACAGCTAGCCATGGCATTTGAAGGTCGTGCCCTGGAATGGTTTATGCGATATTTGGCTCAGAAAATTGATCCTACTATTGATGAGATCAAGAAATATTTGAAGAAGAAGTTCATAAAACCCAAGTCCTACTCACAATGTGTAACAAAGCTGAAATAAATCTAACAAGAACCAAACGAATCTGTCTGGGATGCGAATTGGCGATTGAAGCGCACTATCTGTGATGGAAGATTTATCTATGATGATAAGCATCATAAATAATGGTTTATTTCCATGCTCTTGCCACACCTATGCAGCCCTATGAATCAACAGAAAATTGATTCTCAAGCGGAGGTCCTTGAAGTTTCTTTGAAACTAGAAGCCACACCCATAACTGATGACCAATTTGGGAATCTAAAAATCAAAAATTAGTTAGAAGCGATGCACTTGTAGATTCACGACTTGCACAGAGATAAAGGAAAGAAGTTGGTGCAGATGTATGGTGTATATGTTGTACGGGTTTTGGTCACACAAAAGATCAGTGTACCTTGCTTCAAGATTACATGCAAGTGGGAGGACCAAATCCATTACAACACAGGGATGTTGGAGGACCGAGTGGTACTCCTATGCTGTGGTGTGATGACTGTCAAGTGTCTCAATGACATGACACAGACCATTGCACTCGATTAGGATGTTATGTACCAGAACTGAAGCAGAAATGTTGTAGGTTTTTCTCTTTAGTTGGCCATGATGAGCATCATTGTCATACCTTTGATCTGATGATAGACAATGGTAGCCTCTCTAGAGTGTAGGCTGACCCATCTTCACCAGAACCCCCCTATGGGAATGTTGGTTCTCTAGTCAGAGGAAGGGGAGGAGGGAGAGGTGGAGGTGCAAGTCATGGAAGAAGACAACTGATTTTCTATACTTTTGGATATGCTCGACACTATGCACGTGACTGTCTGAATCCTATGTGATAGTCTTGCAGGTATTATATATAGTTTGATCATGTTATTTAATATTGTCATGTTTTGATTTATAGAATGTAGGAGAAGCAACAACAGACACCTACATAGAATATCAAAATGGTTAGAGCTGATTTGCGAGATGATGATCCGAGTATAAACATAATTACACGTAGTGGTGCTACTACTGGATAAGACAAGGGAAAGAAGTATGATGCAGAGCCATGGATAAGAAAGGATTCTAAAAATAAGGACGGGCTCAACCTGAAGAAGGAGAAGAAGACTTTTGTAGAATCTAGAAAGGATTTTTCTACTACAAGTGCGTCCACATCCAAGTCAATCACAGAAATGAATATTGGTGATGAAGTCAAACCTTTCCTGCAACCCTTCATCAAGCTATTGTGTAACCACAAAGTAGTAGAAAACCTTCAGGCTCTGATAGATAGCTTTGTAGATAAGGATTTTCCTCAAACTGAGAGTAAGCCTGTAAACAAGATATACAAGAATAAGAAGAGCACTAGTCAAGAGATGCACATGACCATGAAAATAGGGGAGTATGAGATGGATCAAGTCAATTTAGACTTGGGATCTCATGCAAATGTTCTACCTAAGAATATTTGGAAGAATATAGGTGAACCAAATCTAGAATGGTCAACCATTTAGCTATGCATGTCTAATCTGTTGAAAATCATTGCGCTAGGGAGCCTCACAGAGGTTCTAGTAGACATTGCTGGAGTAAAGGTACATGCAGACTTTGAAGTAATATAGATTATGGATGATGCAGACCCCTAACCTATGATTCTAGGGCTTGATTGGGCCATAAGCACAGGATCACGATCTTCGAAAAAAATGGTACTCAGGTCATAGTACCTTTGGATCCGTCAGAAGGGGAGTGATATCCAAAAATAGTACGTGAAGGAGATGATGTTGATGATATCTACAAGTTGACTACATGAGATGAGGATTGGATCAACCTAACTACTGATGGGATGCTTAATTGAGAAAAGGATATCTCATGTTTCTCATATCCCAATGGAGAAATGAAGAACCGACAAAATCTTCAGCATGATGTGTTTGTGCTGCGGTGCCTCAAAGTCTATAAAAGTTTGTGATGTATCTCTTCAGACGTACGATAATTTCCCTATTTTGATGGTTCTAGCAATGTTGTATTATTTTTGGAAAAAATGGAACAGGGTGTCCCCAAAGAGTGAAGGTTTTGGGCACTTGATCTCACTATGTGTGCAACCCCAGCATGGTGGTGGGATATGCACAAAGGGAAATTTAATGATTGGGAATAATGTAGTAAAATAATGTGGTTGCGCTTTGAGCAACCCACTTCCCCACCAACTAAGATTTTTGGTGGTCGAGGTGATCCGCGCAAACACTTGGCTACATGGATGGAGGTTTTGGATAAGAAGCCGAGGGTTGAATGGGTTCTGTAATATCCCAAAATAGGGAATTTTTACAACAATAAGAATATCTGAAGATATTATAAAGTTGAATCTTCAGAAAATCATGAACATAGTAGTGTAAATCAGCCCATAAGATGTAAAATAAAATCTAACTAGTAGATGAATGATCAGCAGCAATAATATGACCTATACACTCCTTCCAAAGTGGGGAAATGCAGCAATATAGGGCATAAAAAGGATTTCTTCAGAAAATAACGCTATATCCATGAGAAATTGGACTTGGATCCCTTATAATATACATCATACAACTCACATCCATAATTGGAGCTGAAACAAATCCCTCTAGCCAACATAAACAGATCTCCCCAAGCCAATATGACTCAAATAAGCCCAAACCCCATGAATTTTCCTAACAGAAATTACTGAAGCATGCAACAACATTATTTTAATGAGGGTTTATGCAGAAAATAATGAGAAATAATAGATCTAGAGTCTACAATCATCCAATGGCTGAGAAAATGGATATTCCTTCCTTTTTATACAGAATGATAATAGCCCGACAAGGGTTTCAATAAATTACAATGTATAAAAGAGAAGATCCGTAGATCTAGATCTGGAAAATGTATTTATACTAGAGATATATATAAATATATCTTAAATGTACAAAGAACAGAAGAATAATGATATACAAAGCCTTCTGGGAGAAGGATTGGCCCCTCCTCCAATAAATAAGCTCACAAGCAAGGGTTCAACCTTGCCACTGCAACACTGGGAAAACTGATGCAATTCCTTCAGAGGAATTCATTGTAGGATATGGAGACTACGTTTTCCACATGCCAAGATGTCCAATATGCTTAGAAAGCTCCTGTACAAATCTTGCAAAGAAAGGGAAGCTACCTCCTCTAAAAGATAAGCTCAGAAAGGGGTGTTGTGATCTCTCCACTGCAACACAGTGTTTCCTGCTACAAGAATAATGTTGTAGCTAAAGGAGGATGCTTGGCCTCAAGCCTGAATGTGGAAAACTAAAGTACAATTCTCTTCCAAGAGGCCTGTCAAGGAAGGAGAAGGAATCCCTAAGTAGGAATGACTTGTGCTAAAGAGCACTGCATACTCAACTCAACAACTAAAGAATGTTAAATAGTCTAAGTAGACCAAAATCAATAGTCCATAAGCTAACCCAAAATGGCTACCATCTCTTCCCTTATAAGCTTTTTGAGCCTCATCAACTTGGGTCCCACCCGTTAGGGTTTCCAACATCACATGATCACTTTCCCTCCAAAACTGCGTGGTGTCTCCATCAAGGCTACTCCTCTAACTGCGTTGTTTGATTTGGTCAAAGTTGACCTCTTCAACCTATTTTATCCCTTTTCAAACTCAATTTTCTTCAATCCAGCCTTCATATGTCTTTCTAGATTGATCCTTATTCACATTGAAATATTTGCATGGATGATCTATCCCTCCTCATGAATGTTGTTAACTAAGTCAAACTTGACTGAATCAACATGATTCTCTTCTTGTTCATACATGGAAAGTGTAAAATCCAGCTACCAGAATCATCCCCTTCCACATTATGATGGATTTTATTCATGTTTTTATTTTTCATGGACCTTCTTACCCATTTATTCAACTCCTAGGTAATATTCCAATTTGCTGCATGCGAATTTTGGAATATTACAGTCCTCCCCTCCCAAATGTTGCCTGTCCTCAAGAAACCACAACGATAGAATTGAATAACCTCCTCTTCTTCCCTTGTAGCATCCTCATATGATAAGATCCTCCAAAGATAAAGATGTTGTATCATCAATGAATCTCCAAGTTTCCCCTCCCAAATGTGTAAGCTAGCTTTTGGTGAGCATCCCAAATAGCTATCATCCTCTAACAAATAAATTTCCATGGAGGAAACAATGGGCTGTCTAAAGGGCCTCTTGAGGCATGTGAGCTGATATATATTGGGTTTCACCATCCCCATTTTAATCTCCCATCCCCAAGCTATCAACCATACAAAATGAGTCACCCTCCAGAATGGCAACTCATGAAGAATCTCTTCCACCTTTGGCTCTTGCAATGTAGGTGGGCTGAATAATTGAACATGATAGATAATATGGCCTACCCCACGATGTCTTTCTCTCCACTCATGATGAGTGTAGAGTGCATGCTAATCATGGGCTACAAACAAGTTGCCCTCAAGCGACAAGAATAAGATTGGATCTTCAAAGATGCCCTCTCCAAATTTATCGATCATGTTGGCCCAAACCATTCCATTCAAAGTGAATGGCACATCAATACCATATGGCATCCAAATCAGAAAATTTATGAAGGTTATGTGAAAGTGTGGATGATACAAATGGTTTCTCTAGTGGATACAACACAGTCTTTCCAACTGCTGATTTAGAACATCATGTGGCAAGTTGTTCTCCACTAAACTACCAAATATGTATGTTTTCTCATCTATTATAAGGTAGTAAGAAATAATATATATCAGTTGTACATGATCAAAACAATAATACACTTGCCCAAAGTCATGTATAAATGGATTACCATCATTACAAAGGTTGGCCCTAAAGTGACCATATAACCCAAAAATAATCTTTCTCCTTTGTGGAGCAATGCACTGTGTATAGATGGTAAAAAGATGAAAATACTCAATGGAACAATAAACAAGTACATAAATTCATTTCTTACCATATATGGTGAGTAGGTTGAAAGTGAGGTCCATGAATGAGTCCTCCCATGAGAATCTTCTCATAAAAATCTGCAAAAAGAAGGGATACATACTCTTCTTGGAACACTCCATCAATAAGAACATACTCCCAAGTGACAGTACTGTAGGCCTTAGTGATAAGGATCTAGTCACTCCAGGACTTCTTCCTTTGACATTCCACATGCCAAATCCATCCACCATCATGCTTCTATGTGGGGATATCTTCTCCCTATGTGGAATCTCCTCCTTTTCCTTCAATGTTGAAGGTAGCCTCTTTGCACTTTGAATGTGCCTTTCCTTCCTCCGGAAATATCATGATGAGCATGGGAAACGTTCTGCACATACTCTCCCAATTGTAATCATAGAAACAACAACTCTTGCTTCCCTGTGTCATAGATCTGCAAGTGGCTCACCAACCTCTTGCTCTCCATCCACTTCCATTCATCCAAATGTGGATGTCTCAATTCATGCTCCCTCTTGGTATCTTCACAATGAAGACCACCGATCTCCCAAAGCAGATTTTTATTTTTTCACCTCATGGGATGTTGAGATGCAAATCCTTGGAGATATTTTGGAAAATACCTCTCATCAATGGTCCTTTTGAATCCATGAGGACCCAAGTGTGTTGAAGGTAAAACATCATCATAACGTAGCACAATGTTCATCATGCCCTCCAAATTTCTACAACCCAACCCCAAGTATTGCATGCAAATTAGTAGGGGTGCATTGAGATTATTGTTTACCCCATCATTGATCAAACACAAGCCGTACAACACAGTGCAAGCTTGTTGCTCTATATCAGCAATGTGTTTTGATCCTTGATCATGTAAGGACAAATTTACAAGGCTTCCCATAATATTTTCTTAAATAATAAAAAATGGAAATTCATGCATACCTTTGTGTGTCTTGGAAACATCTTGTATGGCTGCAAGATTTCCTCCCTCCAATGTGTTGGCTACCCAAACTGCTGATCTAGATGGTTGCTCCTCTATGATTGAGACAACGCTGGTACAAGACTCCTCAAGTGGTGGTGAGGACTCCTCCTTCTCTGATCTTCTACTTTCAAACCTTTTAATCATCCTATGAGTGAAATCTACAAAAGTATATACTCTTGCATGACCCACATGACTGAACCACCAAGTGCTTGCCTTGCCCTCCAAGTGAAGAGTTGAGATCTCCGTAGCATCTCTTTCTACTACTAGATTTAGTAGGAAGTATGCTTCTAGCTTCATCACCCAAGATTCTACTGAACATAAGGGTGATCCATCGAAGGTAGACAATAGAAAATTACTACCCCTTATCATCCTATTATTGTATGGCCTCATTTCTTCTTTCAATTGGATAAACTGAGGAAGATCAAGAGTCTCTTTGAAAGCTCTAGGTTGACACTTGTACTCTGCCAAATATCCACTCAGGATCTCATGTTCTAAGTGGTCTTCTTCCTCTTCACTCCATCTATGAGGATAGGAATTGCATGGGTCTTCTTATTTCTCTTGAAACCTTCTAGAGGTCTCACTGCAACTTTCTTCTTCTTGAAACCCTCTTGGAGTTTCATTGCATCTTTCTTCTATCAATTATTTAACCCCCTTGGAGAGGCTCTTATTAGATCTGAAAATTGATGAGAGTAATCTCATCCTCTCCATCATTCTTATCTTCTTCTATCTTATTTGGCTGAAACTCACAGGCTGATCCAAGATTATGATTTGATACCACTGTAATATCCCAAAATAGGGAATTTCTACAACAATAAGAATATCTGAAGATATTATAAAGTTGGAGCTTCAAAAAATCATGAACATAGCAACGTAAATCAGCTCATAAGATGTAAAATAAAATATAACTAGAAAATAAATGATCAACAACAAGAATATGACCTATACACTCCTTCCAAAGTGGGGAAATGCAGCAATATAGGGCATAAAAAGGTTTTCTTCATAAAATAATGCTATATCCGTGAGAAATGGGACTTTTATCCCTTAGAATATACATCATACAACTCACATCCAGAATTGGAGCTTAAACAAATCCCTCTAGCCAACATAAACAAATCTCCCCAAGCCAATATGACTCAAATAAGCCCAAACCCCATGACTTTGCCTAATACAAATTACTGAAGCATGAAAAAATGTTATTTTAATGAGGTTTTATGCAGAAAATAATGAGAAATAATATATTTGGAGTCTACAATCATCCAATGGCTAAGAAAATGGAGATTCCTTCCTTTTTACAAAGAATGAGAATAACCCGGCAAGGGTTTCAAGAAAGTACAATGTATAAAAGAGAAGATCTGTAGATCTAGATCTGGAAAACATAGTTATACTAAAACCCTGTATAGATATAGCTGAAATTTACAAAGAACAGAAGAATAATGATATACAAAACCTTCTGGGAGAAGGATTGGCCCCTCCTCCAAGAAATAAGCTCACAAGCAAGGGTTCAAACCCTGCTACTACAACACTGGGAAAAATGACGCAGTTCCTTCATAGAACTATGCTGTAGGAGATGGATACTACTTTGGCCACATGCAAAGATGTCCAATATGCTCGAAAACCTCCTGTACAGATCTTTCAAAGAAAGGGAAGCTCCCTCCTTTGAAAGATAAGCTCAGAAAGGAGTGTTGTGATCTCTCCACTGCAACACCCTGCAACACAGCATTTCCTCCTACAAGAATAACATTGTAGCTGAAGGAGGATTCTTGGCTCAAGCCTGGATGTGGAAAAATGAAGTATAATTCTCCTCTAAGAGGCCTCTCAAGGAAGGAGAAGGAATCCCTAAGCAGGAATGCCTTGTCCTAAACAGCACTGCATACTCAACTCAACAGCTAATGAATGCTCAATAGTCTAAGTAGACCAAAATAAATAATCCATAAGCTAACCCCAAATGGCTGCCATCTCTTCCCTTACAAGATTTGTGAGCCTTCTCACCTTGGGTCCCACCCATTAGGGTTTCGAACATCACATGATCACTTTCCCTCCAAAACTACGTGGTGACTCCATCAAGGCCAGTCCTCTAACTGTGATGTTTGATTTGGTCAAAGTTGACCTCTTCAACCTGTTTTATCCCTTTTCACACTCAAGTGTCTTCAATCCAGCCTTCATATGTCTTTCTAGATTGATCCTTGTTCACATTGAGCTATTTGCATGGATGATCTATTCCTCCTCATGAATGTTGTTGACTAAGTCAAAATTGGTTGAATCAACATGATTATCTTCCTGTTCATACATGAAAAGTGTAAAATCCAGCTACTAGAATCATCCCCTTCCACATTATGATGGATTTTATTCATTTTTTTATTCTGCATGGGCCTCCTTACCCATTTATTCAACTCCTAGGTGAAATTAGCAAAAATCAATATTCCAATTTGCTGCATGCGAATTTTGGAATATTACAACATGTTTGTCCATACGTTGGGACCAATCCCTAATACATGGTATTTGGAGATGGACCTATGCCGGGGGACCCTTAATTGGGTTACAATGAGTGAAATTTTTCTGTTAACCTTCGCTATGGCCGGTGGATCAGAGGGATTGGGCAAAGCCCCATAGGATATAGAAGAAATTATCTTTGATGATTCCTGACCTCAGATAGAATGTTGCACCAACATGGGAAGCACATATGTAGGATATTGTCAACTGCATGAATTTTTCAGTGGAAGATAACCAGGAAAATCCAAGAAATATCAATATTCCAGAATCTGAGGGGGAACACGCAGTTGCAGGGCCCCTGTTAGGAATGGTGGATGTAACTAAGCCTCTGAAACTAAAGGAATTCAACATTGGGATAGAGGAACAACCCAAGTTGGCCAAAATAGGAGATTATTGCAGTAATGACACATTGGGAAAGGTTGTGGAGCTATTGACAGAATATCAAGACCTGTTTCCCATGAACTTTTCTGAGCTCAAAGGAATTGTAGGAGATTTGGGAGCTATGAAGATCACTCTGAAACCATATGCATGCCCCATCAAGCGGAGACCATACTAGTTAAATATAAAATATAAACAAAAATTGAATAAAAAATTGGAGAAAATGGTTGTTGCATGAATCATTGAGCCTCTGGAGCAGTCCCATTGGGTGAGCCCAATGGTTTTTCAAGAAAATAACACTGAGGGCGAAATAAGGATTTGTGTGGAACTACACAAATTGAATGATGCGTGTGTACATGACCACTTACCTAATCCATTTTCATATGAGATCTTGGACAATGTGGGAGGAAAAGAGGCATACTCTTTCACTGATGGATTTTTAGGGTATCATCAAATCAGGATTGCGCCAGAAGACTGAAGTAAGACTACTTTTGCAATAGAATGGGGATCCTTCCACTACACATTCATGCCTTTTGGATTTAAGAATGTATCTGCTATATTATCGTGTGTATTATTAGATGTATCCAAGGAATTCATAAACACATTTCGAGAGGTGTAATTGGATTATTGGACTATGCTTGGACTGGTAAAGAAGCATGTGTCCAACCTGCGCATGATGCTCGACACTTGCAGGAAGCATCATATCTCTCTTAAATTGAAGAAAGGTATATCCTGTGTTCCTATTTAAATCTTGTTGGGACATATTGTTTATTAACAAGGATTGATGGTAGATCGAGCCAAGATTGCAGTTATTATCAACTTGGAGGCCCCTACTAATGAGAAACAACTACACTCTATTCTAGGGAACACATAGTATTATAGAAGATTCATTCAGGTATATGTTTTGATTACTGTGCCTATGGAGAAATTGTTGAAGGAATATGTGTCCTTTTTCTAGGATGATGAATTTCAGAAGAGCTTTGAGTTGGTGAAGGAAAATATGGCTACTACACCTATTTTAATATTGCTTAACTGGTCCAACATCTTCCATGTGCATTTTGATGCATCTGGCATTGCACTTGAAGTTGTCTTAGCACAGCCAAAAGAAGGAGATATTGATCACCTTGTTGCCTTTGCAAGTAGGAAGCTCTCCCATGCAGAGCACAACTACTCAACCATGGAGAGGGAAGGATTAGCTATGGTCTACGCTCTACAAAAATATAAGCACTATATGCTAGGGGGGATCTTCAAGATGTTCATTGACCACTCTACTTTGAAGTATCTATTCAATAAGCCTGTGTTGGGGAGGAATATTTGCATATGGTTGTTTCTATTTTAGGAATATGATTTTGAAATCATTGTTAAGCCTGGTATATTGAACGTTGGACCTGATCACTTATCACGCATTGAGAATGGGGAGGAACCAACCAGTCTGGAAGGGGGACTACCTGATGTGCAACTCTATTAATGTGGTTGATGAACACTTGGTAGATATCATTCACTTTCTGACTATTGGTAGTGCGCCTGCTGAGTACTCTGTGCAAAAAAATAAGGATTTGGTATTGCGCGAAGCTAATTTTACATTGATTGTTGGTCAACTGTAAAATTTAGGAGCAGATGAAGTATTAAGAAGGTATGTTTTGGAACATGAAACACGGGACATCTTTGTTGAAGCTCATGGGGAGTGGCAGGAGGCCACTATGTAGGGAAAGCTACTGTGTATAAGGTGTTGTGTGCTGGGTTATGGTGGCCCACATTGCACATCAATGCACTTGCATATTTTCAAGCTTGTGATGTGCGCTAATGAAGCGAGAATCCATCGTGCAGAGATGAAATTCCATTGCAGCTACAAATGGCTCAGCAGGATTTTTAGAAATGGGTCATATACTTTGTTGGACCTATCAATCGTCCTGGGAATAAGACTGACGCGCACTACATCATCACTACCACAGATTATGTAACCAGATGGGCAGAAGCTAAGCCAGTAAAAAATTATACTGTAGACATTGTTGCGCAATTTATTTTTGAAAATATCTTGACTAGATTTGGGTGCCCAAGGATATTGATGAATGATAGGGGTACACACTTTGCTAATGAAACCATTGAAGGTCTGGTTGAGGAATTCCATATCCATCACCAAAAGCGTACTCCTTATCACCCTCAAGAAAATGGTGCAATGGAATCTGTTAACAAAATCATGGAGAATGCACTCATGAATATTTGGAATGCAAACCAAAAGTATTAGGACGTGCGCATCCCTTCTATTTTATGGGCTGATAGGACTACATGCAAGAATTTGATTGGTAAAACACCATTCAGGATGGTTTATGGCCAAGAAGAAATCATGTTGATGGAATATATTGTCCCAAGCCTGTGCATCACAACATTCACTAATATGGTTGAACTAGACATCATGGAGGAACATCTATCACAGTGGGTTTCCTTAGAGGAGGATTAGTTTATTGCTAACTTTCATCAACAAGTGAAGAAAGCACGTGAAAAGGCATGACATGATAGGCACATCTTGTAGAAGGCATTCAAGGAAGAATATCTAGTTTTATTATACGATAGTTAGTTTATGTTTCATCCAGGGAAGTTGAGAAAGCATTTTTTAGGGTCATATATCATGAAGGAGATCACTAATGGAGGTGTGGTGCACTTGGCCATGTTGCGCAACAAGAGTCTTCCCGGGTACATCAATAGAAGATGACTGAAACCGTATAGGGATAAACCTATGCCTACCAAATGACTATATGGCTGAAGAAACATAATCCACTTGTTTGCACACTTCACAGAGGAAATACATAGGCAGGTGCGACATGAGCACAAAGGGTGTGCGCAATGGGAAAAAATAATCATTAGGACAGTAAATCTAGGTGAAAACTCGATTTTACCATTGGATCAAGTGGTGTTTTTCCAATTAATGAGGAGATATTATGAGATTTTGGACCGTTTTTATGGGGATAAGGTGCCATTAATGAAGTTCTAACCGTTTTTAGCATTGATCTCCTATAAAAGTAAGGGCGCAGGTCTGTAATATTCCAAAAATGTAGCCTTCATCTAAATGGAATATTATAGTTTGTTTTATCACAAGGTAGGTGAATAAGTGGGTGGGGAGGCCCATAAAACCCCTTTAGAAGGAATAATAACACTCCTAATGTGAAAGGAGGAAGAATAATCAGCTATATTAAGCACCTTTGGGTGTGAACAGGGATTGGATCATGTTGATTCAATCAACTTTGACCAAATCAACAGTGTTGTCATGGAGGAGTGGCCTTTATGATGAGACAACGCAGTTTTGGTGGAGGACAACTTGCATGAGCTTGGTGGCAAGTATGGATGGGACCCAATGTCAGGATTTTCACCTACTATATATGGAGAGGATGGCAGCCTTTTTTATTCATGTTTTATATTATCATTTGATATTGGTATGTTTATACTTTTTCTTCCACTTGCTGTTTAGCAGGGTTGTTGTGATATTTAGCACAAGGGTGTTCCTGATCGGGAATCCCTACCTCATCCTCAGGAAAGGAGAGGTTCTTTGAGCTTCATTTCCTCATTCTGGAATTCTTTCCAACCTACCTCCTTCAACTATAGTGCATTTTCTATTTAGAGTTGGGTTTTGTTGCAGGGTGCAGCAAAGGAGGATCATATAGAGCTATTTCTGGGCTTGTTTTTCAGTGGAGAGGTAGCCTATCCATTGGAGGATCATAAAGGATGGCTCCTGGGCATATTTTCACATTTTTTGAATTAGGCCAACCATCTACCATCCATCATAGCACAATCACAATTCTGAACTACGTTATTTTTTGAGGCAATTGCTACGAGGGTTCATTAAGTTCATCAGGAGGGTCTATTTCTGCGTAGAGGGATCAACCTTCTATTTAGAAATAATTTTCGAGGAGGAAATATTCATTTCAGATATTTCATAGCCTCGTTTTATTTAGATTTATTTTGCAGTGACATCTCAACCCTAGGGTTATTTATCACCTTGTATATTTCTTGGTATTTCTAGCAATATTTTCTGGATTGGCTAGAAATCATGTATTAGAGCCGCATATTCCTTCTTAGGAATTTATTTTGTTTCTATAAGACATATTACATTCATTTATGTTTACAAAAGTAGTTACATTGATATAGACAGCATTGTCACTTCTCTCCGGCATTCTATACAGTTGCAACAACTCATGTGCTGATTATTTTTATCATTGGAGGAATGTTCTTATTGCTTGAGTGGCTTGTCCCTCATGATATGTTTGTATATTTTTGCTGATATATTAATAAAATTATGGCTGCATATTAATCCCTCTTATTTCATGTTCAAATTTTTTTTGTTTTACATTATTATGTCTTGTATTGCTGCTATTTCCAATTTGGAATATTACAGTGGTATCAGAGCATAATTTTGGCTCAGCATGTGCATTCAAGACATTATGCCATTAGTAGGAGAAGCTTATTCTCACATAAAAGAGAAGTTTTAAAGAAGAAACAAAGGCATTACTCCATTATTTTGAGAAATGAAGGAAGAGAGGATCTCCCAGCTTCTTTTCCAAACTGTGAAGAATATCAAAGAAGATCTCAAGGAGATTAAAGGGGAGAGGTGTAGAAAAACTTCAATAGGGTTTGAAAGTGAAGCAAGCCCTAGGTATTCACATGATGGGTGTACATTCAGCCACACATTTAGATCCACAGCGTATTTTATTGCCCACATTCACTACAAGAAGGATGTAGGAAGAAGATGCACCAAGGGAGGAGACCTTTAGTGACTATCTTCAAGAGTATGAGTCTCAATCACGGAGATTCAAAAAGCACTTGGAATTCCAACGATTTTTCCAACTCAAGGAAGAGAAAAGATCCAGTAGCCATAATAGAAGCAAGAAAGATAGAATCTTTTTATATAACTTTGATGGATCAGCAAAGTGCACAGCCAGAGCTTGGGTGAAGGAGCTAGATTCCTATTTCCCATTACACCAAGTTTCAGAAAAGGAGGCCATTAGAGTAGCAGCGCTGCACCTCAAAGGTATGGCCCATGATTGGTGGTTTTTTTTTTTCTTCACTTATCCATGTAAATGTAAACACTTATGCAGGGTTCACTAAGAAATTAGTGAGAATATTTGATATTAAACATTGTAAAACATCATTTGTTGAACCGAAAAACTCAAAACTGTTGCATGAGTTGGAGAGATCTATTCTGCCAACTCCACTCCTTATTTCTGTTGAAGGAGATAAAAACATGCATGATGCCTTGGAAAGGGCAATATCCCCGCTTCTTGAAGGGCCCTCTTCTATAGATAAAGACATGTATGTTCCTCCTTCAAGAGAAGACCAATATCAAGGGTCTCTCATTGATGATGAGGCATTCTCAAATATTGATGAAGAGGATGAGCAAAGAAGAGCTAACAGCGTTGTACCATCAGGAGGAGATCCATCACCACATGGAGATGGGAAGGGATTCATTGCTTCCATTAGAGGAGCCCTTGTGTATTTGCAAGGAATTCCAAATGATTTATCACGTGGGAACCAAAGCACAATTCCAGAGTAGCATGTATCAGTTTTTGTGGATTGTGAGATGGAGGAAAAGAAGGATTAGCATCAAGGGATGATGAGCATTCACCCTTATCTATTTCAGGGGGTTTATGCACCAAATAATGAGAATGTATGGCACAGTGAAAGGAGGGACAAATCACTCCACTCATACATATGGTCCACTTCAAATTTTGATGTCTCACTACATGGGGGAATTCCACTTAGGAGGCCACCAAATCTAGAGTTGGTGGGAGACATATTACCATTTGGTTCACCACTCCTAGAACCCAAAGAGGTGGATACTTTGGAGGGGTCTATTATATCGTAGAGAGTCTGGGGTAGACTCAAGGAGGAGAGATACATTCTCCCATTTTCAGCATTACCCACTCTCACTACATATACTGCGCTAACATAAGTTGTTGTAGTGATGGAGGATGGCACCTTCATGGTGCAAGGGAGATGCTCCATGGATTTGGAGAAATAGAGGGTACTTCCTTTGAGGAATGGATCCTCCATAAATTGGAGTAGATGCATGCCACTCATGCTTACATTGGCCAAGAACAGGAGGTTCCTTTTGGATGGTAGCTTCTCATTGGAGGCCAACTTCCAAAAGTTACCACTTCTATTTGAGCATGAGCAGCTGCATGATGGGCATGGCAGCATTTTAGAGGATGAATTTGGCATGAGGGATGTCAAAGGAGAATACAGAATCATGTGGGGAGCTTAACATTTTAGATCTTCGACACTATCTCTTAGGAGGATTGATCCATATTGGAGGTCTCAACTCTTGGTAGAGTACTCCAAGGATCTTGGTGCTTGCATGATTCTTGATGACTTGGAGGGAGATGATAGATACATGGTGGTTGATGAGGTCATCTATTATCATGGCAGAATCTTGTTGGCTAGATTTTTTGAGCTCAAGAGGGAGCTACTACTGTAATATCCAAAAATAGGGAAAATATACAACAATGAGAATATCTTAAGATATTCCAAAGTTGGAGCTACAGTAATACATGAAAACAACTATTGTAAACACAGAAAATATGATCATGTCCTGAGAGAGAATAATATTCATCCATCATTATATTAATGGATCAACAACAATTTACAAAATATCATGAGGGACATGCCACTCAAGCCATAAGAACAAGTCTCCAATGATCAAAACAATAGATACATGAGATATAGCAACAGTGTAAAATGACGGAGAACAGTGACTTCGCAGTATATGTTAGATTAGCTATTTTTGTAGATTTATATACATGAAATATGGCTGATAGAAACAAAATTAATTCCTAGCAATGAAGATATGGGCTCCAATACAAGATTTCTAACCAACCCAGAAAAGATTGCTAGAAATACTGAAAATCATACAATGTGACAAATAACCCTGGGGTTAATGTGCCACTGCAACTAGATCTGATATATAATGAGGCTATGACAGATATTAAATATTGATGTCCTCCTCCAATGGTATTTCTAATTATAAGGTTGACCCCTCTTCTCATAAATAGATCTTTCCGATGAGCTCAATGAACCCTCCCAGCAACTACCTCTGAAAATAACATAGATCTAGACTGAAATTGCACTGTGAGGGATGGTATATGGTTGGCATGATGAAAAATGTACTAAAATATGCCTAGGATTCCTTCTTACGAATCCTCCAATGGATAGACAATCTCTCCACTGAAAAACAAGCCCGGAAATGACTCTAAGAGACCCTCCTTTGCTGCACCCTGCAACACAACCCAACTCTAAACAAAAAATGTGATGTAGCTAAAGTAGGTAGCTTGGAAAAAATGCAAAAATGAGGAAATTTAGCCCAAATAACCTTCCCTCCCCTGAGGGTGAGGTAGGGATTCCCGACCTAGAACACCCTTGTGCTAAACAACATTGCGACCCTGCTAAACAGCAAGAGGAAGCAAAGTCTCAACAGACCAAAGCAAATAATAATCTAAGCATAAATCACAATGGCTTCCCTCCTCTCCAAAATGGGTCCACAATGGGTCCCATCCATATGTGCCACCTAGCCTATGCAATTTGTCCTCCATTAAAACTACTCAGTCCATCATGGAGATACAATGTATCTAGACAGTGCATGTGAACTTGGTCAAATATGACTGAATCAACATGATCCAATCCTGTTCACACATGTAGGTGATTAATATAGCTACTTATTCTTCCCCTTTTCACATGAGGAATGTTATTTTCCCTTCTAAAGAGGTTAATTGACCTCCCTACCCATTTTATTCATCTACCAAAAGATAATGCTAACTATAATGTTCTTTTTAGCTTGAGGCTAAAATTTGGGAACATTACAGTCCTCCCCTCCAAAATGTTGCTTGTCCTCAAGAAACTGTATAGGGAGAGAAAAATTTGTCCCCTTATCCTATTGTGGTCTTCTCATCAATATTCCCCACCACTGCTCAAGATAATCTACAACAAATTTTCCCTCCAATGTCTCCTCCCAAAGATGCATAACCAAATGGCTCACATCACGAAAAGGTGGAAGGTGTAAGTGGAAACCTTCTTTCTATCCCATAGCATTCTCAAGGTGGGGGTGATGATACACATGGGAAATAAAATTTCCAATGAGTGACCCTCTCACCCATGCTATCATCCAAATGAAATGAGCCATCCTAGGTAGCTCATCAAATAAATATGCAACCTCGGGTTTATGGAATGTGCTGGGGTTGAATGGAGATTTTATGTTTTCCCATCCAAGTAGTTTCTCTCTCCATTTATGGTAAGTATGGGGGGGTTGCTGATATTGGGATGAAATTTCATGGCCCTCAAAAATGGCCCAAGCTACCCCACAAGATAAGTCAACCATGAAGTGCCTCCTCCAAAAACGCAAGTTCTCCCAATGGCTCCTCCTACATGAAGGAAAGAGGTGTGTTGTGGCAATCAGGGTGTGCCCATTGTTTCTCCTGAATCATATAACATGTAAAATAGGGATAATAATACTCCCAATGGGAATCTCCATCTCAAATTCCACTCTCCAAACAAATCTTCCCATGAGTGTAAACATATCAGAAATATATGGAAGCAAAATACAATGAAAAAAAGCTGCCAAATGACAACTGGAAAGTGAATCATAGTTCCACACAAGGAACCAGCGCAGTGCATTCCATGCCTGCCTCAAAAAAAAAATTAACAAATTCTTTACCAGACACTTGTTTGTTGCCACAGTCATCTCATAAGATGGAAACATGAAGATATAATGTGGTTTCAATGATGAACACCAAGAATCATGTGGCTTCCCCCACAAACCACCAATAAGGTAGCCAAAATCAATGCTACAAGTAGCTACAGTTACATCATCATACAATATTCAAGAAGGGATAATTATTCTTGATACATCATGCTGCTCAAACAAGGAAAAAAAGTACAATACAAAATGTGAAATTATACCTCCTCTATAATGTACTTGAGATCTTGAGCTGAAATTGCTCAACTGGAATTTTCCCCTCACCTCCAATGAGTATGGAAGTGGATGTGACCTCCTATCTATCACCATTCAGGATATATATCTCTCCATATGCTAAAATATGTCATGCGGGATTCCCTCCCAAGTGAAATCCTCTGCCAAAGAAAGATATGCATCATAATGCATGGAAAGGAAGTCCTCATGTGCTTCATGAAGCAACTTCTCTTTGAGCTTAGAAGCTCTAGTCAAGAAGACTCTGCCATAAGAATAGATGACCACATCATCCACCATATACTTGTCATCTCTATCTGGGTCATCAAGAATCATACATGCGCCGAGATCCTTGGAGTAGTCTACCAAGAGTTGATACCTCCCATATGGATCAATCCTTCCAAGAGACAGCGCTGATGATCTGCAATGTGAAGCTCCCCTCATGCTGCTACCTACTACTTTGACATCCCCCATGACAAAGTCTCTCCCCAAACTCTTCACCTCTCCAAAATCCAAGAGTGGTGAACCCAAAGACAAGATGTCTCTCATCATCTCTAGATATGGTGGCCTCCCTGGTTGAATGCCTCCATGTAGTGAGACATCAAAATCTGAAGTGGACTGTATATATGAGTGGACTGAGCTATCCCTCTCTTCACTGCATAGTGCAGTCCCCTCCGTATGTGCAGAAACCTCCCGAAATAGATAAGGGTGAATGCTCATCATATCTTGACATTGATCCTTCTCCTCTTCTTCCATATATGAGAATCCATCATCCTCAATGAGAGACCCTTGATTTTGGTCATCCCTTGAAGGAGGAAACTCCATGTCTTCACAAATAGAAGAGGGCTCTTCAAGAAGTGGGGATCTTGCCCTTGGAAAACTATCATGCATGTTTTTATCCCCTTCAGAAATATGGAGTGGATTTGGTTTAATAGGTCTCTCCAACTCATGCAAAGTGTTTGAGTTTTTGTTTTTAACAAATGATGGTTCACAATGTTTTCTATCAAATCTTCTCACCACTTCCTTAGTGAACTCAACATAAGTTTTTAAAGTTTCATGGAAAAATGAATTAGAATCATTAAACCACCAATCATGGGCCATACCTTTGAGGTGTAGCACTGCTACTCTGATGGCCTCCTTCTCTGAAACTTGGTATAGCTAAAAATAGGAATCTAGCTCTTCTACCCAGGCTTTGCCTGTGCACTCTGCTAATCCATCAAAGTGAGATAGGAAGATTCTACCTCTCTTACTCCTTTTGTGGCTGTTGGATCTTGCCTTCTTGAGTTTGAAAAAACCTTGGAAGTCCAACTACTCTTTGAATCTCCATGATTTAGATTCATACTCCTTAAGATAGTCACTCAAGGTCTCCTCCCTTGGTATATCTTCTTCCTCCATCTTTCTTGCAGTAAATGTGGGAAATAGACTACACTGTGGATCTGCATGCATGGCTGAATGCTCACACCCATCATGTGAACAGCTAGATATTGCTTCAAACCCTCTCAGGAATCTTCTACACTCCTCCCCTTTCATCTCCTTGAGATCTTCTTTGATATTCTTCATATTTTGGAAAAGAAGCAGGGAGATCCTCTCTTCCTTCATTCCTCCAAATAATGGAGTCATGCTTTTGTTTCCTCTGCACAACTTCTATTTTCCATGTGAAGCTTCTCCTCCTAATGGAATAATTTCTTGGATGCACAAGCTGAGCCAAGATTATGCTCTGATACCACTGTAATATCCCAAAATAGGGAAAATCTACAACAATGAGAATATCTTAAGATATTCCAAAGTTGGAGCTACAGTAATACATGAACATAATATTGTAAACACAGCAAATATGATCATGTCATGAGAGAGAATATTATTCAGCCATAATTCTATTAATGTATCAGAAACAATGTACAATATATCATGAGAGACATGCCACTCAAGCCATAAGAACAAGTCTCCAATGATCAAAACAATAGATACATGAGATACTGCAACAGTGTGAAATGCCAGAGAGCAGTGACTGCGCATTCTATGTTAAATTAGCTACTACTATAGATGTATATACATGAAATATGGCTGATAGAAACAAAATTAATTCCCAACAATGAAGATATGGGCTCCAATACAAGATTTCTAGCCAACCCGGAAAGGATTGCTAGAAATACCGAAAATCATATAATTGACAAATAACCCTGGGGTTAATGTTCCAATGCAACTAGATCTGATATATAATGAGGCTATGATATATCTTAAATACGAATTTCCTCCTCCAATGGTATTTCTAATTATAAGGCTGATCCCTCTGCTCATAAATAGATCTTCCCGATGAGCTCATTGAACCCTCCCAGCAACTGCCTCTGAAAATAATGCAGATCTGGATTGAAACTACTCTGTGAGGGATGGTAGATGGTTGGCCTGATGCCAAAGATATGAAAATATTCCTAGGAGTCCTTCTTACTGGTCCTCCAATGGATATAAAATCTCTCCACTGAGAAACAAGCCCGGAAATGACTCTAAGAAATCCTCCTTTGCTGCACCCTGCAACACAACCCAGCTCTAAACAGAAATTGCGTTGTAGTTGAAAGAGGTAGCTTGGAAAAAATTCTAGAATGAGGAAATGTAGCCCAAAGAACCTCTCCTTCCCTGAGGATGAGGTAGGGATTCCCGACCAGGAACACCCTTGTGCTAAACAGCACTGCAACCTTGCTAAACAACAAGAGGAAGCAAAGTATCAACAGACCAAAGCAAATAATAATCCATGCATGAATCACAATGGCTACCCTCCTCTCCATAATGGTTCCCATCCATATGTGCCACCTAGCCCATGCAAGTTTTACTTCATTAAAATTGTGCATTCCATCATGGAGATACAATGTATCTAGACAGTGTATGTGGACTTGGTCAAATATGACTGAATCAACATGATCCAATCCTGTTCACACCTGTAGGTGCTCAATCCATCTACTTATTCTTCCCCTTTTCACATGAGGAATGTTTTTTTCCCTTATAAAGAGGTTAATGGGCCTCCCTACCCATTTTATTCATCTACCAAAAGATCATGCTAACTATAATGTTCCTTTTAGCTTGAGGCTAAAATTTGGGAACATTACAACTACATGTAGCACATCTGGACTTTCTTTCCATGCACTTTGATGCATTTCATTCTTTGATGGAGGATTTCACTTCGGAGGGCATTCAACAGGATGTATATTAGCATGAGGAGAGATGCATAGCTCAGATGATGATGGAGAGGTTGTCACAATCACTTCCCTACTCATTGAGAGTGAGGAAGAACTTTCAGTTGAGCCATTTCAGATCAATGACCAAGGTACATAGTAGAGGATGTACACTTATGCACTATGATTTGCATTCCTTTACTTTTTGTGAGTATCATATTGTACCAAGGAGGATTTTTCCTTCTTGTATGTTGTATTTTCATGTACTTGAGGCCATTTGCAACATTGATGCTGGCCATTCTATCAGTGGTTTGTGGGGGAGGCCACATGATTCTTGATGTGCACCATTGGCACCACATTTTACTTTCATGATCCTATCTTGTAGGATGATTGTGGCAGAAAAAAAGTGGCTGAAAAGACACTTTTTATTCTTTGATTGGAGGCAAGTAGGGGATGCATTGTGCTGGTTCCATGTTTGGAACTATGATCCACTTTCTAGTTGTCATATGGCAACTTGTTTTCATTGGTTTTTGCTTCCATATATTGATGATGTTCTTATGTTTATGGGAAGCTTTGTTTGGAGAGTGGCACATGGGTTGGAGGTGCCCATTGGGAATATGATTCTCCCTATTATATATGTTGTATGTTTCAGGAGAAACCATGGGAAAACCATGATTGCCACACTACAACTCTTGTCTTCATGTGGGAGGAGCCATTTGGAGAACTTGAGTTCTTGGAAGAGGCACTTCATGGATGTTGTGTTTAGTGGGATAACTTGAGTCATTCTTGGAGACCATGAAATTTCAGCCCAAGATCAACAACAGCCCCATACTTACCATAAATGGAGAGAGAAACCACTTGGGTGGAAAAATATAATCTCTCCATGCAGCCCCAATACATTGCATAAACCGGGGGTTGATGATTTCTTTGATGAGCTACCTAGAATGGCTTATTTCATTTGGATGATAGCATGGGTATGGGAGAATCTCGTTGGGGCTGATATTCCCTATGTGTTTCATCACTCCTACCTTAAGGAGGCAATGGGACAACAAGAAGGTTTCCACTTACACCTTCCACTTTTTCATGATGTGAGCCATTTGGGTTTGCATACTTGGGACGAACCGTTGGAGGGCAGATTTATTGCAGTTTATGTTGAGTTGTGGTGGGAACTATTGATGAGGAGGACACAAGAAGAGGAAGGGAGGATTTTTTCTCCAAATTTATAGTTTCTTGAGGACAAGAAACATTTTTGAGGGGAGGACTGTAATATTCCAAAAATTTAGCCTTCATCTAAATGGAATATTATAGTTTGTTTTATCACTAGGTAGGTGAATAAGTGGGTGGGGAGGCCCATAAAACTCCTTTAGAAGGAATAATAACACTCCTAATGTGAAAGGAGGAGGAATAAGCAGCTGGATTAAGCACCTTTGGGTGTGAATAGGGATTGGATCATGTTGATTCAGTCAACTTTGACAAAATCAACAACGTTGTCATGGACGAGTGGCCTTTATGATGAGACAACGTAGTTTTGGTGGAGGAAAACTTGCATGAGCTTGGTGGAAAGTATGGATGGGACCCAATGTGAGGAGGTTCACTTGATATATATGGAGAGGATAGTATCCTTTTTTATTCATGTTTTAGATTATCATTTGATATTGGTCTGTTTAGACTTTTGCTTCATCTTGATGTTTAGCAGGGTTGCTGTGTTATTTAGCACAAGGGTGTTCCTGATCAAGAATCCCTACCTCATCCTCAGGGAAGGAGAGGTTCTTTGAGTTTTATTTCCTAATTTCGACATTCTGGCCAAGCTACCTCCTTCAGCTACAACGCAATTTCTGTTTAGAGCTGGGTTGCGTTGCAAGGTGCAGCAAAGGAGGATCATATAGAGCTATTTCTGGGCTTGTTTTTCAGTGGAGAGGTATCCTATCCATTAAAGGATCAGAAAGGAGGGATCCTAGGAATTTTTTCACATATTTGGCATCAGGCCAACCATCTACCATCCCTCACAACATAGTCACAATTCTAAACTGTGTTATTTTTTGATGTAATTGCTGAGAGGGTTCATTGAACTCATGAGGAGGGTTTATTTCTAAGTAGAGGGACTAGCCTTCTATTTAGAAATACTATTGGAGGAGGACATATTCATTTTAGATCTGTCATAACCTCATTTTATTCAGATCCAGTTTGCAATGACATCTCAACCCCAGGTTTATTTGCCACCTTGTATATTTCTTGGTATTTCTACCAATCTTTTCCGAGTTGGCTATAAATCATGTATTAGAGCCCACATATTATTTCTTGGGCATTTATTTTGTTTCTATCAGCCATATTACATTCATGTATGTTTATAGAAACAGCTACACTGATATAGAAAAATTTTTCACTTCTCTCTAACATTCTATACAGTTGTAGAAACCCATGTGCTGATTATTTTGATCATTGGAGGAATGTTCTTATTGCTTGAGTGGCTTGTCCCACATGATCATTTTGTATATTTTTGTTGATATTTTAATAAAATTATGGCTTCATATTGATCCCTCTTATGTCATGTTCATATTTGTTGTGTTTTACATTATTATGTCTTGTATTGCTGCTATTTCCAATTTGGAATATTACAGGGTCATCTTATGTTCCTTTACTATCTAAGTGAATTGCGCATTGAAATTATCAGTGGGTATTATATGCCTAGAAATGATACCCCCGCATCTTATGTAAGTAACCTCAGGTTTATATTCAAGACCAGAATTATGGCCACTAACCCTGAGAGCACACCGTATGAGGAACACTCTGTGCCACTTACAACATCTACTAGCCTAGTTCTGATGATGTCCATGAATTTATCCCAGAAGTTCAAGAATTAGTGTCAACACCTGCCAAATCGAAGGGAAAGGTGACAAAGGGATCATCATCCAAGCCACAGAGATCCCCCAGATAAGTTATTTTTCCGTGTAAGGCGATGAAGGATAGTTCCCCTATGGGTGACATGTCAAAAAGACCTATGTCAGCAACAGAGGAGGTTGCACTCTTTGTTGAGACCATTTTATGGCTCCCAAAGTATGTGAGGCCGTTCAGACCCTCTGTGAAGGAACCAAAGGTTTTGGACACGGTGCGCGATTACCTACAAATTCCCTTGATCTCAGAAGCGGTCACGTTGGAGGGGGATGAGTTTCGAAATATCCCTCAAGTAAAGTTTGATGATGATGATTTAGTGAATGAAAATATATTCCCAAAGTTGGCACTTGAGTTTTATCGAGAGCACATTGTATATGCTGGAGTCGTGAAAGTGGAGACCATGTCTTGGGTGTGCGGGTTGAGTAATGTTATAATTATCAGTGTGTTAAGGATTCCTCACCTCGGCAAGTAACCCATCACAAATGTCTATGTGTGCCAGCTAATGTCGCTGGTACACGATGGGTGCCTATGGATCCAGAATCATATTCTTATAGATGTTGTGCTGACCCATCGGATCACCATCCTACCAAAGAAGGGGACCAATCCTATGGAAATTTATGGAAAAATCCAAGAATTAAAGGTATTTTCCAAGGTGAAAAAAGATTACAAGGTGGGATAGGATACTAGGGGATTCCTGGTGTAGCATATCGATGACCCAGAAGTGCACCTTGGTGCAAGGCTGAAAAATGATGCACAAATTCAGGCTTAAGGTGGTCCCTGTGCACTATTAGTCATCAGTAATTTTTGCCTTTGTAGGTGACTAAATGCTTATCCTATATTTCTAGAAACAAAATTCATGAATATTGTGAGTTCTATAAATCTCACTGCCTTCATTATCCTTAGTATAAATTTTTCACTATTTCATTATCCCATCATGTCATGCTTAGCTCTCCAATCCCATAAGACCCATCATGGGATCATACCACTCATTTTGTCTATATTCTGTCACCACTAACCTTAATACTCTTTTTTGGCTTGCCTAATTCCTCCACTTGCCACCTAGGATCACCAAAAAACCTACTCACTCTTGTGTTTCCCAGATACATCAAGAATTGATGGTCTCTAAACTACCTCTGTAGACTCTTTAGATAAATTAAGTACATTGGATTTTGGATTTTCAATACACCACTTTTTCAATACTATGTTTTTACACTTGAAGACTCCAAACCAATTTTCAGTCAAAGAGAGGTCAAAGAATCCCCACTAAGTCAATTAGAGTTTCATGTGTTTCAAGGTCATCATCTCTAGAAAAAGACTACCATTCATCTTCAAAGTATGCACATAAGGTAATGGGCTATCTTGACACTTTTGAAGAAGCAATAAGAGGCCAAACATCAGAATAAATTGATAAGGTAAGAGGTTTTCTACTCAATGATGACATATTGCAGCAAGGGAGACAGGAAAACTAGGGTTTTTGATGGAAATTTTCTTGGTTTCATGACTTCCATGGTTAAATCATCAACAAGGATTCTATCTTGATGCCTTACACCTTCCCCTATCCTTAATATACCTTCATAAACACTTCCCATCACTCATATCCCTCAAAATCATCATTTTTCTACAAAACCTAGTCTATTGCCAGAATTTGACACTTTTTGAGACTAGGCCTGTGTTTTTCCCTTTTCAACCCCTTCCCCTCACTAAATTCTTGAGATTATACTTTCCCCTACTCTCCAAAATCTATCCATATTCCCCAAAATTTCCCCAAGAATTTATACAACCCTTAACCCCTTCATTCCCCTCCCTCTACAAGGTAGTCCTAAATCCCCTACACCAAACCCTAATTTCCTCTTCCTACTAGGCTAGGTTTTGCTATGGAAAAGAGGAATAATATCATAATATATATATGCTAGGTCATATCAGAAATCATGAAGCCATACCAACTCATAAACATCATGCCTCCATATTTTTCCAGGAATTCTTTCCAAGAGATAAGCCATGTGTCACACACCTAGGGCCAGTTTTGCTTCAAACTATGTTTCTAACCAAAAAAAGGTAAATTTTAAAAAAGTGAGAGATTTTTTTTGTCCATAATAGGCCCAAGAAGAAAAACGTCCTTCATTTTTTACACAGGTATCATGGTTTGGGAGCAATGTCAAAAATACAGGTGTCCTAGCAGAATTTCTGCACTGCTAGAGTGACCTTGGGAAAATCAAGTTTTCTCATAGCTGGAGTGTCAAAATGAATTTCTTGATGAGTCAAATGACAACGATACTTGAAGAAGTTTCCAATGAGCTATCATGAGCTCAATTTGGAGTTAAGGAAGGCCTCCAAAAGTTGTCTGCACCAGCACTCTGCATTTCTGCACCATCACTCAGCACTTTTTGACCAGTATTGGGAAGCTCAACTTTTGACAGGGAAAATCAACTTCAATAAGGTAAAAAAGGTATATTTTTAACTTAGACAGGTTAAAATTTCCAACGAGATATCACGGGCCCAAATCTGACATAGGGAAGGTCATCAAAACTTAGCTGCAAGTGGACCATTTTTTGGCGTTGCGAGAATAAGTGGTGTTGCGCTAATCCATGGGCACAATTGTCCAGCATTGCGCTAATTCACAGGAACGACTTCTCGGCGCTATGATAATCCATGGGCATGATCGACCAGAGCTTTGCTAATCCACGAGTATAACTGTTGACACTGCGCTAATGCAGAGGCTCCTCAAGCAAGGAAAGTACTTGCCCCAAGGCTAAAATTTATCCTCCAAGTTGCATTCAAAGGGCTGCAGAAGAGTTAAATTTGGTAGGTGGCCTCTCCCCCTTGTCCTCCAAGAAATTTTCATAATTTGGTGTCTATGAAATTATCAAACCCTAGCTATGCAAACCCTAGGTCTTAAATGAAAAATGAGCCTATGTTTTGACCTCCTTGAACAAACTAAGTGTCTTTTGAGAGAGAATGAGTTAGGGTGTTTGTAAATTCATTTTCAAGAGAAGCCATCTTGAGATCTAAAAACAGTCATACACTTGCCTCCATATCACTCATTTGTAAAGGTTTCCATCATCATCATCTTCATTTTTCTCCTTCAAACCCTAGTTGGTCCATAAACATCTCTGAGTACCATGTCAGGGGCAGATGACAGTGAGCAAAACAGTGACAGAGAGGAAAAGGATGACAATGAGAAAGAAGACAGTAAAGAACAAAACATCAAGGAAAAATATAGTCATGGCAGTCATGACAACAATCATGACAATCATGACAAAGATCAGCCTCTCAGTGATAATGAAAAAAATGATAGTATAGAGGATACAGAGGCAGACAATGAAGAAAGAGGCAGTGAGCATGCAAATGATGAAGATGGTGAAAATGGGGACAATGCAGGAACTGAAGACAACAAAGACACCCTAGAAACAAGCCTACATGATGAGCAAGACAGCAAAGGAGAAAAGGTTCAGAACAAACACGAGGGTAATAAAAATAATAAAGGGACTCATAGTCAAATTGAAGATCACAACAGCAAGGGTCAGTGCCATGATGGAGACACCAGCAAGACTAAACTCACTCTTTCCTCATCAGCATACCAAGGAGGGCCTAGAATAGTGTTTGTTGTCTCCAAAAGGCAAGGGAACATACCCTCCACCTCAGCTCCAAATATTGAAAAAGGAAAAAAAAAAAGGTGAAAAGAGGTAGGAAAGGTAAGAAAGAGCTTAAACAAGAGCTTGGCATCATTGACTTGGATAGTGAGAATGAAGACAAGGAAAGGGCTCATAGCATAATCCTTCAAAGCTAAAAATCAAAGATTAGATACCTGCAAAGGAGTCTTTTCATGGCACAATACATCATTGATTACTACAGTAATAAGCACAATTACATGAAGAAGATGAAAAGAGACCTTGGCTTACAAAAGAAAATGACAAAACACTATGCCTTGAAAAACAAGCTCACTAGTGCCAAAATCAAGGAAGCCCTCATTGAAATTCAAACACTAAAAGAGGGAAAAGACCAAGCTAACTTTTAAGTCTTGGCACAAGCTTCTCAATAGGTCTCCCAAACTCCATGAGGGAGGCATCCACAAAATTTGAGGAAATTTGGACAAGTTTTTGTTTTTTGAGATTTTAGAGGCCTATTAGCGCAGCAGCACTAGCGCTATGCTTTTCCCTTGAGCATATTCAGAGGGAAAAAAGGACATTTTTTGACTTCTCATAGCTAGCACACTATGCTCACCAAGTTTCAGAGAAATTGGACAAGTTTTGACCCCTCAAAAGGTCAAAAAACCCCTCATTTTTCACCTTTTTGCCTCTATTTCAGGCCTGGCATAACGCTAATAGCAGTGTTGGTATTTGTCACTTTGAATAGGATACAGTTGTTGGATCAGGAAACTATAAAAATTTCTAGAAAGTAGACTCATCCGGATTTCCAACTAGCCATCACAGAGCAAAATCTGACATCGGGCAGTGGTCCAAATCTTGGTTGCAAAAGCACCTATTTTCTGCTTAAGGTGGCACTATGCAAATGGACTGTGTAGTGTGTTTTTGGCCAAAAGTCAAAAAAACACACTCATTTATTGTAAAATCATATGTTAGTGTTTTTTAAGGAAAATAACTCTATAATTAGGTGCTAGAAGTTAGTTTCGCATTTATTTCATGAGATATTTTGTGCCTTGGGCCTTGTATGGTCTCCTAGGCATAAATGGCATTTATGAGAGATTTTGACATTTTCCAACCATATCTAGGGTTTTTTCCCTCCTTTGCTGAGTTAAATAGAGCATGAGGGTTCCATTGTAATGGTTGACATTTGATGAGCTTTGAGAGCAATACATGGTTTTTTGAGGTTGAAGAGAAATTTAGTGTTGTGGAGATTGTGGATGATTTGCTTTGATTGATGATGATGAAGCTTGCTTAGAGGATCTGTGAGCTTGGTTAATGGTGATGTGTCTCTAATTTGTTCATGTTTTCTTTTTTATAATTATTTTTCATCCTTCTATATGCAGTAGAACAGAAAAGTATAGGCTAAGAAATGTTGTTTGAAGCACCTTAGTCCTTCCTGCCTTCTATTGACTTGAAGTTTTCCTTTGCTAGGACATTTTAAGGAATTCTTGATTTCTCCTTAGACCCCCTAAGCTTGTTTGTTTCATCAATGGATCAATATGCTAGTTTCCAAATATGTTTTATGGTAAGCCCTGCTTATTTGATGTTATCTAAACTCTATCTTGGAATCTCTCTTTGAAGTATTACTTGTTAAGTTAAGCCAAGGAGGTCTTGTTCTGATCTTTCCCTTTGTCCATGCTTCTCAGTTTGCCTCAAAGTTCTTTGTAGCTTGATCAATAATTTTTAGGAGTTACCTCTTTTTTTATTAAAGTTATTTTTTTATCTTAAATTTTTTCTAAATCTTAAAGGTGAAATCACTAGAAGTTAAATGAGTTTCTCGCCTTCTATATTTCATTGGAATGTTTGTATATAATGCTTATTTTCTTAAGTTGAATCAAAGATTTATTGGTTTTCCTTGTTTATTGATTGATTCTTGATGGTAATGGTGTTTTAGAACTTCTTTTTATGGGTATTTGAAAAAGGATTCTCAAATTCCCTTTTCCCTACCTTGTTTCCCAACTTAATGTCCATGTCACTTCACACATAACCTTTAAAGATCCATTGACCACACCAGATTTGCCCTGAGATGCACTCTGACTCATTATTGAGATATCCATGACTTTCGTAGACTCCATAGCCCAATGATTTGATGATATCTCACTCCACCTATTCTACCTATCTCATCTTACCCAACCAAAACAAACAACAAACCCTACACTTAACAACTAGCCTAAAATTAATCATCTAAAGAAAACAAGTTCATATCCTTTGCTAACAGAGAGATCCCTCTCTGAATCCAAGAAGGCTACATCCTAGGACTCTAAAGACTATTCTGATGTTACCCTGTGCATTTGGTCTACCAATCTGCTAAATCACGGGACCCTAACATTCTGGCGATCACAGTGGGACCACCTGAGTCAGTGAAAATCTAAGTATACCTTAGGACCTCATAAAACACACAAACATCCTTATATTGGTATTCGGTTGCTGATGGTGGACAACATCCTACCTTAAAATAGTTGAAATCATCCACCTTGCGACTCCACAATTGTCCATAGACCTAAAGTATCCATTGGAGGAAGAACCTAAAACATGACCAGTCATCCTAGAAAGAAAGATCACTCAGGCCTAGATTGGATTCAAGAAATTATTGTTTTTATCTATAACTATTTTCTATCCTAATTTAAGCCTAATCAAGAATACACTGATCAGATCTACATTGATCATTGGAAAGATCTCAAGCCTCGAAAAGCTGAGCCTCAAATTTCAGACCATGAGCAAACTTATACACCTGTGCCTACCCCAGATTCACCTGTGGAAGACCTAGTGAAACATGAGCCTTTCTTGCTCTTGCTCAAACTTCAAACAATCATAAATCTCTTTTTGCACTACCTATACCCACAAAGGTCCTAGAAATATACAAGCCTCTAGTTTTGCCTCCTATCCTCTGGGCCCTCCCTGCAAATCTTGCAAATAAATTACCCAGATTTGATGGGGAAAGATAAAAAGTCATTGTTGAAGAACATAGTCAAAATCTTGAGAATTTACTTTACCTGTTTGAAATAGGAGAAGATGATGTGCGTATCAGAATTTTTTCCTTATCATTACAAGGAAAAATTAAGAGTTGGTTTAAGGACCTTCCAGCTGCAAGAATTATCAATATTCATCAATTCACTCAAGTCTTCCTAGATAGGTGGGTGGTCATGGGAAATGAATTTCTCATCATAGAGTAATACAACCATTTAAAAATACTATCAGGGGAGACAGTACAAGACTTTTCAGCCAGGTTCAATAAAGTATACAATGCAATACCTGCTAAGATAAAGCTACCTTCAGGTTGGGTTCTCTTGCACTACCCAAGTTCTTTTGACCCAAAGATGGTTTTCCAGATAAGAGAAAGATATCCTTCGACCTTGGAGGAAATGAAAAGGATAGAAGTTGATGTAGAAGCCAACATACTAAACAGGGAGGCAAAGCTAAGATTAATAGAGAAAGACAAAGCAGATCAAGAGACACTAATATCTTCAGAGGTAAAGCTATAGATGTTGACAGATACAATCAGCAAAATGATGCATATTCTTGGCAGGAAAGAGGAAGAATACAAGGTTGAGGTTGGTGCTGATTATTCAAAGCAGTCAGTACCATTTTCTTGGGAAGAACCAAATCAGTCATTTCAATGCAAAGATAGTTATCAAAACATACTATTTGAGCAAGGTTGCAAAGAAGAAGATGTGGAAAGTTTTCAAGTAAGTACTATATGCCTTCCTACATCTTGTGCTTCACTATTAAGAGATTATTACAAGAAAATTGAAAATAGAAACAAGGTAGAATTCTCTAAAGAATCAGTAAGGGAAGAAATGGATAATAAAAACCCTTTTTCAAATCGAGAAGTTCTCCCCTCAAATCATCTTGGTATGACTGTTTGATTACAAAACCAGAAATGGGAGATGAGCCACCACCTCTTGAGTCCCTAACCTTGTGCTTCGAGTCATTTCAGATTGCTAAAGGAGAAGCTATTGGCCATGGACACTCCCCTTTTCATATGGTGGAACCATCTGTTGATCAAATGTGCATACTAGATGCCATTCCTCTTATGAATAAGATGCCCAAATATGATCAATATGATGATGATTATGTTATCCGGACTCAAGACAACACTACAGAACAATCAGTGATTAGTTTGTGGGACAAATACAGTAATTTTCAACAGCTCAAATATAGTGATCAGAAAATACCACTCAGCTATGGCAGTGAATAAGAAAGTGCAGAAATTTTGGGAGAAAGGGAAGGGTCTTTACCTCTTTGTTGTGCTTCCTTTCAGTTCATCAAATACAACCTTAATGCAATCAGAAATTAGCAATATTTGGGTATTGATTTTAACAACAAAGAACATATTCAACCCTATGTCCAGCCTTCACAAGAGAAAGAGAACAGTTATGGCTCTATTCAATCAGGTTTGCTAGAGGAAAACATGGCAATATATGATGAGTCTGACAATGCAGATGATCATGAGGAAGAGAAGGAGTTTCTTTCCCAAAAGAGTCCTAAGCTTAGCCAAGTGGAGGAAGAAGCAGTCCTGGATCAAGCTTATTTTCCAAACCCTCACATTCAGGTATTATTTCAAGATCCCTTGGTTGATTTATTAGAGGCATCTAAAGGAGGGGTATGCCATGTCAAGAGCAGTTCGATGCAGAATTTCAAGAACATTTTAGGCTCTACTGTTCAAACACTAGTAAGGTGGGAGTGTCCTTTTGATTTTTTCACCACACTGAAAGAGCTGAAACAAAATCACTCATAGAATCATATACTTGACTGGTTATATTGGAAAAGGGAGTTCACCAAGTGAATGTATATATTGTATAAGTTAGACTAGGATAGATAGGAAAGAAAATAAGATCAGCACTATAAGCATCTTTCTACCTTCAGTTTTAGATTGTTTTGACCAAAAAGAGAGAAAAAGTAAAAAACAAAGAAAGAAGGAAAAAGAGGGCAGATTTGAAAAAGAAGTACAGCCCCATACCCAAAAAAATAGTAATGTTGAAAGTGTGCAAGCCTAAATGCCACTACTTGTTCAAAAGAAGATCTTGTTCAATCATCTAGCCTAATCATGTCTGAACATGTTTTCAATTTATTGCTGATAAGTTAGTGAAAGAGAACTTTTAAAAACATCTAAACTTGACTTATCAGTAGGAATAGATTAGGAAGAAAAGATTCTGGTTCTCCATGCTCAAATCTGAACCAAAGGGAAAGATGGGAAGGCTTAACAAATGATAAATCATAGCCCTCATGATTTCTAGTTTTTTTTGTACAAAAATAATTTTTGTGTTCAGCTTGTCCTAATGCCACATCTCATGGTGAATCAGAATGCCTAAATCCTGGTTCAAACCATGTTTTCAATTTCATGTCAATAGATTAGAGAATGAAGTCTATCATACAACTTCATCTTGATAGTTAATTAGTCGTGGTAGAGAATAAGATATTTCATTAGCCTAATCTGAACCCTTGGAAGTAATAAGGGTATAAATAGATAGTCTTTTATGCTGTGAAAATAAAATGATGTCAAGGGTTTACTAGTTCAAGTGCACCCAAGGAAGAAAAAATGTTAGGCAAGTACCTTGGGTAGGTAAAGATGAATTCAAGCTAATCATGTTTTCAGATTATTCAGATTACAACTTCAGAGAAGCATTAGGAAATGAAAAGAAGTAAAAATATTCCCTATGGATGAGGCACTTTTCTTCATAAAACCAGAAATATGAAGTTCTGGACACCTCCTAAAAAGGAGCTGCCCTCCCCAAGTGGAGTCTATGTTAGTCATCAATATTTTTTTCCTTTATAGATGACTAAATTCTTATCCTATATTTTTGGAAACAAAATTCATGAATATTGTGAGTTCTATAAATCTCACTTCCTTCATTATCCTTAGGATATATTTTTGACTATTTCATTATCCCATCATGTCATGCTCAGCTCACCAATCCCAGAATACCCATCATGGGCTCATACCACCCATTGTTTCTATATTATGTCACCCCTGACCTTAGGACTCTGCTTTGGCTTGCCTAATTCTTCCACTTGCCACCTAGGATCACCAACAAACCTACTCACTCTTGTGTTTCCTGGATACATCAAGAATTGATGGTCTCTAAACTATCTCTGTAGAATTTTTAGATAAATCAAGTACATTGTATTTTTGATCTTCAATACACCACTTTGTCAATACTCTATTTTTACACTTGAATATTCTAAACCAATTTTCATTCAAAGAGAGGTCAAATAATCCCCACTAAGTCAATTAGGGTTTCATGTGTTTCAAGGTCATCATCTCCAAAAAAAGACTACCATTCAGCTTCAAAGTTTGTGCATAAGGTAATGGGCTATCTCGACACTTTTGAAGAAGCAATAAGAGGCCAACCATCAAAATAAATTGACAAGGTAAGAGGTTTGCTACTCAATGATGACATCTTGCAGCAAGGGAGACAAGAAAAATAGGGTTTTTAAGGGAAATTTTCTTGGTTTCATGACTTCCATGGTTAAATCATCAAAAATTCTTGTATATTTATGCTCTTAAACCTTCCCCTATCCTTAATATACCTTCATAAACACCTCCCATCACTCTTATCCCTCAAAATCATCATTTTTCTACAAAACCTAGTCTATTGCCACAATTTGACACTTGTTAAGACTAGGATTGTGTTTTTCCCTTTTGGACCTCTTCCCCTCACTCAATTATTGATATTCCACTTTCCCTTACTCTCTAACATCTATCCCTATTCCTCAAAATTTCCCCAAGAATTTAGACAACCCTTAACCCGTTCATTCCCCTCCCTCTACAAGGCAGTCCTAAATCCCCTACACCAAACCCTAATTTCCTCTTCCAACTAAGTTAGAGATTGCTACGGAAAAAAGGAATAAGTGAAGAAGATCCATTTGGTAGGTCATATCAACAATCATGAAGCCATACCAACTCATAAACATCATGCCTCCATGTATTTCGAGGAATTCTTTCCAAGAGAGAAGCCATGTGTCACACCTAGGGCCAGTTTTGCTTCAAACTATATTTCTGACCAAACAAAGATGAATTTGAAAAAAGTGAGAGAGGTTTTTGTCCATCATAGGCACAATAAAAAATACCTTCTTCATTGTTTACACAGGTATCATGGTTTGGGAGCAATGTCAAAAATATAGATGTTCCAGGAGAATTTCCGCACTGCTGGAGTAACCTTGGGAAAATCGGGTTTTCTCACAACTGGAGTGTCCAAATGACTTTATTTATTATTCAAGTGACAACTAGACTTGAATATATTTCCAATGAGCTATCATGAGCTCAATTGGAGTTCAGGAAGGCCTCCAAAAATTGTCTTCACCAGCACTTTGCATTTCTGCACCATCACTCAACACTTTTTGACCAGTCTTGTGAAACTCAACTTTTGACAAGGAAAATCAACTCCAATCATGGAAAAAATAGTATATTTGGAAATAAAACAGGTTAATATTTCCAACGTGCTACCACGGGACCAAATACGACATCGGGAAGGTCATGAAAATTTGGCTGAATGTTGTGAAACCAGCTCCAAAAATAAAATAAAAGAGATATCAATGCCTTAGAAATAAGCCACTTAGAGGGGGAAACATCCAATACATTACATGAATGAAAAATTATTGGATGATACAAATTAAAAAACCTCCTTTCTACATATATGAGTCCATGGGGCCACAATGTAATCCTAGCTAACCTAACAATAATAATGTAAGGGCACAATAATAACAATATGGGAGTTACAAGGGTACAACAATAACAATAAGGGGGTTACAATAAAAAAAATAAGGGACTATACTAGTAATATAGGGACCTAACATGCCCCTCTCCTTCAAAAAATTGTTGTCCTCAATGCTTGAGTAGCTCTTTGTATCCTCATAATGTGCTATCATTTCCTCCATAAAAATTGACCAAGTGACAATTTTTTTACAGGAGCAAAGCCATTGATACCATACAAATGTATTTTGTTCTAAATGTATAGTTGCAATGCATACCTTTTGTGTTTTTTTCACATTATTGAGATCAAAATATTTCTCCGTCTCTAGTATCCATCTTACAGGATCCTTTCCATCAAACTTCCTCATATCCATTTTTGGAATATGGTGGTTCTTCCCGCCAACATTAGAGTTTATGAAATCATGATTAGCATTTATTTTTTTCTCATCATAATTTTCCTCTACTATATTTTCACCATTAGGAAACATTTTTTGTACCAACTTTTTCAAACCTTCCATGTCTACTTTTAGATCATTCTTCATGTTTTCCATTTTAGATTCCATGCCAGCTTCCATGCCATCTATCTTAGCTTCCATGCCATCTATCTTAGCTTTCATGCAATTCTTCAAACTATCCATCTTAGATTCCATGACTTTCTTCAAACCATCCATCTTAGTTTCCATGCCTTTCTTCAAAACTTCCATGTCATTTTTTGTTGCTCTTTCCGAGAGCAAAATTTGTTGCACTTGCTCTTGTTAATTTGATATGTCATGTTGTCATTCTTCTTCTTCATGAGTCATAGTAGAGCCTTCTAAAGGCTTAATGGGTGTTGAATTATTTTCAGGGGCCATTTTAGAATCTAATATTGATACATATTTTACAATATGCCCTTGGAATCAATTCAACTTGATTCTTCAAACAAGACTTATGCAATTCGGGAAAAACAATATACACACCTTTTACTTGCTTTTGAGGAGCTCTATATTTAAATTGAATTATCTCTGTAATTGTAGATCCTCAATATTTGAAATTTAGCCTTGTAGTATCCCTCTAAAGCTTCTTTCAAATTTCACAGGTCTTATTATATTTGGATTCTTCAAGACAAATTTATGTCCAATCTCCCACAATGACCCAATTATGGACTGGTTTCGTAGAGCGAACTTGTACGACTTGCCACGTGGCACTACTTCCTCCTTTGGCTCTAAAATTGCTAGACAAGAAACTACAGTTAGTTTACTTGTGGCCACATTTTACAACATTCCAATCTGATTCTCAGAGAGGAAGTTATGAAGATTTTCCCACGATAACCTCTTTAAGATGAAATTCGGGAGCCTGAAAAAGACATAACTTCCATAGATCATATCTCCGAAAATATTGCGAACCAAGCTCTAAAATTTTGCAATGATGTTCCTCAGGATTTCAGCTTCACTCTCTAAACATTTCATCTTCTGAAACTTGGTAGAAAAAAATGTATAGTGCAAATGCCGCAATGACTTGTTTAGGTTAAATTCAAGAGCCTACAAAAAGCCATAACTTCCACATATCATATCTCCGAACATATTACGAACCAAGATTTGAAATTTTGCGACAATGTTCCTCAGGATTTTTTCTTCGTACTCTAAAAATTTCAGCTTTTGACCCTTTGTAGAAAACAAGTTATAGCGAAAATTCCACGATGACTGGTTTGGAGCAACGAAAACCCTAGAATCCAAAGCTCTGATTCCAAATGTTGTGAAACTAGCTCCAAAAATAGAAGAAAAGAGATATCAACACCTTATAAATAAGACACTTTGAGGGGGAAACCTCCAATACATTACATGAATGAAAAATTCTTGGATGATACAAATTAAAAAACCTCCTTTCTATATATAGGATTCCATGGGGCCACAATGTAATCCTAGCCGACCTAACAATAATAATTTAAGGGCATAATAATAACAATATGGGGGTTGCAAGGGTACAACAATAATAATAAGGGGGTTACACTAACAACAATAAGGGACTATACTAGTAATATAGGGACCTAACACTGAAGTGGACCCTTTTTTGGCACTGCGCAAATAAGTGGTGTTGTGCTAATCCACGGGCACAACTGCCTGGTACTGCGCTAATCCATGAGCACGACTGCCCGACACTACACTAATCCATGAGCACAACTATTGGCACTGCACTATGCAGAGGCTCCTCAAACAAGGAAATAACTTGCCCCAAGGCTAAAATTCATCCTCCATGTTGCATTCAAAGGGCTACAGAAGAGTTAAAGTATGTAGGTTGCCTCTCCCCCTTGTCTTCCAAGATATTTTCATAATTTGGTGTCTATGAGATTATCAAACCCTATTTTTGCAAACCCTAGGTCTTAAATGCAAAATGAGCCTCTGTTTTGACCTCCTTAAACAAATTAAATGGCTTTTGAGAGAGAATGAGTTAGGGTGTTTGCAAATTCATTTTCAAGAGAAGCCGCCTTGAGCTCTAAAAATAGTCATACACTTGCCTCCATATCACTCATTTGTATTTTTCCATCATCACCATCTTCATTTTTCTCCTCCAAACCCTATTTGGTCCACAAACATCTCCTAGTACCATGTCAGGGGCAGATGACAGTGAGAAAAATAGTGACTGAGAAGAAGAGGATGACAGTGAGAACGAAGAAAGTAAAGAACAAAACAAGAAGGAAAAATATAGTCATGATAGTCATGACAAATATCAGCCTCTTAGTGATAATGACAAAAATTATAGTACAGAGGATACAGAGGCAGACAATGAAGAAATAGGTAGTGAGCATGCAAATGATGAAGATGGTGACATTGGGGCAATGCAGGAACTGAAGAAAAAAAACACGCCCCAGAAACAAGCTTAGATTATGAGCAAGACAAAAAAGGAGAAAAGGTTCAGAACAACCATGAGGGTAATGAAAATAATATACAGGTTCATAGTCAAATTGAATATCACAGCAGCAAGGGTCAGTGCCATGACTGAGACACCAGCAAGACTAGACTCACTATTTTCTCATCAGCATAGCGAGGAGGGCCTAGACTAGTGTTTGCTACCTCCAAAAGGCAAGGGACCATACCCTCCACCTTAGCTCCAAATATTGACAAAGGAAAAAAAGGGTGAAAAGAGGTAGGAAAGGTAATAAATAGCTTAAACAAGAGCCTTGCATCATTGACTTGGATATTGAGAATGAACACAAGGAAAGGGCTCATAGCATACTCCTTTGAAGCCAAAAAGAAAAGATTAAAGACCTGAAAAGGAGTATTTGCCTGGCACAATACATCATTGATTACTACAATAATTATCACAAGTACATGAAGAATATGAAAAGAGACCTTGGCTTACAAAAGAAAATGACAAAACACTATGCCTTGAAAAACAAGCTCACTAGTGCCAAACTCAAGGAAGACCTCATTGAAATTCAAACACTAAAAGAGGGAAAAGACCAAGCTAAATTTGAAGTCTTGGCACAAGATTCTCAATAGGTCTCCCAAACTCCATGAGGGAGGCATCCACCAAATTTGAGGAAATTTGGACAAGTTTTTTTTTTGAGATTTTGGAGGCCTATTAGCAGAGCACCACCGGCGCTATGCATTTCCATAGAGCATATTCAGAGGGATAACTTGAAATTTTTTGACTTCTCATGGATATCACACTATTCTCATCAAGTTTTAGAGAAATTGGACAAGTTTTGACCCATCAAAAGGTCAAAAAACACCTTATTTTTCACCAGGGAAAATTTTAAGGATGGACGTTTATCTTAAAGTTTAAAAACTTGGCGAATCTTGGTAGTCCCCAATATGTGAATTATAAAATTTTTGATGTTATTTTTGTAAAAATATTCAGTTTTGTAATAATTTTATATTAGTATATATAACGTTTTGGCGATTTTTAGGGTAAAATATTTTTATGCTATAAAATTTGGGCGAATCGATTTTAAGAAAAAATTGGAATTGGCGAATCTTCTTTTTGGAAAAAGCATGGAAAATTAGCCCACCTGCGAATATTAGCCCCTAAAATTTTCCATGTTTTTCACCTTTCTGCCTGTATTTCAGGCTGCTAATAGCAGTTTTGGGATTTTGGAATTTTTAATAGGATACAGGAGCTGGATTAGGAAAATGTAAAAATTTATGGAAGTTAGACTCATCAGGCTTTCTAACAAGCCATCACGGAGCAAAATCCGACATCGGGAAGAGGTCCACAACTTGGTTGCAAAAGCACTTATTTTCTGTCTAAGGTGGTGCTACGCAAATGGAATGTGTATTGTGTTTTTGGCCAAAAGTCAACAAAACACACTCATTTATTGTAAAATCATATTTTAGTTTTTTTTAAGGTAAGTCACTCTAGAATTAGGTGCTAGAAGCTATTTTGGAATTTAGTTCATGAGATATTTTGTGCCTTGGGCCTTGCATAGTCTACTAGGCATAAATGGCATTTATGTGTGATTTTGACATTTTCCAACCCTATCTAGGGTTTTTTCCCTCCTTTGCTGAGTTAAATAGAGCATGAGGGTTCCATTGTAATGGTTTTAATTTGATGATATTTGAGATAAATACATGGTTTTTTGAGGTTGAAGAGTAATTTGGTGTTGTGGAGCTTGTGGATGATTTGCTTTGATTGATGATGATGAAGCTTGCTTGCAGGATCCCTGGGCTTGGTTAATGGTGATGTGTCTCTAATTTTTTCATGTTTTCTTGTTTATAATTATGTTTCATCCATATATATGCAGTAGAAAAAAAAGGTACAGGCTAAGAAATGTTGTTTGAAGCACCTTAGTCCTTCCTGCCTTCTATTGCCTTGATGTTTTCCTTTGTTAGGACATTTTAAGGAATTCTTGATTGCTCCTTAGACCCCCTAAGCTTGTTTGTTTCATTAATGGATTAATATTCTAGTTTCCAAATATATTTTATGGCAAGCCCTACTTATTTGATGTTATCTAAACTTTGTCTTGGAATCTCTCTTTGAAGTATTACTTGTTAGGTTAAGCCAAGGAGGTCTTGTTCTGATCTTGCCCTTTGTCCATGCCTATCAGTTTTCCTAAAAGTTCTTTCTAGCTTGATCAATAATGTTTAGGAGTTCCCTCTTTTTTTATTAAAGTTTTTTTTTTTCTTAAATGTTTTCTAAATCTTAAAGGTGAAATCACTAGAAGTTAAATGAGTTTCTCGCCTTCTATATTTCATTGGAATGTTTGTCTAGAACACTTATTTTCTTAAGTTGAATCATACAGGTACTGGTTTTCCCTGTCTATTTGTTGTTTCTTTATGGTAATGGTGTTTTAGACCTTCTTATTATGGGTATTTGACAAAGGATTCTTAACTGCCCTTTGCCCTACCTTGTTTCCCAAACTTAATGTCCATTTCACTTCACACATAACCTTAAAATATATATTTATCACACTAGATTTTCCCTGTGATACACTCTGACCCATTATTGAGATATCCATGACTTTCATAGACCCCATAGCCCAATGATTTGATGATCTCTCACTCCACCTATTCTACATATTTCATCTTACCCAACCAAAACAAACAACAAACTCTGCACTTAACAACTAGCCTAAAATATATCATCTAAAGAAAAAAATTTCATATCCTTTACAAATAGAGAGAGCCCTCTCTAAGTTTAGAAAGGCTAGGTCCTAGGACTCCAAATAATGGTCTAATGTTAGCCTGTGCATTTGGTCTACCAATCTACTAAATCACGAGACCCTACCATGCACGTCATCATACTGGGAGGGTATTGTGAGAAAGGTGCCACCTACAAATGGTCTGAATTCGGTTATTCTCTTACTCATCACTCTGGTGGCAAGGGAGACCCCAGATTATGCAATCCTTGTAGATGTGGAGCCTCATATATTTGATGGGGTGCATTACGCCAACCTACGGGACTTCGTAGACCCGAAGAGAGTGATGGAGAACAAGATCTTCTCAGTCTTATTTGAGGGAATATTAGCTACGGCTATCCACTCGTGCCCCCGGTTATCCCTAGTCACATATGAAAAATATAAATCCATATAAGACTTCAAGGTGTCGATGCACAAAGTTCTACTCCATGCACGGAGAGATCAACTATGGTACAACCTACCTTATATGATGATAGAGGCTGAAATCGACCAGGTCGTTGTGACTTGGCCTGAAGCCTCAAAGACCGGGCTAGGGTTTGCCACACCTATCAAAACCTCCATGTTTCGAAAAGAGACAAAAACATAGACTTACAAGGACAAAGAAGCTGAAAATGAATCTAAGAAAGAAGCAGACAAAAAGGCGGAAAAGGAACCTAAGGAGGAGCCTGAGGTGGATCTCGGAGGCACATATGGCCTAGACGGTTCAGAATCCGAGTCCCCTAGAGGTACCAAGCATGGTTCTGAAAACCCTAAGGGTGAGCACAAAAGGCAAAAGGGTTTGAAGGTAGGAGGCATATAGGATCTCACCATTATGGAGGATGAACTTGATAAGATAGCAGATGTGATCGCATCTGCCTCCGAGTATAGCTGGACTATTCTTGAGGAGTATTGAAAGGCTACAATAGGATTGTAGGTATTACAGATCAAGATCGATATAATTCAAACAAACATGGCTCGGGCAAGATTGGTTCAAGAGAGAGAGAGTACAAGTATGATCATCAACATGACAAATAGTAGGATATGCCCCTCGGAGTAGTGGTTACAATGGAACAACCTGCATTGTGTGCATAGGTTCAAACCTGCTTAGAGGTTGGGATTGAATTCTCAGTGCTCCCTAGAGGGAATATTCATGCTATCTAGATAATAATTACGAATGAGCTACGGTGCAGAGAGGTGTGCATGCACCAATAACTCACCAAGGCAGAGCAAAAAGTCGCAGTAAAAATGCAAGAGTATTTCTAGGCTTAGACAACACAACAAGCAGCAATGGCACAATGCATGGAGTTAGATAATTTGATTGATCATATATGTGGTGACCTGCCCAAGGTTGCTATCCCTGCCTCTACTACGCCCTAGGCCAAGATTGGAATTTTAGTGGCTGACTTGAAGGCCTCTTGTTCCGAAGTATAGTCAGTCAAAGCAGATTTTGAGCAACAGATCACGGAGTTGCAAGAAAAGATTCAACCATAAACTCAACAGTAAGTGTGAGTGCAGCGCACTAACTTAGTTAAGGAAGCCTCAGCAAGCATTGCAGCAATAGTCATGAAGCGTACTGACTCTTCAATGCAGTGATGAACTTTTGGTATTTGGTACAGATCAACCCACTTATGAAGAAAATATTGCAGAAACTGCACACCAAAGAGCAAGCGTTCGATGAGCTTCAGGAGGCACTCCCTAAATTTGTGCCTGCTCAGGGAATGGCACGATTGCAGATGAGCGAGGTGCTACGCGTTGAGGTTGAAGACCTGCGGAGGAAGAAACACATATTTAACACCCACATGAAGTTGTGGGCGGGAAAAACAGTGAGGCTATCACAGGATTTAGATGTTGTTGTCTAGAACTTGAGCCAAACTTACAAGAGTATCAGTCTCGGAGCAAAGGGGCTTACCTCTCAAAATTTGGTAGATACAGCTCAGGCTTCTATTGATCAAACCATGGGAATCCTTGCACCATTGAGTGCTAACATCGAGGATATGAAGATGAAGATGAATAGCCTAGTACCTTTGTGACTTTGGATGAGTCATAATATTGTGTTGGGGTATTGTTGGAGCAGGGTCCCTTAGGACTGCATTTTTGGAGTAATTAATAGTATTTTTTGTATTTTTGAGTCATGCATGGTAAGAAATGTGCAGTAAAGGGGCTTTGGGGTGGGTCAAAGTCCCTTCATGAGTTGTAATGGACTAAAGGGTAAATATAGGAGTCTCAAACCACAGCTTCTAGACCTTAGTATGAGCGCAGGCTAATATATAAATATAAGTCTAGATCAAGTCAGATATGACAGTTTTTTGGATAATTTATGATGTATTTTTTATGAATGATTGAGATCTGAAGCGAATATGTGTAAGAATCTATGTCTGAAAGGCTCCTACTGGCTGTGTGCACAGAGACCTTAGTCCAGTTGTGTGCGGATCCCGCTGGCTGCGTGCGCGGGTGGATATGAATGATTGTAAGGGTTTTTAAGAATTGTTGATGAATAAAGAACTATTTGGGAAACTCTAAGTAATAAATTCATCTATAATATGTTTATGTGACCTGCTTCCGCATATGATTTTTGTTCATGCCTATGCGTTATAATATCTATGATTGGATCGATTGCGTACCTACTTTACTTTTGACATGAATGTTAATTGCATAGATATAGTTCTGTAAGGGTGGAATATCACATTGTCAAAATTGTTCAAGGGATTGTGGACCTTCTATCTGTGCTTGCGCGCAGGATTAAAATATGATAATTACCCTAGGTTTTTTGGGTAGGGCTTCTCGTGCACAAGTCATTCTTTGTGTTAAAACAAATCTGAAGGTGCCTACTCCATTTAATTCTGTCTTAGGGTGTGGAAACCTAGTTCTAGCAACCCCCATACTGATTCAAGTGAGACTTTGGACTACTCAAGCAGGTCATTTTTGAAAGGGCCAGTAGTAAGAGGGTTTTATTGGTTGCGCGCTAGCTCTAAACCTGGGTCAGGACCCCTCGAGCCAACAACAATTTAGAATCCACTTCTTCAACCAACTTCAAGGGTTGAGGTATATGCCTTATCAATGTCATGTGCTTATTTTATCATTTACTGTGAGATGTGAATTAGATCTCTGCTTAATGTATCTTGTGGGATCTATGTTTCTAATTCATGTGAAACGTATTATCCATGGATTTTTATGTTTGATTGGGATCCCTATGTAACATTTATGAAGGGGTCCTCATCATCACCTTCTGTGACATTATGTCATGTTGTTAGGAGGCTTATTGTGAGTGAGAGTTCCTGTAGCGGAACGTCTCGTGGAGAGACAAGCCACTCATGTTGAGGGCATATAATCTTGTATGATAGAGAACATATTCCATATACATCATCACCATTTCCAACACTATATGAAGCGGCCTACCACATATTGACACTGGGCCTGGAGACGTAGTCCAAATTGGACAAACTCCATCATCAATGTCTTGTGTTCTTATGTTGCTTATTGTTGTCTTGTTACCTCTTGCTTAAAGCATGCATGTGTGTTATTTTAATGCTCTTTTTAGTGAAATTCTAACCACATCACATAAGTAAAATATCATGGGTAAATCTAGTAGCTGACAAGCCCAGATCATTTCTTTTTATATCTTGTTTTCAAGTATCATGGGTATATTATATAAGCCTCAACATAATATTTATAAAGATGTCATTTTTTGGTCACTCATTATTGTAGCATTGGAAGCTAAATCCTTCCTCGTGACACCATTACAATTTCATTACTTCGTTGTTGTTGGTGGCAGGCTTGTGAGACACATTTGATCATTGACATTTCAAAAAAAAAAATTACCAGGAGGTTGGATGGTTTTATCATAGTCATAATTAAATGTGAGTAGCTAGATAACCTGAATACTAAGAGTGAGTTTATGTTAATATGTAGCTCGATATAGGTTGGTCATGGCTAGTGTAAAAATGTGACTTATCTCAAAATAAATTTGGTTTAATGCACAACATTCCCATAATATGAATAGGAGGACTCAAAGAGAGATAATTACATAACAAATTTACCCCCTAATGCTAAGAATGGACCATGGTACATGTAATGATTTTCATATAAAAAACCCCAAAACACCTTATTTCCTACACCAACATTCACAACCTAACAGAGGTGGCCTTGAGTTGCAGTAAGGAAGAAAGATCCACTAAAACATGTTGATTGACTAAACGTAAAAAGAGTGACTCAAGTTTTCCTTGAAAATAGATATGGAAATCAAAAAGAGTTAGTGTCATAATATGGAAAAACATAATCCATTGTAATGGGTTGAGACTTCTTCATGGAAGAACTATCTATCAAAACCTGCTGGGGATAGATCCTCTGGACCTATAGGGGTAGGAAGTATGTAATTTCCCCTCATAATAAGTGGCCATAGGCTCACATATGTCCACATGAGTCAAGCATAATGCCTCCCATCACAATAGAGCAATGCATCCACTTTAAAACCACCTACTCCTAGAGCATAAAATATCCAAATATGGTGGGGTTAATAATGATATTATCACAACATGGAACAAGTAAGGCCTAATATGAAAAATATGCCATCATATTTGCAGTGTAAAAATATCATATCAGGTCCACGAACAATGTAGAGGAACCCTTCATAAATTCTTCAAAATGTTTGTTGAAATACCTATGGAAAAACTTATCTAAATAAGGGTTTTAAACCCTAGAAGATAGATTATCCAAAATCCCTAGTTCCCCACCCAAAGAGAAATGCTACTAGCAAACAATCTTCAGATTAGCTGTAAAATAAGGTGACCAGAAGCCCAATTCCTTGGTCACAAAGTATCTATGATGCCACCAGCTAAAAGATTAATATAGTTTTTGAAAAATAAGGAACATAAAAGTTCTAAAACCATGGTTCCATAATCACAAAACAATGATTTCACTAGTGAAAAGTCACAAGTTTGCTACTAAAAAATTTAATGAAATAAAATAGCAGTAAACCATGATGTAGGGCACTTCAGAGTCCAATATTTCCCAAGTAGATACATAAAATAGGCTTAAATAGCCTCAAATAGGGCGCCCCATTACAACTAATAAAATCCCCATGAAAAATTAGCTTCTTCCATAATAATATATAAACCTCATAAGATTATCCCTATATCATAGTTTGTATATGTCAAAACTAGTCCCACCTAGTTAGCCAATAATTCTCTTAACATAAATTTCCTATTTGGCTAATAATGGCACAAAAATAAGGCTGGAAAGGGTGGTAGTGGATCATCTTCAATCCAAAAATAAATCATGAAAATTAATTTTCGTGGGGATTAGTGAAGCTACTAATAATCGAGCTGAGACATTGGTACTTTGTCAAGGCCTTCAGACTTGAGAGTCAAGAAGGATCAGGAACATTTTGGTTATATGATACTCAACAATATTTATCATGGATATGCAATACTTTACAACCTCCAAGGACAAAAACATAGCAAGGCTCATGCTCAGTAATCAAAAGGAAGCAAGGAGGTTCTAGTTGATAGAGTCTTTTCATGTGCTAAGGGCACAAAATATCCAAGTGAATTGATTGGCTAATCATTCAACTCATCTAGATGAGGAAAATTTAAAAAAAACATGGGGGATACTATCTTCATCGCATACCCCATATAATAATTGATATTAGCTATCGTTCAATGGAAAATGTAAAATTGCAATGAAGAACATATGTAGAGATAAGGTGGCACCATGCATTCAATCAGAAATGATCAGTATTAACAAACCAAAATCCCTGATTAATCTCTCAAATATCACTTACAATGGCATTGTAGGACCTTAAATGGCCTAAAATGTTTTTGGATATTGCAAGTGAATTTATTCTAGTGAGTTTTGTTCTGGAATGTGTTGCGTTCAAGGACGATAATGGATTTCAGGGACTAGACACCTCTCTTTAGTTTCTATTTTTTCGGGTCACTAATATTTTTTCTATTCCCTTGTTTTGGAAAAATTGGTACCAAATATAGGATCCACCATTTTGTAATCATTTCAATTCTGGAACTATACATTTTCAAGATCATTTCATGCAATTCCTCGAGGGTTTGGAGGATGGTTGGTCATGCTCATTCAAGTCAGTGCTTTTCATGCGAGCCATCAGATTCAAATCATGCTTTGACGCATAATGAATGTCTCCTAATTAAAAATTAGGTACCTGTATCAAATATTAATAATATAATTTCTAATGATATTGAAGTTCAACATTCCAAACATGCAAAATTATAAGAGATTGTGAAAATTTGGAAAATGAAAAATGAGAGGATTGAAGATAGGTATGGTATGCTTTACCACTTGGTATTAGGCCTCATGTTTCTCAGTGTTTGTTTCCAACTGAGGATATCAAGTAATATGCTCTAGTGATTGCAAAATATGAAAAAAATCTTCATCAAGCTCTAGGAGAGATTTACACAAAAAACATGTGGACTTTAGTTATTGACATATATCAAGAAAGAAGCCAATAATGGGAATTTTTTTTTATGATTTTAGGTTTAGATATGTTTGGTAAGGTATATCTGATACTAAGTGAGTTTCTTAGGATCTAAACTAGCAGAACTCTATGCCATATCTTTATGGAAGTTACAATGACCCAATATATAAGAAACAATTTAAAATTTTGGAAACTTTTTGAAATAATGGTTTTATGGAAAGCCCTTTTTTGTTTGAATTATTATGTTGTATGGTGTGACCACAATAAATTTTTAACACATATTATAACCATTCCATTTTTTCAAAAATTACCACCAAAATCATCTCAAAAGGAAACACTAGTAGACGGTGAATATGGGTTGATATTAGTGCCCTCTAGCTACTCACTTAACTCTACAAAATTACTAGCAATAAAAAAATGCTAGAGAAAACCAAAAATTAAGGGATGATCCAAAAAAAAATGTTCAAAATCTCATAATCAATTGCTACTAGTAAGAAAAAAATATAAATCAACCACTGAAGTGAACCTTAGTAGAGGGTTTAGATCATATGGAAAATTGTAAGAAAATCTAAACAAAGAAAAAAATCTGAAAACCCTAGATCCATAACCCTTTGTTTAATGCCTCTAGCCAAAAATCTTCAAATCAGATGTAATAACTAGTAAAATGAAGGAATTTTACAACTACTCTAATACAATGTTAGATATCCATAGAAAAAAAGGAGAGGATCAAACAAACGGGCTTAGCCTATGCAGAATAAACGATAGATAATTTTGATTGGAAACCTTTTCAATTTTTTAATAATAAATATAATAATTAATTAGTAAAATTTATACTTGTTACAAATTTCAAATTTATGAATGGAATGTCACGAAAAGGTAGCATGTTGATATTTAACATCGCATGACTTAAATAATTATATAATTTGCATATCGTTAAAAATTTCACTACTAAAGGCTGCACCAATGCTCGGTTTGCACATACAAAACAAGATTCTAGAAGGAGACAAAAATGCCAGATGAACACCACTAGAGTAGAACTTTAATTTGAAAGTCCCAGAAAACCAACTCTCCCATTCAATAAGAAAACGATAGATAGGAAATCTAGGAAAAAATGTTGAAAAGCATAACCACTTGGTTCTTTCTCATATATATTTTCTTGATGAATGAAAACAGTGTATTCCTTTGTAGAAAAGCATGAGCTCTGAAATGATCCATGAAAATTACGGACTCTTGGGGCTTGCTTTGAAGGAAAATTCCAACGTTCACTCTAAACTAAAATATGATCATCAATAAGCACTTGGTGAATGCTAGTAGTCAACGAGTAAACCAACCACACTTTAACTTGAAATTGAATAGGTCAAACTGAAAATTAAGTATGTTAACACAAGAGTTAAATAAGCACTTGAATTTGATTACTCATTCCTACTGGGGAGATATTTACATTAAAGGGTATCATAACATAATAAATAATACAACAAAGTATAAGTGATTTTAATGATGACATTACCAAATATGTAATTGAAGGACTAGAAAATTTTATGGTGATCAAGGGAATGATAAACATCGAAGACAATATGATGATCTTGTTGGAGAGGGCCATATCATTGCGGAGGGAGCGATTTATTTTATAAAAGGGTTTCAACTTAGTCTACTTGGTTGCATGGGTTTTTTTTATCTAAGATACAATTATATTGGTTAATTTCATCTTATCAGGATGATCAGGGTAGGAGAGGGAGGAAGAATGGGGATGGGAAGCTTAAAATTCCACAAGGAGAATATATTATTGCATGTAAAGGAAAACAGAATTGTAGGGGGGGATTTGATGCAAAGAAAGGGTGAATTATGCCTCTTTAAATTCTCATATTGAGACTATGTTTAAGCTTTTCCATTACGAAGCTACAAGAAGACAAGAGTGTAAGCACAAGAGAGAAGCTAAACATACTATGGGTTGAGAAAAGGGCCAAGAAGGCCCTTTTTGGTTCTTCCTCTTTGAGACTGGCAACAAAATATTTAAGAGTGTTTACAAGGCATCAATAAATATGGGATGGACTGTCAAGCATATGCTCGCAGAGGTGTTCGTGGATTGTCACAATGGAAAAAATGATCTAATGGCTAAAATGAATGTCTGCTCCCAAAGAAAAATTCAATGTTCAAGAGAAACTTGGGAGGGGTTGTTGAAGGTTCCTTAACCTAGGGAAAGTTCTTGCAATGGATTAAATATCTTCTTGTGCTACGGAATATGATTCTAAAACAAATGCACAGGAAAAATTGGAAGTCAAAGTCTAGCACTCACTACAAAGGAGTGGTTCAAACACTCATCACAAGCACTTAGGGCAAGAAAAACCAACACTCAACTTAAGAGATAAGCATATAAATTATATTACATATTTGAGGAAGATATAATTGTAGAAATAGTAAAAAATGTTATATTTTAGAAAGGGTTAGTTCAAATATTTGACAGTGTTTTGTGAAAGGTATCTACATAAACTTTGAACTCTTAAAAGAACTATTTTTCTCTTTTTTTATGGAATAGGTAATCAGGGCCAAGAACTGTCATATCGCTCGAAATTGAGAAAATTATAGGTGGTATAACCATACCTATCAGAATGTACTAAAGTAAATTTTTGTGAATATAAAGTGTTTTATGTACCAGAGAACGAAAAAAACAATACCCAAAATATGTTTGATACTTTTGAATGAGAAACCAATTACACTTTTGTTATTAATTCACCATAGTTGTTTCTCTGCAAAGATAAGGTACGCTGTATAGGATTTATAATGTAAAAACATTGGTCATGAAGAGGTACAGTAATGGGCCTTCCATTTCAATGTTATCAAAACTAGACTGGTCATCAAACTGGTCAACCGCAAAATTTGAACCAAACTAGAGCCAACAAAACTAGACCAAAAAATTGGTTGTTCAAAAATCATATAAAATATTAAAATTTTAGGGAAAATAATGTACATTCATCTACATCCATATGGTCAACCCCAAAATGTGAACTAAAGTGGAGCCAGAAAACAAAAAAATAAAGAAAAAGGTTATTCGAAAAATACATAAAACATTCAAATTTTAGGGAAAAACATATATATTCATCTGCATCCATGTTAATCGAAATAATTTATACAAAAATATACAATGTTTGTAATTTTTATAGTAAGTAGGAGTGCATATAACTAAAACAAAAGAAATTACAATACATCTTTGAACCAAAATACATCAAGAAAAGGGCTCTAATTGAACTCTAGAATCCAAATTAAGCATAGTACTAATGAGTAGCTATAGAGACATAGTTGAGAGTCTAGAATTTGCAATTTAAAATATTGTCATCTGTTATTAGTGTATGGTTATAGTTGCATTGGTTGTTGAACTCCTTTTTCATGACCCTAGTGAAAATGTACACATTCACTCAAGCCATGGAGACACTCATGTCATGATAAAGGAGTTCAACAATCAATGCAACCAACATCAAGGTACATGGATCTAGTGCTCTTGATCCAATACGAATTCCATACAATCATACATCACAGAATCCAGTGGAAGTCTTGCAATCCTACCAATCCTAAAATCTTAAAAACTTCTAGCCTTGCTGAATTTTGAATGGGATCTAAAATTTGACTTTCTCCAAATTGAATGAAGTTGGAACCACTCTCAAACAACCTGAAACAATTAATGTTAAGATTTAAAATATAATTAAAATTTGAAATTATCCTTATCTTTCCTTTTCAAAAAGGAAATATAAGGAAGATGTCAAGTTTTACTTTAAAAAATAAATATTACCATTAATTACTAGGGTTAAGTTTTGTAGGGCCCTGGGGTTAATATATTTTTCTTTCATTTTAAGTATTTTTTATTAAAAAATCAATATTTTGTGCTCATTAGCTATGTTTCACTACATTATTTGGAATTGATCATTTTAGTAGAGAACTAATCACCTTGGTGTTTCAAGGTCAACTCAATAAAAAACCAACCTTAGCCAATCTGAACCACAAAACTGGACTGGTACAACACTAAAACCATTGGGACCAACCAATTCCACTAGTTCTAGTCCATTTTGAATAACTGTGTTTCTTTCTCATCTTCCTCTCAAGTCATTTTGTTTGATCCTTTCAAGAATGATGATTTCGAGAGTGCCATAGACTCTTAGATTGTTTTGATCACCTAAGATGATAAGTAGTTAAGCCTTCAAAAACATCAATTTGTAAGGAACTAGTACAGACCTCCTAAAACATAGTTAGTGAGGAAGTGCATGCAAGTAACCATTACATACCTCCCAAGATAGTTAGTGATGACGCGCATGACCAAAAAGCATTAGAAAAAATTATCCACCGTAAAAAATCCTACCCAAAACATTCAAGTGTGGTGCAAAGAAAATTGTTGGTAGGCTATTAATGCTACCAACAATCATTCCTTCTCTAATTTCACAAGAATATCCTACTCAAACTACCCCCCTAGTATGGTTATAGTCAGGGCAACTTTTAGGGGCTAATACTCGCAGGTGGGCTAATATTCTATACTTTTTCCAAAAAAATATTCGCCAATTTCCATTTTTTTCTAAAATTAATTCTCTAGTGTTTTATAGTTTGAAATTAATTTACCTTAAAAATTTCCAAGATATTATATAGACTAATATAATATAATCAAAATTTTAGATATTTCTACAAAAATATCATCAAACATTTTACATTTTTTCTATTATATATTACTAAGATTCGCCAATGTTTATAAAATTTCAGATATATATCCATCCTTAACTATTTCCTTGGTTATAGTAAGTTCTTCAAATTGTGTGAGCTACAAGAAATTAAATTCCTGCCAATATCCAATCTGCATAACCATTAGACAATGGTACAAGAATTTTGAAAGTATCATCGGATATTACAATCTCATTATTTACAATAAAAAATGTAACATACACGACCCATTCTCAGAGCCACGTCTCTCAATTTTAGTCATAGATCTAAACTCAATACAACATCGATAATTATAATGAAGAAACAATATCGAGAAAGGTTGGTGCTTAGGTGAAGGGCCTTTTAATTGGAAGTATGATGTCAAGTAAAAACACAAAATCTTTAATAACATGGGATTAATTCTCATAACGTAATATCACCTCACCTAAATATGACACTACAAATTAATATTTCATGACCAATCACATATGTATTCAACTCAAAAAAATAAAAATCTGCTTGATTCACAAGTTGGAAAATATTCTTTATAAGGGAGGCTAAGTAGAAATGCAAATAATTAACATGTTCTATTTCTTGATTTCTGGTAAGATAACATCCAATTCATTCTCAAACACATTAGAAAAAAATTGTTTTAAATAATCTCTTTTGAGGTTGGTAGGGTATTAGGCTATTCACAAGTGTTCCATTGTCATTGTGATCTACCTCACTAAAGTAGCATGTCATGAAGCTGCACAAATTTGGCAGAATCATAGCCAAGGAAACCACTATCATGCAGTTGGGTTGGTATAATATTAGGCCATTAACCAGGGTTCCATTATCACTTTTTTCTACCCCATAGCTCAACCCTATACCTTTTTCTAGTATAATGGAACCATATAACCCCATATGATGCCCTTGTTGGACAACTGAGAGATCCATTAACATCTATCTCCGAGTCTCCTCTTCAATTTACGTTTAATGTAAACGTATTATAATGTGTTTCCCACTATCCATATAAGAAATCTCCCATACTCTAACACTTAATTATATCATTATATCTTTCATCAATAGAGATGACATAACTACCTACTAACTCTTCTCTTTATGGAATTAGGTCGGGGCCATTGGAAAATTTGTCAGACTCAATTCCCCTCAGAACTAGCACCTAATCCAAACCTAAGGAGAATAAAATCGACATCAGCTGGTCACCAACCAACCTAAAGGCCTGTTCCTTAAATCAACTTCAAAAAATAAATAAATAAAATGCAAAAGTGCAATTATGAGTGAAAAGAAAACATGTCTAGCAAAACGAAATGTCGACACATTCCAGACAGATAGGATATGGTTCAATAGTAATCAACAAGTGATAAAGTCGAGAATAGGTGTTCATAATTAATTTCTTTCATTGGACCTTCGATCTAAGAATAATAATTTCCTATTCTCTAATGTGAGAAAACCCCGACACAAAAACATACTCGGTGTGAATGTGAACCATGGCCACTCATAACAACAATCTTAATCTACTCTCTCTTTGTCTCATGTTCAAGGATAACATCTAGATTCCCCTGCCTTTTTGGTTTATTCTATGAGAGGATCTGCACAGAATTCATTAGAATAATTGTCGTGCATCCTACCACATAAAGATCCAAAGAAGGAGACCCTGATGATAAATCATATTTTTGATTACCCCATTTTCCAAAAGAGAAAATCCCCCAAGGCATGTGACTGAGTAGTAGTCATGCTCCATAAATCCTTAATCCCTGAATGATTAGACCCTTATTCCAGCCTCTCTATAGCACCACATAGTATTATGTTTTATTCATGATAAGAGACCTCCATCTCCATTGGCCTTTATAGACATATGAAGTTGAATATGCACTGTAGTCCCAAGCAAAGAAACCCCCATTCATTAGTACCCTACAATATCATACAAAAATCCTTAATCGTCTGATATGAAAAATCCCTAGGTGAAAAATATCAACCGATAACCCTCACTCCAAAAAATTCTCTCACCTTCGATCCTGCCTATCCCTGGGAAAAAATGGAAAAGTACTCAAGACACATCCAACCAAAAATTTTTAGGAAACACCAAGCCCTCGCTCAGACCTGTCATCTGTGAAAAAACCATAATATAATTTTTTGTCTTGCAGCTATGGCTGGACTCGAGAGGTCCCAGATAATTCATTGGTCCCATTTCCCTAAACAGACTAATTTTTTGATAGTTTAAGAAAAACACCCACCAATATAGCCACAAATTTGTATATAGCCCCTTTTTCCCTACCCTACACCACCACACCTCCATGGATTTACAGTCTTTAGATTCTTCATATATGTCCTTAGAAAGTGAGGGAAAAGTACTCATCATATCGACCAGGATGGACAACTCCTCTATCCACACTCGAGAATATACCCTTACTTCATAGAAAATACTTCACATCAAAAGGGATATTGAGCATGATAAAGATATCTTCACTCTCTTCCCCAAATTCCATGGGAAAATCCACTCTTTTCGCCAAATTCCATGTGTGAATCCACCAAAATAACTCCCTTTTCACATAACCATGTGATCTTCTTGGGCATCCTACATACAATCATGTGATCTTGGTGGGCATGAGTCATAAACTGGTATCTGATACCAGGCATCCTCTACTCACTCTCGCATTACAAACCCCATCACTCTAATTCTTGCTAACACTTTCACACCCCTACTATATTTGGTGTAGTAGTGGTGGTAATGCAAAATGAGTGTAATCTTAGAGAGATAGTTGTCCACAATTTATCTTTCATCTTATTTTTTACATTAACACATTAAATCAATTTTAGTTTTAAATTTAACTTAATTTTAAAAAAATGCTATTTTTTAAGATGAAATATTTATTTTGTGTTAAGAAATCATCTTAAAATACTCTTATGGGTAGTAGTGAATTATTTGTGGTATTTTTATTCAATTTCTCCATTATCATATTCCTCATCCTCATGCTAGCTATCCTCATTTTTCCAATTCTCATGTTAATAATAATTGTAATGGTATCTCAATTTATATGTTTATTTCAGAGTTTGGAGGCATTTTTCAAGGCTTGAGACATTCATTTATAAATTTGCTAATACTCAACAGTCATTCATCTCTAAAGGGCTCATTGAACTGATGCAACAACTTGTTAATGCTTTCTCTATCCTACTTCCATAGTCCACTGATATGTTTCAACGTTCTTGGTTTGTTTGATTATGTGGAAAATATAATAGATATTTTTCAATATCCTGGTAAAATATAGTGTATAGACCTAACCAAACACTTCTTGTATTCTTTCACAAATTCAGAGAATAGTATGGTAGGTTTGATTAATAATTTCATGCAACTTTCCATCTTCAGCTTTTCCTAGGTCAGTTACCTAATAGAGTCCAAGTCCATTATTTCACACCTCGAAAAACTCTGTATCACCAATTCATCCATCAATATTCACACCACTCTATCTTCCTCACAAAAAGAAAATTTCGAAATTTTTCTAAGAACTTTCATCCTCATTCATATCGTCATTGTTGCATACCATCAGCACTTACTCGTTTTTTTTACTCACTTCATTGCAATAACTCAGTCCACTCCACAACACTCCACACTTAGTTTTTCCTACTCAGTACAAAATCAGTGTTTTGACTTAGGGTTATGTCCTTAGCAGATTTAAAATTTGGGTTTCCATATGGAAATTCTTCCGCATCTTGAACCTGTCCGGGCTCTAGACACCTAAACAACAATTAATCTGATCTTAAAAACACATTGTTAATATTTGTTGCAATTTATGAACTGTTGGGAAAAATACTGAGAGGGGGGGGTGAATCAGTATTTACTGCATATTCAAAACTTTTACTTTTTCATGCTCCAAAACCCATACGCTACTTTGTTGAAGCCAACTAGCGTATACACGCGGATATCCTTCATAAAACTCGCGTATACACAGAGATCTAATTATGCCATTAATTCTTCACTTATATCATTCCATCATTCATTCATTAGATGTTCTATAAACAATAAACATGTGCAGTAAGAACAGAATAAACCATCACACATAAGCATCACACATGAACACCAGGATTTTTAGGTGGAAACCCAAGACGGGAGAAAACCACCGCTGCAGTTGCTCAGCCTTCAATATTTTATTATAGAGAAAACATCTTACAACATATGTGCCGGTGCAGACTCTACCAGCACGCAGGCACCCACCTGCGCTCGTTTACCAGCCTCTCCTGGAAGGGAGCTCCAACCCCCTGACTCGTTTACCAGCCTCTCCTGGAAGGGAGCTACGACCCCCTGATCTCGTTTACCAGCCTCACCTGGAAGGGAGCTACGACCCCCTGATCTCGTTTACCAGCCTCACCTGGAAGGGAGCTAAAACCCCCTGACTGAAGGCTACAACCCTCAGCACCACCTTGGACCACGTTTCATCAATTTTCACACTGGATCCAACAACTTCAATAGAACAACACTTGCATGCCACGTTTCATCATATTTTCAGACTGGACCCTTTCCATACTTTTAAGCACAAACATACATCACCAACAGATACTTATCAACACAGATCAGATAGCAGAAACACAGTAGAACAGATCAGATATTTCATAACCCTTGCTTCAGCAAACCCTAGTTTGCATACGTGCTTTCCTTTCACTGATGTCGCGTATATACGCGCTTCCAGTCACACAAACCAGCGTATACTTATGTACATATTACAGAACCAATTTAATTGCGCATACGCGCTTTTCTTTCAGCGAAGCCGCGTATATACACGCTTCCTCTTCGGCGAACTAGCGTATGGTTCTTCAGGGATTTTAGGTCATTGCATTTCTTCAGAACAGATACTTCACACAGATTTAACCCTTCACTTCAGACAGATGTTCGCCTCTTCTTGGATCTAATCATTCCATAAACAGATCTAGCAAATACAAGCACATTTCAGATCTAGATCCCCTTCTTCATCATTGGTGCATCATACATTCATATTTATCATTCAAGCGTAACCCTTTCCACTCAGATCTACTTCAGAGAGAAGTATTCATTCAAGCTCAGACATCTTGCACCCACACTCACGATTTGCACAATGAATTTCTTCTCTTTATATAGGTTTACCCTTTCTCAATACCATGAGCCCCTTTTTCAATACCATGAGCCCAAAACTACATTACTTCCGATGGTATTCCTGGACGGGGTCATTTAGACGAATCATTACCCAATACAATGGGTCAATACCATGGTGATTACCCCTGGTTTTGCACTTTTAGAGCGCTTTAGCCCATACGCGACTTGGCACGATCTTTTCCGCGTGCATACGCGACTTCCCTTAGACAGATCCGCGTATTCCTTGAGACATACTCTTTCACCATAGATTTAGCACAATCTGAATTCCTTTCTTCACTGCCTTCTGTACTCACTGTAGATACATCAGATTTACTTCATTAAGAACATATTCTATCAAGCACAACTTCATCAAGTAAGTTGTCATCATCTTCATCAAAGTGGGTTGCCATCAAGGACAACACTCTACATCATATTGTCAACAAACATCATATCACATCAGATTTACATCATTTACCAAGTCCATCAAGTCAAGAATAACTTCATCAGGTGTATTGCCATAAAGGACAACACATGCCAACAATCTCATGTCTTCATCTTCATTCAGTGGGTTGCCATCAAGGACAACACTCTGCATCATATTGCCAACAATCTCCCCCTTTGGACTTGATTGCAACCATGATGGTGTTTGGTTACCACAACAGATAGGTACATTAAGAATACAATGACACCATGTTACTTTCCTCATTTTGACACCATTCTTTCTCTTCATTCAAACACCATGTCACTCTCCCCATTTGACATCAAGGGCAATAGGCGGATCAAAACCAACACACTCTCCCCCTTTTCTCCTCATGTAGAAGAAGCGTTCTGCAGATCTGATGTATACTAAAGTGACCAAGCTCCCCCTGAGTTCAGGCTGAATCTTCAAACATATTTTCCAATAGAGTACATGACTCTATGAAATTCCTATCACCAAGGACTCATACTTACATCAAATATCCAACCAAGTGGATTTACATATGAGACTCAAGCACCCAACCAAGTGGGTTTACACATTTCAACTCAGCTACCCAACCAAGTGGGTTTACAAAATTTGACAAGTCCTTACATGACTGAAATTTACAATTTTTACATCATGGGTCTCAACTTGACCTTTTCATTAAACTACAAATATAACTTTAATACCAACACCAGAAAGTCCTCAAGAAAGAGAACATATTTCAGAACCATCATAATGCCAACAATGCATTATACTCAGTAAAGCTAATGCTCCCCCTAAAACTGTGCATCCAAGTATCCTTTTCATATGACTAAGGCTCCCCCTTAGTTTGTGCATCCTGAACATTTTCACCAACAAATCATCAAGGCATCTTTATCAAAACATTAGACATAGAATTATGAGAACTGGAACACCACCATAGATACCAACCAGTATCAGAGATACCAAACAGCACTGCAGCTGTGCTGAAGAGAGGTGACTCCAAACAGAGAAATGTCAGCAATCAGACATACGCGGTTTTCTGTGCATGAACTCGCGTATATACGCGACTGTGTTTCAGGAAACCCGCGTATCCAATACCATCTTCTATATTTTAACCAGATCTGATCCTCTTGTGAGAAAAAAGACAGTGTTCAGCATATTTCTGAAATATTTGAATGCTTCCCAGAACAGCATCTTCAAATATGTGTCAATCATCCATGTGGTCCAATATCACCATGATCATGAAGTAACATATGTAGGCAAAATATCTCAACCATAGTAACAAACTCTGCATGATCTATTCTTATTTCTGAATCAAACGACATCCAACTCATCCATTTGTGAGCACAAGAGATATTTATCAACAACCAGGGCTCAAAATCTCATCATAATAAACCATGTAACAAGTCATCATCATTTGAGCATGAGTATCGCAAAAACCAAGAATAAGCAGTCATATTGCCAACAATGCAATCATTAGTATTCAACCTGCTACTCCCCCTGGACCAGTGCTCCTTCTTGTCAACCTGAAAACGTTCATCAGCAAGTCGTCAACAACAATCTCTGCATGGGCTGCCCTTATCTCCGAATTATAGGACTTTCATCTCAACAATGAATACTCTTCATCAACAAGCAAACAAGACTCATCCACAATCTTCAACACAAGACACCATGTATCGTTTCCTCATTATTTAGAACTGAGAAACTAAGCTGAAATTGAGTCAATAACACAGTTATTAACAGTCAGACTGATGCTTCCCCTGAACCTCTGCTCCAGATCTTCAGCTATCATATAAATTCTCTTATCATCAATGCATACGCGACTGTGTTTGCTGGAACTCGCGTGTATACGCGACTTTTGTTAATAGAACCCGTGTATGGAAAGTGAAGCATAGAAATTTTTCACATTCCTTCATCTCCTCCTGAACTTGTGCTTCCTGTACCTGTCTTCTTCATATCAGATGCTTTGTCAGAAATACATATAACCAGAATAATCAAATCAATCATGAGAGACATCATACATTGCTCCCCCTATGACGATACATTACTAAATCTCATAATGTATCCCACATCATTCCTGCAGTCAATCAGAGAAGTAAGCTTCAGAAGCAGATGACTGCAGTAGGGTCAAAATTCCCTATGGTTCTGATCGGTCCTCCATCTTTTTCCAGATTTGTTTGAACTTTCTATTTGTGTGCTGGAAGTTATCCAATTTCTCATATCTGTTCAACTTGCATTCTTTTTCTACATGTCCATACTTGTTACAAGAATAACATCTCATGTGTCCAGAGAAATAAGCATAAGAATCATAATGAGTATTTCTAATCTTCCTCCTTTTACAATCAGCTGCTTTATGTCCATACTTGTTACATGAAAAACAATATCCCTTGAAGAAACCAGAGTACCTTTCTATGTAGGAGCTGTTTGATTGAGGCTGAAATGATCTGCTCCTGCAATTTGCTGCAACATGCCCATAATTATGACATTTAAAGCATTCAACTTTATTGACTGATTTCCTTTGAGATTTCATCATTGTTGGTTGACCTTTTGTTTCTTTCAACACTTCAGGTTTTGCATTGACATCCTCTGAATTTTTAGCACTTTCTTGTGAGCTAGATTCTCCTTTAACAGTTTCATGGAACCCAAGACCAAGTTTGATAGCAGGAGACCTTTGATTACTCAGAATATTGTCCAAGATGTTAGTACTATCTTGAAACCTCAAAAGTTTAACCTTTTCTTCTAATTTACCTTTGAGAATGTTTACCTCAACCTCCAAGGCTTGACATTGCTTCGTCAAGCTTTCTTCTTTCCTTCTTCCATCTTCTACTTGATCCTTCAAATTTAGAATCTCTTCTTTCAACCAATTTTCGTTTTCTTCACATGTTTGTTGCAGCTCTTCATTCTTCTTATTTCATTTTTCCAGATCTTCTTTGAGAGAGATGATTTCTGCTTCAAGGCCTTCCTTTTCAAATGACAGAGGTTCTTCATTCTTCTTATTTTATGCTTCAAGATCTGTTTGTAGAAAGATGATTGCAGCTTCAAGTCCTTCATTCTTCTTGCTTGATTTTTCGAGATCTCCATTCAGATCATTGATTTCTGCTTCTAGTTCTTTAATTCGATTGGATGCATAAGTATGAAACCTTTGATACTTGTCCACCTATCCATTCAGCATTTCTATTTGATCTTTCATTTGAGAGATCATCTCTTTGTAGATAGAATCTTTCTTATCAATTTCCTTTTGTTGTTCTTCAACTTTGATCTTGATAGCTTGTTCTAGATCCACAAATTTACTTTCACTTTCTACACCATTGCTTGCACAAAGAAGATTACAAGGGCCCAAATCACTATCAGATTCATCTTCTTCAATTTTCTGAGATATCTCCTTGCTTCGAGTAGCCTTCTTCTTTTTTCTCTTTGCCATGAGCACTTGTAGAGCTTCGTCAGAATCTGTTTCATCTTCTTCAATTTTTGCTATACATGATTTCTGAGGTATCTCCTTTCCTCGAGTAACCTTCTTCTTTTGCTTCTTTGCCATGAGTACTTGTAGAGCTTGGTCAGAATCTTCTTCATCTTCACTGGACACTTCATCATCATCTTCATTTGCATAATAACTCTTCCTCTTTTCAAATTTTTTTCCTTTACCATGTTTTTCTTTATAAGGACATTTAGCAGCATAGTGACCAACTTTTCCACACTCAAAACATTTGAAGGGAAGCTTACCTTTGAATCTTCCAGTTCCTAGTTGGAGTTTTCTCACGAAATTCGCTTCTTCTTCATTGGATATATAGCTGGATTCTTTGACAACTTCCTTTTCTTTTCCTCTTGCAGATACCTTAAAAGCAACTTCTTTGATTTGAGAAGGACCTCCTTGTCTCATTTCAAAAGCAGTCAGAATACCATGTAATTGAACAATAGTAAGAGTTTGCAGATCTTGCCTTTCTTCAATGGCTGAAACTTTAGAGTCAAATTTTGAAGTCAAGGATCTTAAGACTTTTTCCACCAGAGTAGTATCGGTTATGGTTTCACCCAAATTTCTCATCCGATTTACAATATCATCTAGACGAAGAAAGAAACTGGCAACACTTTCATCACTATGCATCTTCAAATTTTCATCTTCAATTCTAAGAGTTTGGAGTTTTGCACTTTTTACCTTTGTATCTCCTTCATAGCTCAGAATGATTTTGTCCCATATTTCTTTTGCTGAATGTAGCTGCATCACTTTAGCAAATTCTGATTCAGACATGCTTCCTAACAAGACATTTACTGCTTTGGCATTGGTTTCATACTTCTTCCTTTCTGCTGCATCAGTAGGAATACTTGCCGGGTATTGATAACCTTCTTCCACGATTGCCCATACATATGCACCAAGACTTTGCAGATATGCTTTTGTTCGTACCTTCCAGAATATCAGATTGCTTCCATTGAATAGAGGTGGCTTTATAGACATCACTCCTTCTTGACTTCCCATTGCAACGGATCTCCTTCAAGCGATCAAGCTTCTGCAGAAGAACCTGCTCTAATACCAATTGTTGGGAAAAATACTGAGAGGGGGGGGTGAATCAGTATTTACTGCATATTCAAAACTTTTACTTTTTCATGCTCCAAAACCCATACGCTACTTTGCTGAAGCCAACTAGCGTATACACGCGGATATCCTTCATAAAACTCGCGTATACACAGAGATCTAATTATGCCATTAATTCTTCACTTGTATCATTCCATCATTCATTCATTAGATGTTCTACAAACAGTAAACATGTGCAGTAAGAACAGAATAAACCATCACACATAAGCATCACACACGAACACCATGATTTTTAGGTGGAAACCCAAGACGGGAGAAAACCAGCGCTGCGGTTACTCAGCCTTCAATAATATTTTATTATAGAGAAAACATCTTACAACATATGTGTTGGTGCGGACTCTACCGGCACGCAGGCACCCACTGCGCTCGTTTGCCTGACCTCTCTGGAAGGGAGCTCGACCCCCCCCCCCGACTCGTTTACCGGCCTCTCCTGGAAGAGAGCTTCAAGCCCCTGATCTCGTTTACCGGCCTCTCCTGGAAGGAGCTACAACTGATCTCGTTTACCAGCCTCTCTGGAAGGGAAGCTACAACCCCCACGGCGAAGCTACAAGCCTCGGCACCTCTATGGACCACGTTTCATCTGATTTCTGCTGGATCAAAGCTCGCTAGAATACAACTTACCGGAGCCACGTTTCATCCATGTTCGTGGACCCTTTCCATACTTTTAACCACAATCAACCATGAAACGAGATACATACAATTCAGCGGATATCGGTAAACCACTAGAACGGTCCGGACATTTCTTACCACAGACTTCAGCAAACCCTAGTTTTCATACGCTCTTTCACTTCACTGATGTCGCGTATATACGCGCTTCCATTCACACAAACTAGCGTATACTTCTGTACATATTACAGAACCAATTTAATTGCGCATACGCGCTTTTCTTTCAGCGAAGCCGCGTATATACGCGCTTCCTCTTCGGCGAACTAGCGTATGGTTCTTCAGATATTTTAGGTCATTGCATTTCTTCATAACAGATACTTCACACAGATTAAACCCTTCACTTCAGACAGATGTTCGCCTCTTCTTGGATCTAATCATTCCATAAACAGATCTAGCAAATACAAGCATATTTCAGATCTAGATCCCCTTCTTCATCATTGGTACATCATACATTCAGATTTATCATTCAAGCGTAACCCTTTGCATTCAGATCTACTTCAGAGAGAAGTATTCATTCAAGCTCAGACATCTTGCACCCACACCTCTTCTTTGCACAATGAATTTCATCTCTTTATATAGGTTTACCCTTTCTCAATACCATGAGCCCCTTTTTCAATACCATGAGCCAAAACAATATACTTCCGATGGTATTCCTGGACGGAGTCATTTAGACGAATCATTACCCAACACGATGGGTCAATACCATGGTGGTTACCCCTGGTTTTGCACTTTTTGAGTGCTTTTGCCCATACGCGACTTGGCACGTTTATTCCCGCGTGCATACGCGACTTCCCCTAGACGGTCCGTATTCCTTGAGACATACTCTTTCACCATAGATTTAGCACAATCGAATTCCTTTCTTCATTGCCTTCTATTCACACTGTAGATACATCAGATTTCCTTCATCAAGGACATATTCTATCAAGCACAACTTCATCAAGTAAGTTGTCATCATCTTCATCAAGTGGGTTGCCTTTCAAGGAAAACACTCAGCATCATATTGTCAACAAAAATCATATCACATCAGATTTACATCATTTACCAAGTCCATCAAGTCAACAATAACTTCATCAGGTGTATTGCCATAAAGGACAACACATGCCAACAATCTCATGTCTTCATCTTCATTTAGTGGGTTGCCATCAAGGACAACACTCTACATCATATTGCCAACATGAACTTTATTTTCTGACACCACAAAATTCTAAATCACTTCCCCAAGGATACAATGGTGAACATAGGAATTACTGGTAAGAATTGAAAACAAAAATATGCCTAATGTAAACTCTGGAATCTTCTCAAGGATAGGAAGTAAAAAAAAATCCTCGAAAACTTTAGAAATTTCTAAAGGATAGGAAATAGAAAAAATTATTTTAATTATACCCCAAAGGCATCAAAAATCTAACTCATTGTCAAATGATTACTCCTTCTAATATTTAGTGTTAATTTCAAACAACTATAGCATAAATTAATCTTCTAGGGAGGTTGGGAGTAAGGACTTATGTTGGGTTTGGAGCCTGATTATCTTCTTTTCATATATGTATCACAGCGTTGGACCCCTTCTCTTAATGGGGTGGAAACATTGCCCGTTATTAAATGCTACCTGGGGGGTCCATGGGGGGCGGTTGCAACTTTATGGATCCCCCCCTGGCGGGGGGTTTTGGGGGCAGTGCCCCCAAAGCTAAAAACATATGTAAACTTTCCTTGTAAAAGTATAGTAATTTCTAGTCAATCTGGGTCATTCATTAGGTGGATGATATGATGGTAGAAGTTATGCTTGATTTAGGGTTTTTTGACCTAGAAGGAAACCCCTCATTTTGTATGAGGGTATTGTATTACAGTTGTGTATCGTATGTGTATTCTCAGAGCGAGAAATTGATAGAGATAATGTGAGAGAGAACAAAGGATATTACATCGGATCCGCTGTAGGTTGTGTCTCTTCATTTTGCTAGATAATATAAAGGAAGGACTAGCTGTTTGGGGTGGACGTAGCCGAAACTGGGTGAACCACGTATATTTGTGTCTCTCTAGTTTTATGTGTTTTGTTTACTTGTGCTTTCTACATATTTTATGTGTTGCATTTCTCTGTAATATATAATTTTCTAACAACTTCATCAAACAGGTGGATGTTTTCTCCCTATTTAATATATCTAACTACTTTCTCGTAAATTTGATCTTTCCCCAACACTCTCTCCATATCTAACAAATATAGGTAAAACTCTTTAATTTATTTGGGTTTCATCAATAATTCCATGTAAATCTGCTTAGACACTGATACGAAGGGCTCTTAGCCATAGGAGCATCAAGACCACATGTCACAATCTAGGAGGTTGAGCACTTGGCTTGAGGTTGTCCTGGTTCAAGGTTGCACCACTTGGAGGTTGTTGTGAACCCAATGCACATATGTGGAGAAGTAATGGAGCTTAGGTCTTTTTCATGTGTAGTCGCAGACTTGTGATGATGAGATCTTGATATGTGGAGCCTTAGCTTCCAGAGTATACAACTTGGGTGTTGGAACACAACCACCTTGCAACAACATACATGTGGACAATTTTGAAAAGAGATACCGTCATGTGGATCCCTCTAGTGGCTTATATTAGCTTGTTGATGGACTTAATCCACTTTATGTTATTTTTCTATATTACCTACCTTGTATAAATGGAGTCAATTTTTTGTGTATTAACAATTTATTCTCTAAATAATTTTCATCTCGTGGTACTTGTCTTGTAGTATTTTTTCTTGTGTGATTAAATAATTGAAAGGCTTAGGTAAGGAATTGGAGTGAAAGGGTCGACTCTTTTTGTGAATAATACCTTTGGTTTGTAACTGGAAAACCTAGGGAATACTTACAGCACTTGATGCTACTGGAGCATGTTAATCTCCTCCAAAAATTGTGTAGAGATTGAAGGGCGGACCTTTTAGTATGATGCTAATTTGTTGTGTAGCCTTTTCTATGGCTAGAACAATTTGGTAAGAACCCTGATAAGCTATGGTACTGTTGGTTAGGGTTTGTTGTTGATAGTGGATGCCTTATCTAGGGTTTGGTAGAAATTGGAGTGTCCTTGATTACATGAGTTGAAAGCACATGTACCATCTTGGAATGAAATGAGATATTGTATTCTCTTTGGATAAGCTATAGTTTTCAATGTTTCATTGTTTTCCAAAGTTATTTTTTGTAGATCTAAAAATTATACTTGTTTTTTCAATGTTTGGGTGGTTTCTTGGTTTGTTCTATATGTTGATTTAGCACGACATCTTGGCTGATATTTTATGTGATTTAACATGCTATGAAGAAACTAGAAATCATATGTATTGCTGAAATAAATCTACTTTAATTAAAGTGATTCTCATATTTGTTTGATGAAGGAGATTTCACCCTAAGGGATGTGAATATTCTCTCCTTTAGCTAAATATGCTCGGTGGCTATTTCTTGAGCTTTTCAAGTGATTTGATTGGATAGAAGAATTATATTTCCACTACAATTTATATTTGAAATTGAACTATAATGCTGAAATTTCTATGATTTCATGGGCTCATCTAGCAAGTATCAAATTTTAGAAACAATTGGGAAAGCAAGGGGATTTTTATTGAGATTTCCACGTGGAATATGTTGGGAGAAGATGAAAAATTAAAATGACAAATTGAATAGGAGTGAGGTATGGGTTGATCATTGAAGTTGATAAGAACATACACAACAATTATTACTAAAGGGTAGTCAAGTAAAATAGAGAAATAAAGAATGGGATAATGACATGCACTAGTTGATTTGAAACTAACTCCCCACTAATCGAAGGAAAAAGAATAGAATAATAAATTAGTAAAATAGTGTAGTAATGGATAGGGGGATTCAAACCTAGGATGTTTCATTGGAGCATACAGATTAATTCGGCATAGAAAATATATAATCATTAAATAAGAACTACATGATGCAAATGCAATAAAGAAACTACCTCGTCAACAACAATTATGGAAACAATAGCAATAGTCACAAAAGGTTAATTTAATGGTGTTCCAAAGCTTCCAGGACATCCCAACAAGTCCACTTGGGGATAATGTAATAACACATAAGAAAATAAAAAATTATAAATCAATGAAGTTGAAGGGGCATTTTACCTCAACATAATAACTTAAATCGACTCAACTAGCATATGATCCAAAAGATGTATTGGATATTTAGGTTTTTCAACTATTTCATGTTGTCTCTAAATAAACTGCCATCAAGTGGAAGAGAATGAGGAACGAGATTATCATTCTATGAAAAAAATAAGAAGGAAGTTGTCTATACTAATTGTTTAAGTTCACTTATGGATAAAATACAACTACATTTCCTAAGAAAAAGTGAGGACTGATTGGACTCAATGCAACAACTAGTTCACTTGCTTGTTGTTGAAAATGTCCAAATGAGAGAATAAGTAGAGCAGTCGTAAGAGAATAATAAGAATGAAAAGGCATATGAGATATCCTCTATACTTGAATAGGAATTTGTCACATTTAAAGAGGTAAATAATAAACTAGGAGAGCCAATTTATATGCTAGATACTCCTAACATTATCCTCAATTAATAGGTGAAGAATTTAACAACCACCTGCAATGGATTTCATATTCAAAAGGTACTTAATAAGGACATGTTGGAGAAGAATAATTTCACGTTTGATCCTTGAGAAGTATCATCCATTGTACTTGGTTTAATTTTGGTTACCTTCTTCATTAGGTACTTATTAGTTTGGCCAATGAATATTCTATGTCTTGTTTTGATAAGCTAAGTGTGCAATGCCTTCTAGGTTTATAAAAAAAAATACTTAAATGTGGATATATATAATTTTATACTCATTGCCTCAAATTTTCTCATCAATTTCCCCCTTTAAATAGGTTATAATTCTTGTGTTCTTGCATTCATTATAGATACTATCCCTATAGGTGCACCCATCATTGAATGATCAAAAACATCTCATACAACATACACATAACTAAGCATTGAAGCTGAGAAAAAATTTTAATGGTCCTCTCATAGCAAATTTTGTGAGGTCTAGTTGGCATCACATACCGGAGAGAGTCAGAAATTATTGTCGAGAAATTTTTCGCTATCAACAAGTATGTGAATTATGGAATCAAGGTCCATAATATGGTTGAGACCAAAAGATGTTGTTATTTAACGCCTCAATATGGATCCTAAATATTTTCTTTAGAAATTTTCAAGGTGGGAGAAGTAGTAAAAATGACACATAAGGTTGATTCTCCAAATATTCCACTCTAAAATATGGTTGAGAAATAATATATTGATCCAACCACAATTATCTATACTTTACAAACCTTCCTCTTAGATTGTATCTAACAACATATGAAAAAATTATTTTACCTAGAACATCTAAGTAAAAAATCCTACTCAAATTGCTTAGAATAACATAATATGCCATCCTGAAAATCCTCCACCTCCAAGTTAAAAAATAATATGAGGGGAAGGAAAATTTACTTTGAATCTTAATTAACCAAAATTATGTTTTCTACTTGTTTTATCAAGAAATGTTATTCTATTAATGAAACACAATGACTATGCAATCAACAAATGTTAATTCTCAAAATAGTTTTGTGAAAACATTCCATCACCTAATGAGAACATATAAACCAAGGAGATACTAAAGATGAGTCTCCCATAATAGGTACAACTTAATCTCCACCCATCATTATCCCATTCTAGTAGTTTGTGTTAATTTGATTGTCCCTATTTAATGGATCCATCACTGCAGCATGTGAACTCTTGAAACCTACTATTTTCATATATTGAAAAGGATTGGTTGATCTAATCCCTCTACTCTAATACTTCTCACATGGGTACGTTGTGAAGATATTGTGTGTAAACTTAAGATAATTTGTGATCCCATCTTTAGTACCATGAATTAATATTCACATCCATTCTCTACTTTATTTTCTATAAACATGAGAAGGAGACATAAAAACTTGACCTACCGGTGATAAGTCTTCTTAACAGTCCACAACATCATAAGAAAATCCATATAAACATCACTAAAAGTCAACCCATATTAAATAGTTATCAATTTAATAATTCAATATATAGTTTAATATATGTTGTTATCTAAATAAACAATGGTTGATAATAATTTTGTTAACAATAACAAAAGAAACTATATCTTATATAATATAATATGTTTGTGTGTTTCTATGTTAGAAAAAATAAAGTTGACCATAGTTCTATTCGATTTGAAAAAAAAAATACAAAGAGAAGATACTTATATCATTCACAAGGAATTGAGGTCATTACATTATCATTACAAATTTCTATCTCAATATTTAAAATTTCAGAAAAAAAATTAAGAAGTCCATAACCCTTTATCAAAATTGATTGTAAACATCTAATATTTTAAATATTTATAATTAAATTATACCACGAAAAAAGTTTAATTATTTCCAATAAGAAAATTATTTAATATAACATCACCTACAATACACTCCTCTTGCAAAGGTCTATGTAGATATGACATTCTATTCTCCCAATATTGATTATTGCAAAAAATATTTATAGTTCTACTCTTCACTTAGCCATAGACCTTGTTTCTCCAGATATTTCAATAAAAAGTCACGCATGAGCCATTAGTCCATTACTATGTTGTATCTTCTTAGCCTTGTCCTCAATTACACAAGAAAAAGTGATGTCATATTCTCCTTCTTCTCCTTCCTTATAGAGAATACATCTATGATAAGTAACCCAACCCCTATGATCCACCTATCATTAAATAATTCTTCCTTTGTTTTAACATTTTCCTTTCACATAGACCTACATTATTTTTAATGTTTTCTCTCTTATTATATAAGTCATCATCATCATCATAATCTTTTATTTCCTTTCTATTATACTTTGAAATTTGTTTATGTATTATTTTTTAATATTATATTAATTAATATTATGTGGCATTAAATACTACCCCCTTCGAGAAAATTTGTGTTGAAAATAAGTATAATTATGTTCCTTATAATTTCTTTGTTTATTTTATAGTATCTTTTATGAAACACTTTTTATTGTAACTATTATGAATGCCGCTCTAGATGCGGATGATAGTCTCGGTTGATGGGACATCAATCCCTGGGTGACTCCTGATGGAGCTCGCGTGGGGTGGCCATATGGCCCCCTGCAGCTCCATAATCATTGAATTTACTACACTAGCTTGCTCGACATTAACTCACTCTCGTCGGCCTTTTCATCACCCCACTCTGCTTGACTGGTTCGCAATGGATTTTGTCTCAGATAATTTGGATTGCTCTTGTTCTGCCTGTCGCTCTCTACCTCCCCTGTGGAGCGCCTGCCCTTCTGCTTGTTCTGAGCCGAGTGCTCACACACATACGGGACGATGTTGCTCGCTCTTTGGTTGTTTGGAGATGCTGTCAGGCCACCACTTCACCCAGAGTGCCTTCTACTGTTCAAATTCCTTTCTGCATACCCAGACTGCCAATCCTTGTTGGCTCCCATCGCTTTCTACATGCTCTTTCTGTCTCAAGCATCTCCAACACACTTCTATGGCCATGCCACGGCTTCGACACAGGATGAGATGCCACCGTGGAGAAATTCGAGGTCGTGTAGCTCACTCCCGGCCTTCGACCAGCTCAGAAACTGAGACTTCCTCTGAGGACGTGGTGTGGGGGTGCTATCCGAATACTTGCAGCCAAAGAGGTCACGCACGCAATTATGGAAATGTCCACATCGCTCAGCCCACCACTCTTCCTTCCGTTGACCCTCCAAGGCCTATCTCCCTTGCATCCCATGCTTCTCCCAGTCATGCCCTTCGCCAGTCTTCCCAGAGGGCAGAATTCCGCTTCGAATGCTCTCTCAACCAACCCATCGCCACTGATTTCGTTACTGTAACTCTAAGAGAAGAGTTTCCCAACTTGGTTTTCTCCCCTGAGCCTGATTCTAAACCCACTTCTCTTGGTCCTAATCCCTTGCCGACTATGCACAATCCCTTGAACCCTGCTGCACCCACTAAATTTGGGCATCCCGACCTGGGCAAGCAACCCATGCAGGTGGACGTCGCCAATAAGGAAAGTGAGCCAAAGGAAGACATCGAAGTTCCAAGGGACGAGTACTTGTGTAGAATTGTGGAGGAACTACCTTCTCCATCTCATGAATAGTGAATTTCGCTCCCCTCGGTCTGCCATGGTACAATTTCTCAATTTTTTTGAAAGAATTTTTTATTTTCTATGCTTTTCTTCAGCTGAAACAGTTGTATGCTACTCTAGTATGTTTTGTTTTGATATGTTAATTGTTATGAACAATGAGCCGGTTTCCCTTTCAAGGGCGGTGAAACTCTCTCTAAAAGAACTGGTTTCCCACCCAGGGCAGTTCAAAACTTCTATTAAGCATGGACATCAAGCCCAATTTTCAGGCTTCCATAGCTGAAACTATGGCAGTTTTGTATAAGTATGTTTTATAAATAGAATTAGTATTATTTAGAAAAAAAAATATTATGAATTCCACCCATGTGACTATAGCAAGCATTTAAAGTTGCATTAAAAAATTAGGAGAACTATTATCACTATTAAGTTCTTCCCTAAAATTTAGAACTATTTTGAAAGTCCATCAGTATACCAGAGCCCCAAAGCTCGAGAAATAATATATGTCATGGGATTTCTTGCTCCCAAAAATATATTATTCACTATGGAAATTAGATTTATTCCAAATTAACGCTTACGATGTCCCTAAAATGAGCCAAGAGTTGACAAGGAGTAGATATCATGAGCAAAAATTCAGATCTCAAGCCCAAAAAAGAGTATAAATTTCCACAAAATTGTATCAGCCTAATACAGTAGATGGAATAAAAGATAAAATCACGGAGGAAAAATGCTACATAGTAGGCAAGCATGGGTGTTTAACAAATTTTGAAGCAGTCGGGGAGGTAAAAAACTAGGTGCTAGACATTATGCACACTAGACATTAATAGATCTATAGAATTTATTAACAAAAAATTGGACCTGATAGGTTGCTTGATCAGTCAACTTCATGTAAATATTTCAAACCTAATCTTTTGACTAAGGCTTAGCCTCCTCAGCCTCAAAGGGCTCTGTTGAGGGTTAATGATTTGGATAAAAACATAGATGGCTAACTCCATGGGGGGTAATAAACAGATAAATGATAGATATAGGTTGAGAATCACATTAGCAAGTACACATTGGGCTTATGGAGTCAGAATATTTTTATTAAACCAATGAATCTACTTAACATGGAAGTTGAGGCATATCAGAGTTTTATTCAAGAAATAAACACACATGAAACTGTAAAAACACAGTCAGTTCATTTATATAGGAAGTCGGAGCATCTAAAGATGAATTATGAGTAATATAGATAAAAACCACTGCAATAGGATAATAAGAGATGAAAATAGAATAGGAACACACCAAAACTCCTTCTGAATTCCAAGTTGGTTAAGTAGAAACTCTCGGTATTAGCTAAAAACCATTCAATTACAATAAGCACAGTCTTTTGCCAAAAATGTCCAACCCCTTGCACATTCGACTCCTTGGTCTTTAATAGAAAAGTTACAACATAATATGATCTCATATTAGGCTAGATACATCGAATTTCAGACTCTTGACACCTTGCATAACCATAAGACATGGGATTTATTACAAAAAGACAGTTAATCTACTAAATAGTCCTATTACAAATAGGATTCAAACTCCTTCTCACCATCCATAAAAACCTTATCTAAATTAAATTACATTATTTTCCAAGTGTATCAACACATGTTCGAATCTAAATGATAGGCTTCAACTCTTCATGACCATATTGCTGACCTCCATCAAAATAGGAAACAATCCCCTGTTTTTTAGGCATAGTGTCCTTTGCATTCTTGGAACATTTTGACCATCATGTACTCTTTATTTCGTGGTCCTTAACTGTTGGAAGTTGAATTAACACATTTCAAAACTCCTCCCTAGGCTTCAACTGTCCAAAACCAATTTCAAAACGTTCAAATGATTTGTAATACATTGTGCTATGAAAACACAGTAGTTTCGTAGCACCTTTCGTAGCACTGCCTTTTAACCTTTTTTTATTCAAATTTTTTACTTCTTTTCTCCAAAATTGTCTTAATTTCCATTTAATACATCCTCCCTATCAATTTTAGTTCTTGATTCATTCTCTTACGCTTCAAAATTTTATAAAAAAGAGTAAGAAAAGTTGCTACATCAGTTTCGTAGCGCTTTTCTCTCTTTTTACACTGTCTGCACTATGAAACTACTGAGTGAGCAGTTTTCACAAAAATTTTCCAAAGTGTAAATTGTAAATATGCAAAAAACTCAAAATAAACCTGATTCATCATTTAAAAACCATATCAACTAAGAAACACAGTCATTCCAGCCATCATGAGGTCCCTTCTTCAATTTCACTTGATATAGCTATTGATTTTTCGATGACTGTTATTTTAATACCTCTGCTCTTTAACTCATCTTGAATCAATTTCAGTTGTTGCTCCAAGTCCTCCACTTAATCTTTAAGTCCTCTGTTATTAGTTCTCAAGTGAGTATTTATTACTCTGACAAACTTGGCTTCTTTATTGCTGGGACTATCCATTTGAAAAACTTCTCTGCACTACTTGGAGTTTCAGAAATAGTATTAGTTTGACCTTCCCACAGTGACTTCATTCTTTTAAACTCTGCTTTCTCAAAACTGTGATTTGTATCCCTCTTTCTCATCACAGCAATTTATTGGTTTTCCAACCTCAATTTTTCCTCAAGATGTTGAAACTTTGTCATTTCTTATTTTCCCCTCTTTGTTCTGCTGGCGGTATGCTTCAATGTAGGTGATATGAGATCAATAACTTCTTCAGGATCTTTAGCTATCTCAATAGATTTTTTAACTTCCTTGCTACCTTCCTTGAGTTTCTTAGCATGCCTAGTTATAGGATTTCTTGCTTGAAAGATGAAAGTTTCATCTTCCCTGTTACACCATTTTTTGGTCATCTAACCTATGATCATTAGATGGACCCAAGTACACCATGTAAGACCAATTTTACTCCAAGTAAAATTGCTTTCACTATGAAAATAACTTAGTAAATCACCTTTATTAAGTTGTGTATGGTCTAAACAGGAAACCCCATGGGGAAACATTAAGTAAATCCATATTTGTTTAATTTTCCTCAAGGAATAATTAGTTAATCATCAGTTTAATTAATATTCCTGGTTATATTTAACCCAAAACAAGGAAATTAATTAGATAAATCGTTATTTATCTTATTATTTTCTTAGAATAATTATTTAAACATTACTTAAATAAAATTATTTGTTAAATATGACTAAATATACCTTAAATAATTAAATAAATCATAATTTATTTGGTTATTACACAACCATATCCTTAAAATGATAAATAAATCATTTATTTATTTATTATTTTTTAACCACATCCTTAAAATGATAAATAAATAATTTATTTATTTATTATTAATTAATCACATCCTTAAAATGATAAATAAATCATTTATTTATTTATTATTTACAAATAAGGGGATTTGACTCAAGTCAAATTCCTTTTCCCTCTAACAAATATAATAAAATATTCCATAAAAGTTGGATCTTAATTTGGTTAATAATATTTTAATTATTCACCAATATCTAGACTTACTCAATATTTTGTTATAAATAAAAGGATTTTCCCATTCATTTGTCACCTTTTGTTGCCTAAAGATCACTCTAGATCTCAACTCTTGGTCTGGCTATTGATCCACTATCATAGCCATATTTTCCCATTTTTGTCTGGATTTTCTACATCATCAAGAGAGATGAATTCTAAATCTAAAGTGATGAGGACTTACAAGAACCCATCCCATTAAGGAGAATAGGGAACACCCTCTTGTGTTTTCCTCTCAGGTTTCATTAATAAAATTTTCATTGGATATATTCTTGTCTTGTCTATTGGATCTATGGAGCAAATCTTATTTTTCTACTGTTTACTGTCTTCTAATGCATAGATCTAGATTTTTCTAGCATTTGTCTTGATCATCTAACTATAGATCTGAAGATATTAGCAGTAATTTTTGTTGTTAGGGCTATTTGTTATGCACAGCTAAAGTGGTCTTTTTTCGTACACCTCGAATCAAGATTCATACTAACAACTGGCGACTCCACACGGTTTTACGATTACGACCGCTGTCGTTTTCCTGACCCTTGCATATCCAGCTACTTAAAACCCTAGGATTTCTCTTCAACCCATTTTTTTTTATTTTATTGATGTTTTTTTTAACCCATAAAACCCTAAAACGATAAAATTTTTGACTTTCGTGTGTTTTCAGACCTATTGTGCAGGTGACAGACATCAACCGTAGCTGAGACGGAAAATTTTTCTGAAATATGCCGCCGAGAGGGCCAGAAGTGCAAGTCGCACTTTTCAGCCCAAAACCTGAGACCTAGACCTCTAGGGCACTCTTTATTGCCCATAAAGTGCGACCACTACTGAAAACAGGTCAGAAACTGTGACCTGGACCTTTTGCACGGATTTTTTCCAAAGTTTTATGGGTTTTTCTGAGCCTTTGTTTAGGTTTATCTAACCTTCGTCTTCGACCATTTTGGACCTGTACTTTTTCTGGTTCACTCAACTAAGTGAGAACCTAGCCCCCTAAGGCTTCAGTACCCTCCACTTTTTGTGGAAGATTTTTTTGTTGCAGATTGTCTGAAACTTCAGAGTCTTCAACCATTTTTTTAGGTCTGATACCTCACCTTTAGATCCACTTCAGATCAGCTTGTTATCCATCCAAATCTCCTCATTTAGATTTGTTTGGGTTTTCCTTTAAGGTGCACTCCACTTCCCTCCTAGAGATAGCATTTCACCACCTCTTTTTACAACAATTCTTCCTCTGATTTGTTGTTGTTTCTGCACCACTTTCTAGCAGATTTTGTCCTTTAGATCCTTGTCCCTTCTGACCTTAGATCTATTGGATGTTTTAGTGTGTTTTGATTAGTTTTTTCACTCACCTATATACTAGTTGTTGAGAGGCCCACCTCCTTGGATTTAGATTATTGCATAATTAGCTATTTATTTTTTGTTTTTGTAGGCCTATATACTATCATTTGCAGGTTTATTTACAGCTATACAACAACACTTTTTATTTTCTCTACAAATGTCTGGGTTTAAAAATTAAAATTTACACACTTTTTACACACACACCCTAAGCAAAAAAGGGCTTGGTTAACACCGCCAAGAAAGGACTCTAAAACATTGAAATCAATTGATCCTGCTCCTCTCTGCCCTTGTTTCGACATTGTAATCAGTTGATCCTGCACCTCCTTTCCCTTGTCGGTCTCTTTTTCCTTTGTGCCATGTTTGTGTTGTCACCATTGCGCCACCAAGGCATTCATCCCAGAGACTCTTTGGTCTTCATCCTCAGTTTCCGGTAGGGAGACTTACTCCTCCGCATAGGATTCAAGTTAGTCCTCAACCAATTCCGCACTCCAGCTCTTCTTCTGGTCCTGTGGGTTCTCCATCTTGTTCTGCCTTCGGTTCTCTTCCTATCACCTTCACCATGTCTGGTGTAGGACCTAATACTGGTGGTAGCCCCGACCCTCCCCCCAGGAATACCACTAGCGGGACCGCAACAGACACTACCCCGATTGCACCCTTGCTCCCTTTCATGGCAGGCCTCAGCCTCCCTGACTTTGACTAGTTGATAAACGACCCTATACACCATGACGCTAAGTGGCCTGCTATGCCAACAAAGCTCCCTTCAGACATCCCAAAGTTTGAAGGTCTTCCTGGAGAAGATCCTTCAAATCATATTCGATCTTTCCACATGTGGTGTTTGTCTAATTCCATTGCCGATGACTCTGTTCATCTTCAGTTGTTCCAAAAAATACTTACAAGGGAAGGTTTTAAGTGGTATGTTGATTAGGCCCCTTCCTCTCATACCACCTTTGTGACTCTGGCCCAGGATTTTTTTTCTTATTTCTAGCTTCCCCTTCGTTACGACACTGGTACTGAGCTCTTGACCTATCTTCGTCAATCATCTGTGACCCGCCTATCCGAACATGTTCAGGAATGGCAGAGGAGAAGGAGCCTATGTTGAGCCCCTATTTGCGAAGACGGTGTCTACATGGAATGGTTCCTTAGGAATCTCTTGCTGCCTATCGGGAAATATGTCGCATCGCACTTTCCTCAAACCGAATAAGCCGCTCTCCAAATTGTGTTAAAATATGACCTAATCTACCCTCAGTCGGGTTATGTTTATACCGTCCTACATGATATTCCTAGACTTGGCGGTACCAACACAGTGGGGGCATCTCATTCCACCGATGGTATCGTTTGAGCTCTCTTTAATCCGTATGCTCAACCTCCCATGGGATATGGTTTCTCTCAGGGAGGGACCAGCTCCTCCGGCACTTTTCCCCCTCCCGGTAGCACATATCCAGGATACGGCATGCCTTCTCCTTTTACCCAACCTCATATTTACCACAATGCTACCTAACCTCTTTATTATCTATATCCATAGCTGGCTACTCCAGCTCCTACAGCATTAGCACCTCCTCCTCCCTTGCCTTCTCGACCCCCGCAAGAACAACCACCACCCCCTCCGGGGCAAGTGTACACACAACAAGGCATGACTAATCCTCCTCCCTCAAAAAGGATGAGGAAAGGCAATCAAAGTCAAGTTGCCTCTGGTGATCCTGGACCTAATCAAGGTAATGCTCCTAACACTACTCAGCCCAAGCAGGATAGGCCTCTTCGTATGAACAAGCCCTATTATTGTTGTGGTGTTTATGGTCATTATATGCATGATTTTCCTCTTCTGCCACAAATGTGACAGCTATGGGAATCTCAAGCAACATTGAGAGGACAGCAAACCATCCCTTCTATTCCTCCCAGTCCTGCACCTAGTTAGCCGGCTATGCTTACTGATCCTTTCCCTCAACAAGGATTTGTGGCTACCCAACCAACTGAAGGACAGGTGGCCACTAAATCTCTTCCATTTGGTTCCCCTGATTACCAAATTTTCATGATGTCCTCTGATTAACCTTCTGAACCTTCTTCTCCTGGCCCTTCACCTTCAGTTGGTACTCATGACCCCCTTTACCCTCCTGGGATGGTTCTTCCCGGCCTCAACCATCTTGGTGTCATTCCACTTGGTCATTACCCCTCTGGTCAGATACCATTCCTCACTCCCCCACCAGGAGTGTACACAGTACCTGTTATGGCCACCCTCTCTATTCCTAATCTAACCCTTGGGATTCTCGTCTGGTAGCTTGATCCTCCAGACGCTACCCCGCTTGGTCAACCTAAACCTTATCTCGCTTTGACCCCGATTCAGCCGGTCGCTATGACTTCTCCTACTGCAAAAATTCCTTATTCACCTCAACAGGAACCACCTCCTATTGCGATCGCTTCGGGTAAGAAGGGAAAATCTCGCAAGGGAGCATCAAAGGACAAGGCTACCCCAACAAACCCTGCCCCTTTTCAGCGTCTAAAGCATACCATCCAGTGTGCTTTGTGTGATGTTGTTGGCCACAGCACCCATACTTGTCCATAATTGCCTCACCTCAAGTCCATGGTCAATGAACTGTTTCTGGAATCTGATATCCCAAAGGTATATGTCACTATACCCGATTCAATCCCGAAACTCAAACCATTGCACACAAAGCACCCTTACGCTTTGTGTGATTTTCATGGTCACTACACTCACCTTTGTCCTTGCCTCGAAGAGTATCGTTCCTCTTTAGAAGCCTTACGCCAATTCGAGGCTGAGCACAATGAGTCACCCGCTCCCTTATTTTTGCATCTTTCTTCGGCAACACCCAAGGACACAGATGCTCCCATTAACTTTTCCCCTTATGATGTTGAGATAACGGGTCCTTGGTCGAAATTCCACGATGAGACCTCCCCTAATGTTTTTCCTAACCTCCCTTCAACACCCTCCCTAGTCTCAACATCGGTAGATCCTCTGTCTACTCACTCTTCTATCACCCCTTGTGACGATGCACATGTGAACATCTCCTCTCATGATGAGGAGTAAGGTTGCTTCACCTTGTCACGCGGTCTTTCTTCCATCAGTCACCCCATGACGACATTATGGAAGTAGCGACTACTCCTGACTTTATATCTCCCCCCTTACATCGAATTCATGCATTCGAACCACATGCAACTTGTGGCCATTACATTGACACCCAAAGTCTGGCTAGGGGGGGCACCTATATTTGAGAGACCAGGAGAAGCAGTTCTCCACCACTCTCCTAGTGAATCTAGTCGTGTCGACTCTAGTCCCATTATTATTCCACATTTAGAAGAACCTCTAGAAGTCCCATATCACTTCAAGATTGCTATAGGGATGATATCCCTCATCATTCCTTCATATTTTATCAACATCCCAGTCTCATAGAAATTGTGGTTGACCAAACTATGAGCTTTCTGGGAGAACATCAGTTCATTATCCCCAAGTCCTACCTTTGGGATAGAAACACCATGTATGCCAATCCATAAACTTAAAGTCCATTTGATTCATATATATGCAGTAACAAAATAGATTGGTAATCATCTATTTCATTTCTCAAACTGCATAACCATACCGAAATCAAGTGGCACATCATATCATTAAAATGTGTTTAGATTTCCCTTTTTCTAAATACATTTTGGCATTTACATAACATGCTTGGGGGCACCCATACCCCTCAACCATAATAACCTATATCTTAGCCCATAACAACACTAAAATCCCCTTTCTCTGACACGTCACACTTTCCAGGTCATTTCCTAGGATAGGTAGTAGTTTTGCTGCCCAGTACCTACTACCCAGGTCACAGAACAGACCCCAAGAAATTACGACCTAGCCTGTTCATGAGCTCTGGGTACCCAAGCTGAACTTTCAACTCACTAAATGAAAAGTAGGATGAAGCATCTTACCTACAACTTTTGGATCTCAAATTCCAACAGTCATTTTATCCATTACAACCGTCACAAGTTTTAAGGCCTCCTCTCCTCATGACATTCACTACAGCTCCACCGACACATAAGTGAATCTGGAAGGAAAATACCTTATTAAAAGAAAACCCATGATTTTTATTTTGCTTACTGCGACCAAACCGTAGCTCAGTTTGACGAACCGTCTATACCGTTGGAAAAATCCCACCAAGCCATCAAATGGGTATATATTAGATTTTTGTGATCTGATACTTCACCAGGATACATTTTGTCCAAGAATCACCACTTCATCCTTCCTCAAAATCAAATTTCTTCACTTGCAACACTCGTACCGAGGGCACCATGTTGCCTCCATACTTTTCCACACTCGTGTTGACTTTCGTCGTGAGTTACCATCTTGTACTCATGCCTTTATGGTCCCCATTGGACCCTTTTCTTGTGTGGCAGCATCCGAGTTGAGTCATAATTGCTTTTATGGAGTCTATCTCGAGTCCCTTCGCACCCCACTATAGTCCTCCATCCTTCATTTCTTGGTCCCTCTCTCGTGTCGCTCGTTATGGCCTTCAATACCACTGTCCCCTATCCCCCATGATATTGTGTCAGTCGCCGCCAGGTCATCCATGTTTTTTATGATCTAACAGGAAGTCGTCTATTTGCTACTCATTTCCCCCCATTTCATCATCATCATTAGTGTTAGTCTGTCAGTCACTCTACTATTTTCTCTCGCGCCTTAGTTGAGGATCCCTTATTGCCTCACCTATGGCAGACCTCCTTCTATCGACATCAGCTCATTCATTCCAGAAGACAGGTCTAGAGGGTGGTGTACCTTGGTTCCAGCTTCCACTCTTGTTTGGTGTGTCGGATCAGGTAAAGGGACTCCTCATAGCCCTTTGACTTGATTGTTTCTCAACTTCAGCTCCTTTTCATCATGATCGAGATCCGTATACTCAATAGTCCAGTGATGCAGAAACTAACATTGGTGATTCCCAGGTGTGTGTGAGATGTCTCAACCCTCATGAGGAGGTGGCCCTACAGGTAGCCCCCCACACACTCGGATGACCTCTTCATTACAGCCTTCGATGCAGCTCCATACATTTAATGATTTCGGCCTCAGCCGCTTGTAGCGCCTTTTTGTTTGCATGTATCAATCAGATTTTCAGAGCCCTTTCCTATTTTTAGGGGCATATAGGTTGTATTTATATTTCATGTACTCAGATATTATTATAAAAGTCCTGGCTATTATCCCAGGCACAATATGTACATGGGATTCATTATTGTGTTGTTTATCTGGCTCGTGTTTATGCTAGCATTATGTCGTCTCGTGATTTTCCGGACGCCTTATTGTTTGTACTATTACCTAGGCTGGCATAGGTATGCCTCCCCCGCCGCCTATAGTAGGTACTCACTTATCAAAAAACTTGTCGCACCTGCAAGTCACCTCCTCAGGGTCTAGTTCTTTCAGCACTTTGGTCTACCTTACAATCCTCTCTCTTTGACTTCCCCTTCGATGTTTAGTGATTGAGTTCTTACAACGTACTTCGGTCATACGATTAGATCCTAACGCTAGCACGCTGGGGGGAAATCTGTTACACCATTTTTTGGTCATCTAACCTATGATCATTAGATGGACCCAAGTACACCATGTAAGACCAATTTTACTCCATGTAAAATTGCTTTCACTATGAAAATAACTTATTAAATCACCTTTATTAAGTTGTTTATGGTCTAAACAGGAAACATTAACTAAATCCATATTTGTTTAATTTTCTTCAAGGAATAATTATTTAAATAGCAGTTTAATTAATATTTCTGGTTATATTTAACCCAAAACAAGGAAATTAATTAGATAAAACATTATTTATCTTATTATTTTCTAAGAATAATTATTTAAACATTACTTAAATAATATTATTTGTTAAATATGACTAAATCTCCCTTAAATAATTAAATAAATCATTATTTATTTGGTTATTACACAACCATATCCTTAAAATGATAAATAAATCATTTATTTATTTATTATTTTTTAACCACATCCTTAAAATGATAAATAAATCATTTATTTATTTATTATTACTTAATCATATCCTTAAAATGATAAATAAATCATTTATTTATTTATTATTTACAAATAAGGGTATTTGACTCAAGTCAAATTCCTTTTCCCTCCAACAAATATAATAAAATATTCCATAAATGTTGGATCTTGATGTGGTTAATAATATTTTAATTATGCACCAATATCTAGACTAACTCAATATTTTGTTATAAATAGAAGGCTTTTCCCATTCATTTGTCACCTTTTGTTGCCTAAATATCACTCTAGATCTCAACTCTTGGTATCGCTATTGATCCACTATCATAGCCATATTTTTCAATTTTTGTCTGGGTTTTCTACATCATCAAGAGAGAGGAATTCTAAATCTGAAGTGCTGAGGACTTACAAGAACCCATCCCATTGAGGAGAACAGGGAACACCCTCTTGTGTTTTCCTCCCAGGTGCCATTAATAAAAATTTCATTGGATATATTCTTGTCTTGTCTATTGGATCTATGGAGTAAATCTTATTTTTCTATTGTTTAATGTCTTCTAATGCATAGATCTAGATTTTTGCAGCATTTGTCTTGATCATCTAACTGCAGATCTGAAGATATTAGCAGTCATTTCTGTTGTTATGGCTGTTTGTTATGCGCAGCTAAAGTGGTCTTTTTTCATACACCTCGAATCAAGATTCATACTAACATTCCCCCTCAAACTCAAGCTTCTTTGCAGACTTAGCCCTTTTATGTTTATGCTCATCTTCCCCAATGAACTTAGCTTGAAGAGTGGGTGTCTCCTCTATGTTAATAGCATGAAGGATGTCATCTAAATTTCCCTTTGTTACTAGGTTGTCCTCTGTAGAAATTATCTTTCCTTTTAATGCCATTGCTTGGCTTCTTGTTACTCTTTTGATTTCCTGCTTGCTGACAACTTGTTTCTTTTTTGCCTCTTTGACAATCTTTGACCTCTATTTTGTAGATGATGGAGTTGGTGTATCAAGCATTTGTGTCTGCTCTGCCCTTTTCTCAATTTGTTTCCTTGGCTTCAGTTTTGCAAATTCATTTGGTTTTGCAACCATAGGTTGACTAGGCTCTACTGCTAGTGGTGATGGAACTCCTCTATTTTTAGGGTTTCTTGCAGGAGTTAGGGTTTCCAACTCAAGACCATTTATAAACAAGAAAGATGACCAATCCCTGCCTATTTTCTAAAGTTCATCTAAAATCAATAACTTCATTAAACCATGATGAAACAAGGATGTTTCATTACCTTCATATTTTTCTTGTACCTTATCAGCCATTTTTGCAAGACTCATATGCAGATAAAAAGGAAAATCGAGTGAAATCTTACCAGTGAAATGCAGAAGCAACTTGAAATGATATGTGTAAACCTTATGATATCCGCCTTCACATGTAAAATACTTCTCAATTAATGAGTAGTAGCTTTGAATAAGTGTCTTTGATGCAGCTTCTAGGGATAGCATTATTAAGGTCCATGTCTACATACTCGAGCTTCATGAACTCTTTACATTTCTCCATATCAAATTTGAAACCTTTGAACCAAGTTTCTTGACCTCTTGGTATCTTTGTAACAGCAGAAATGACCTCTAGTGTAATTTACATACTTAGCATCCCAACCTTAGTAGTTGTTCCATTTAAGTTCATGGAAAATTCCTTTGATACCTGTGTGTGACAGCCCTGCAATTTTTCACAAAACCGAAGGCAACCTACTCTTCTAAATGCTTCCATCACTGTTGTATCTTCAATTATTGCCTTCATGTCTTCAGGTTCATACCTTAAGCAGTGTCCCCCTCTGTGAACTTTCTTTTCCTCTGCCATGCTTTTTAGAAAACCTGTTAGCCTCGCTTGATGAATTGTATCAACCTCGCTTGAATATATAAAACTAGCAGCCTCACTTGATAAATTTTATATTAGCCTCACTTAAATAGGGATGTAGAAAACCTTTGTATGAAACAGCCATAGGTTTTTATTGACACTTCAGAGCCCATACATTTCAAATGGAGGCAAAAAGGAAACGAGAATGATCAATTAGGAAAGATTTTGAAATTTAAAATGTCATATCATAACTGAATGATGCCTCATTCATAACCTATAATGACAATGATGACTGCAAACATGGATGTGTACATCGAATATCATCATTACATGACTCATCATGCCATTAACCTACCATTTCCCAATGGTTTCAGACACTTTTCAACTCAAATGACAAGACAGCTGAAAAACCGCACTTTCGTAGCGCCTGCAGTGTAACTTTACCTATTTGCGCTACGAAACTATTAGCGCTTTTGTAGCGCAAATAGAATTTTTTCAACGGGTGGCACTACGAAAAAAAAATTTCTTGGCTAATTGAACAATTTTGACATGAAACTTTAGGAAATGACCCACAATTAAAAATGATGGATATTTGACATGAAGGGACTTTTAAAGAAGACTTTATTTGAACCTAATAATGGAATTTGAACTATAAAAATCTAACCTACCCTTTATCAAATCCTAAACTACTTCTAAACCCAATTTTGAATCATGATCAAAGACAAACTTGACACAATGATGTAAAAAAAATATTTTGTTGGGTGATAACAGAATTTACATATATAAGTATTTGAAACGTATTCTAGGTGATATGTTACCATTCATAATGAGGCTAAGGAGGAAATCCCCCTCATGCTAGATGAATTATAAGTGTACATGACGAACTTGGACTAGTGTTTGAATCAAATTGAAAACCATTTGGTCCTTCCTCTAGAACTAAGATGCTCTCCAAGCAATATCAAAGAGTTGATTTTTGTGGATGAATAAAACTCCACAAAGTTTAAATGAAGTGTCATAGTTACCCATTTTTTTATATCCTTAAATAAATTTTTTATCTTTATGTCAAATAATAGATTAAGATGTACAATCTTATAGTCTACATATAGGATCAAAGGTATCCTCATAATCAATTCCCTCAACTCGAGAGTACCCCTTGGCCACAAATCTGGCCTTATACTTCTCTTGCTTCCATATGTTGCCCGCTTCACCATGAAGGTCCACCTTGAATCCACTATTGATTTATCTTTTGGTCTTGAAACCACTTCCAAAACATTTTTCTTTACAATCAATTCATATTCCTCCACCATTGCATCAACCGATACAAGTTTCTCTACCGCTTCCTCGAAAGAGGATAACTCATTCATAAGATCCATGTAGCTAGTGTACCTCTTAGGTGACCTCCTTTTCCTACGCAAATTTGAAGGATATCCCACATTCTCCCTCACATGGTGCACAAGTATATCAACTTCCTTGGTTATTTTTCTTCCTTCTCTAGATGTTTTTTCTTGAGTGAATGTCTCCACTCTTTTCTCCTCAATTTGTGGCTACTCCAAAAATTCCCAAGGCTCCTTCTTTGGAGCTAAAAGCTATTATTCTAGTGTGATCTAAATCTCCCTCTCAAGAGAGCACCACATCGCTTTCTCATCATCAAGATTTCATCCCTTTGCGCAAATTTCATTATAAGGGATGGAAAGTACACACGCTAGTTATGGGGAGTTTTGGTGTAACCCAAAAATAGCCCCAATTATGTGGTTGGCTCAATATTATTCCTTGATTCTTTAGATAAATGGAAGAAAAGAAAGTCTCCAAAATTCTGAGGTGCGGAACATCCGAATTTCTCCTCGAGAAATCCTCCTCTGGTGTAATTATTCCAAGAATCTGATTAGGTCTCTGGTTCTAAAAATAGACTATTTTGTTGCATGCCTCAACCCAAAAATGCAGAGGTATGCCTTGGTCATGCAACATCACTCTCGTTTCTCCTACGATGCTACAATTATTTCTCTCAGCCACCCCATTCTTCTGTGGGTTTTGGGGTGTTTTTAACTCTCATCAAATGCCTTCTTTTACACATAAAGTTTTAAATTCATTCGACACATACTCACCTCCATTATCACTCATGAGATCCTTCACCTTCTTGCTAGTTTCTTTCTTAACCAATGCCTTGAATTCTATGAACTTGGAGAATGTTTCATCTTTCTTCCGCATGAAGAAGATCCAAAACTTCTATGAGAAGCATCAATAAAAATGAAAAATTACTTGTGTCTGGTAGTGGAGGCTATAGAGAAAGGTCCAAAAACATTAAAGTGGTTCGTTTCTAGGATAGTTGTGCTTTACTATCCCGATCATGGAATGTGGATTTTATGTACTTCCCCAATGTACATCATTTACATACATCCTAATGCTTAAGTGCTCCTTTAGGGAGGCTAGTGGTCATTTGTTGTATAATATTCGAGGTTCCATGATGAAAATGTCCAAGTATTTTGTGCCAAATTTCACCGACATTGCAGCCCGCACATTCTTTGCATTAATGCTTAATGCAACACAGTTTTCCACATCTAGCTTATACAAGTTCCTCACATGAACCTCTATTTGCTTCCCCTATCCTATGGCTATGTGTCTCTTTCCTTTACTAAAGATCACATCATAACCATGGTATTCCAAAACTGCAACATATATGAGATTTTTCTTTAGGCCTAGAACAGACATGACATCCTTGAGCCTAAGAGGAGAGCCCAAATATCGTCGTAAGGTAACTGTACCAATACCAGCCGCGCTATACTTTTCTTCATCCCCTAGATTGATGTGCATCTAGAGATCTTTCTCCTCTAGGTCATTGGAAAAATATTTACACCTTGTCATGAGGAATGATACACTTGAGTCCAAGTACCACACGCTCCCCATCACTGTGTTGGACATGCATGCAATAAGGGTAAAGTCAAGCTCAAACTATGAAGCCTAGGCTTCACTTTCTGATCCTCCTAAGGTATTATTGCTTGCATTTTTGTGTGGAAACTTCATGGAATAGTGCACATATTTATGGTCACAATGGAAGCATTTAATTTTTGACAAATCTTTCTTCTTTCTCCCTTGGCTAGATTTTAGTTTGGTCTGAGATTTCTTCTATTTTCCCTTCTTTCCCTTTCCATCCAATGCAAAGTTTTCTTTACCCTTGCCCTTGCATGAGGTCCCATCTCTGATATTCCGCTTTATTTCCTCTTGTACCAAATCAGACCATGAGAGTTCCCAATTCGGTAGTTTCTCCCTCCCATTCACTAAATCTTGATAGCTATGCCAGCTCTTGGGAAGGACCAGAAGGGCTAAGCTTGCCAAGTCATTCTCTGAAAAAATAAAACCAACTCCTACAAACTCATCACGAACTTGTGTGAACCTGCTCAGATACTGTAGGATAATGTCATTCTTTTTCATCTTGATGTTTCAAAGTTTTTCTTTGAGCACCAGCTTCCTATGGTCACTATTATTCTGGAACAGATCTATCAATGCCTACCACATTGCATAATGATTTTATTTCCCATGGATATTGGTGACAATGTGGTCTCATAATCCCTCCTATATTATTCTCCTCACCTTGGCTACTCTTTCTTTCACTGAGCAAGGTTCTGGGAATTAGATTTCGTTGATTTTGCAACATCTCTCTTGATGTATTCTAGTAATCCATGTCATCGAATACCTCCTCCATGTGATCCTTCCATACGATAAAATTAGAGCTTCCGTCCAAGGAATACTATAGCCTTAGCCCATTAAGGTTCATATTATCAGCTCTGAAGAGATCCTACGCCATTGAACTAAAAATTCTAACCTCCTCACAAATAACTTCAAAATTCCTAATCTAATGTCAATCCTTCTCTGATACCATGTAGATATTATAACTTACATGCGACGTTATTGGTAACTTATAGTTTCTGTTTTGAGCTATTTATTGGTTTATCATGGACGTCATAATGGCTATTATTGGCTCTCGTGGCCTGATCAGTAGTGCACTACCAGTATATGTAACATGTAACTTATCTTTTAATGAAAAATTATGAATTTTTCCTTTGTGAAAAAACCATGTAGATATTATAGTGTATATTTGAAAATTCTCATGAATTTTTTTAAAAATCACAAGACACAAACCTACTCTACTTCCTATGGAAGTTATTTCACAATTTATAACAAAAAATTCAAACATGCAATAAGAAATAACACACATCCTCATATTAATTTTCATGAGGAAATCAATCTTCTAAAATCCCCAATGTATGCTTGAATTAATTTGATGAATAGATATGTATTATAATTGTTTTGCTCAAATGAGAAAAACCTGAAAGTGAATGACCTATCTCTCTTCTCACTTAGAAGCTCTGACCCAAACTTAGTCAATTTCTACTGTTTCTTGAGCCCCTATTTCCTTGTGTAATTCCTTGAGAAATTAGGCTCCTATTATTTAGAAAGTTTTCAAAAATGGATTGCGAAATTCCTAAGGTTGATCATCTGACTTCATGTAACACTTTTACACTCAAGACTAGTCTGCAAATGATGTTACACTCTCCACCATGACTAGGGAAATAGAATTATTTGCATGAATTAGCTATTTTGGGTTGATTGATTAGTTAACTAGATGATCACTGAGTTTGACTAAATTCCCACTGAACAACTCACCTTCCACTAGTTCCTCCAACATTTAGAACTAGGTTAACTGAAAAAAAAACTTTAGATAACTCACTTTGATTGCTACAAATTAGAAATCACACATGCTTAACTGAGCTCTAACTCCTCCAACTCGAATTTATTGATTAAAATAGGTGGCACAATCCATTTCATACAAGTTAATTCCATCCCAAGTTGTTTGTTGATGTGGAAATTCATTTTTTCTCAATTTAATAAAGAGAATATTGATGTTCCACCAAATTTAAAATATCAAGCTCATGTTCCTGTCCACTATATTGTAAATAATTCTGAATATTTTCCTATTTAAGACAACTGTTTTTCTAATAATCGTATCAACATTGTTATTCAATCGAAGGGGTTTTGTTCTGATATATTTTTCCTCCTAAATCACAATTCAAATAATTTTGATTCTACCTCAAGTCGCTCAGACTATCCTCCAATCAAATTGAATGGAACTATGTCGCATGGGAATCCTCCAACCCCTCGTAACCCTGTCACTTCAACAATTAATTTTTCATCCTTCTTAGGTATCCATCCTTTGAGGACCTAGAAATAGGTTTCTTATCCATCAACCGATATTTTTTCTTTGAGCCCTTGACCATTAATAAATCATTCTTTGAGGAGGATGGGGTAATTTTTAGCCCTAGTTCTTAGAGGAATTTCACCATGAGGAAGAAAAGACGCCAACAATTCAAGAAGATCAATAATGTCTTTATGGCTCCTTCAATCCTTCATTCTTCTTATCATGAAGCCGATATGTAAACCCTCCCATTTATCAAATATAATTTGGCCATTTTCCTACTATGGAGGATTTAGATTGTGACACTTCTCATGTCATTAGAGGGGATAAACCTGATCATCTTCCTCCGTAATTATCATGATGTATTTCAATTTGAGGGGTCTAGGTTCTGCCTAAAAAATAAGGATCCTTTCTAAGGTCCCACCTTACCCACCATCAATAATATAGAGAAGTAGAGGTCACATTAATCACTAATACTCATTTGCACAAAATCCTAAAGAATTAGTCACTATAAAATTGTTTCCAAAAACAAGCCCTTTTTTATGAAAGCTTTAGATGATACAAGAAACAAATGGCTTATTCTCTATTCATACTTGAACAAATTATTAAATTCATTTTCACATTCATATAAAAAAACTTGTAGACATAGGAAGCTACACCCATTAAATAGTTTATTTATAATTTATAGTAACATAACAACAACATTAACTAAGACTTTTACACTAACAATTTATATTCACAAAAGCTACAGCCATTCAAGACTTTTGACAAACACTTTGCAGAGATGCACTCTACAGTCATTGAGCCCTTATAAAAAAATATTTGCAAACATGCAATTAAAATTCATTGAGGCATTTTTCAAACACTTGGAAACAATGAATTTAAGATTATTCTTCAACATATTTATCTCATAAAATTCAGAAATTGAAACTTTAAATGTTGGCATCTTCAAACAGGGACTAAATAATCTTAGTCTTTCATCAAATACTCAACAATAAGCGCACATAACTAACAACAGTAATCTACTAAATCACCCAGATTTATGATCTGGGTTCTGAAAAGTCTTTTTTTTAAGAAAATCAAGGGTTACAAGTACATTAGGCATGGATACCCCCTGATGTTGGGCTGAATCGCATTAAAAATGCCTAAGAATGTGATTCTTGAAAATAACAAAAAATTATAGCCTTAATGTTTCATTTATGACTTTCGTAAAATATATGGAATGAAAACTTACAACTACAACTCTACATGAGGAAAAACAACCCAGAGTTATGCTACTAAGATATGCTCATTGAATTCACACATTTCCAAATCCACCATATGAGTTATTGAAACATTTTACCACCCACAAGCTAATTCATTTGACATGATTTGAAAATATTATTGCACCAATTGCTACAATTTGACAAACACATGGCAGCCCTGAATGCTACAGCCATTAAGGCTTTCTGTCAAAATTCTCATAGTACTATTACAAAGACGTGAATGAGAAATCATTGAATTACTGATAATAATATGGAACAGAAGTCATAACTTGAATTTACCTCAAACTTACCTCAAGAATTTGATCTTCCAAACCATATTTTAGTTGCCATTATTTTTGCATTTTCTATTAAGGGTTGATTATGTAACTCCTCCAGGTATATTTTTGGTACATGTCCATTTTCTTACTTCTGATGTAAGCTGCAAGTTAGCACTTATTCATGCATGTTAAACACAGGCATGGTGGATGAGAAATTAAACACACACAAAGGGAAAGATAAGCATTAGTTGCACTTCTATTACTCATAGATGTACATTTATATTACATTAATGTGACTCTTGGATTCCACATTCCAAGGTCACTTGGACTCCATTTGTTCGTTCTCCTTCCACACCTACCCGTTGACAATTAGGTTTCTAACATTCCCCCCCCCCCCTTAATATGAAGGGGTATTTGTGAGTCCAAGAAGAGAGTTGTAATACAAATCTGCAAAGTATGCATGGTAGCACTTAGGCTAAATTAGCTCTCTGAAATTGTTGGCATAACGAGGTAGTTTAAGGATGAACACCAACAGTGGAACACAATGCTTATTGCAGTTAACAGAACTCTTCCAAATCTGGCAATAATTTGAGGGCTTTTGCTAGGGGAAGTGTCCCTCATATTTGAAGAGGGAGACCTTCAACCTAGAAGAAGGGAGGTCTACAACCTGTGATGGTTTAAGGATGACCACCAACACTGGAACTCTACCAAAGCTAGCAAGAAGTTGAAATCTTCTGCTAGAGGAAGTGCTCTGAATTCTTTGAAGAGGAAGAATATGAACCTTGCATAGATGGTTTAAGGTTGTCCATCAAAAAAAGGCATTTTCATGGGAATCCGTGTCTCTCGATACAACTCTGAATCTGGAATGACAAGTTGTGGCTTAGGCTCGCTTGAACTTCTGTGTCTCTGGCTACAACTCTAAATCTGGAATGAGAGATTGTGGCTCAGGCTTGCTTGATGTGGCTTTGAAGATTGTAGATGACCACCATTTTCCCCCCTTTTAGGTACAAGGTGAGATGATGGTGAAAACTCAACTGCAAGTCTGTTCAATATTCTAGAACAAGTTTTGACATGTGACTTAAACATCTTCTTGGTTGTTGATGCCCATTGCCAAGAAGCGATCCATCTAAGATGAATCTTTGTTCTTGCAGGAGGCTTGTTTATGAAGCATCTGTGTGAATAATGAGTGTGCCAACCATAGTGCTTGCATGGGTGAAGATCAAAAAAGTGATCTTTCATATGGCCAACTCGATCACAGTGTTAGAATTTTACAATTTGTTGTTGTTGTTGTGGAAGCAGAGCAGGATCTGGAACAATTGAAGGTGAACTGTCATGAAGAAATCCGACACTCTAAAAATTTATGGGCTTGGAGTAGTCTGGAATATGAAAGGACAACTCCTTTTCATATCCAAGACCAGTTCTGTGGTTTTTTTGGACAAGCTCTTCCCAAGGTCTGATGATGGGCTTGGGAGGTGCATCCTACATTTCTACATCTTTATGCGCATCTGCTCCTGAAATGGGTACTGAGTGTGGACCAACCTCAACGTTATATTCTTTCTGCTCATGGGAGTTTGTTTCATTTTCTGAACAAACACAAGTTCAGAATTATGACTCTTTTGCTGAAGCTCTGACTCAAGCTGCAAAAATTCAATATTGTCTTGTGCATCTTGCAAAAAATTTTGAATATTAGAGAGAGTGTTCTTCCTTATTTTTACCATATCATGAATAGTGGAATGAATGAGGTTATTCAACAACTCTAATGCATCATTGATTTTAGCCATTTTTCTCAACAAATCAAAGTTACACTTCAAAAATTGACTGCAACTATGAACTAAGAAGCAATTCCCTCTCACAATGTCAGTACAATACAATGTCACTGCAAAAACCACTGTGCAATAACCCTTTAAGGCAAAAGATAATAATGATTTCTCTCCTCTTCAAAGAACTATTTTACACCAACAACTCTAATTTGTAGAGAACGAACCTCCGATGAGCAATAATCACTGCTTCATACAACTAAACTAGTTGTATCCCTTCTTTAATGAACAGGAAGAATTGGAAACTTGGACCAATGGTACCCAAAGTTTTTTGAATTCATTTCACACGTTGATTTTAAATATATTTCACATAGATCTGAAGATTTATATTCTGGCTGTAAGGAATCAAGGTGGCTTCCAAATTTCAACCTTCCATATAGAGATGTTGAAGGAATTCTCAATAGTTTAGCATTTAATATCAAACTTCGATGAAGAATAGAATTGCACAACGCACAAATATCTCATTGACAATAACACTCAGTTGCATAGGAAAAATATCGAAGAATTAACACATCACGAAATTTTTAGGAAGATGGAGGGACATTCCAACGCATAAGCAAAATTAATATATGCCTATTATATATATATATATAGATATATATATATATATATATATATATATTCCACCACTCCATCACACATATATAAACTAAGACATATGGAGATAATCAGTCCACAGTATATTTAAAGAGGAGCAACTGCTCACTTACTTCTCAAATCACGCACGACTACTCACTAAATAGAATGGCTGCATATTAAGTAGAATGACCAGCCAATGCATACCTTGGAGCAATGTTGGGAAGTCGATTCTACTCCCACTATATTTTTGCTCATTCTACTCCCACTACATTACTGCTCTAGCCTATTGTTACACTGCATACACCATAGTGTACATAAGTAATTATTTATCTCACCAAGATGATGCTCCAACACTTGTGATACACATTGCCCATAATTTTTGTTTCAGCACCCAGCCCTTCGAATGTGACTCTAAAGGTGATACGTAGGCCCTCTAGAGAGGCTACAACATAGAGGAATGAGGGAGAAACATATTTCAACCTCCTCAATATACCCCCAAAACTCAGAATACAACCTTGGGAGAATAGTCTTATGCTCAACACCAAAAATACGACCAGTCTGTCGCTATTTGAAGTATCCCACTCGCAACACCATGGACGTATTTCTGCGTCAATTACCTGGTGTTGCACTCTGCCTCCCCTCAGCCTCCCGCTCACTCCTTACAGCCCCTCGACTCATCGGCCTCCTCACACATCTCATATCAAAGAGCAACCGGTGGTATGGAGTAATTGGGTTGTGGAACCGTCAGTATGGAGAGGTGATTTCGATTGCAAGGGCCGAGGAAGTGGTATACCAGTGATATAGTAGACGAGTGGTATTGGGACAGACACCGAAGGGTTGGAACATCGACTATTGTATATCGAGGTATTCATTTTATGGTGGGAGTGGCATATGGGAGTCGATTGTGGTGTATGGGAGGTATGTGGTTTCGTTGCAGGAGTAGATACCAAAACACTGTCAACCAGAGCCAGACCAGGGAAGACACATATTAATAATAGCGGGGAAAGCGGTATTATCAGTTGAGGGACTATAGTCGAACTGTAAGGGGATAATCACAACAGCTGTGTTAATACACATACAGTACAAAAATTTAACATATATGAATACAGTGTGGGAGGAGGACCGGTTCATGTCATACTCATGATGGTGTTGATTGTTTGAATAGCCACAATGGTGTCAACTGTTGACCGGTGTAACACGGAGTTGGGTTCGAGGGAGTGAGACAGATATTTATAGCAATGTTTAAAAACTCTGCAACCAAAATCCCCCTCACAACTAACCTCAGTAAGTCTATGGAAAATACATGGAATTTATTGAAGAATACGTCACCGTGAAGGTTTTCCCAACATTAAACAGAGAGCATGGTGATTTCACATTGGAAGAACTTGTGAAGATTGGGAAGAAGCCATAGGCAGTGTGAGCAGAGAGGGACATCAATGTTTAGCACACATAAATCATAGAAACAAGTTTTTGGTGAGCGAGGACCGAAGCCGAGGGAGGACGTTATGCGCTATAGACTTGAAAGGGATGGAAGGACTGAAATAGCCACAAAAATCTAGTGGGAAGAGGAATTGTACAAGCAATGACTCACTCGATTCCACTGCCAGAAAAAGAGTGTGGCAAGTGAAACGCTTAAGATTACTCAACCTCGAAAATATGTAATCACATGAGATTGTTTCACTGACATGTACAATGAACACAGGTAGAATTTAGCTGATTTGAGCAAGGCCAGTATTCGCCTGCTCTGATATCATGTTAAACACATGCATGGTGGATTAGAAAGTAAACACGAACAAAGGGAAAGATAAGTATTATTTGCACTTATATTACTCATAGATGTACATTTATATGACATTAATGTGACTCTTGGATTCCGCATTCCAAGGTCACTTGGACTCCATTTTTCCATTCGCCTTCTGCACCTACCCATTGACGATTAGGTGTCCAACAATGCATAAATAAATTGATAACATTAATCATTCACGGATTTTGTCAAACACTTTTCAAACTATCCTAAACCATTTCTAAAACATGCATCTAATTACTTCAAACAAAACCATAAATCGTCAAATACTTACCCAAGTCCTTGGAATTTATTTATTGCAATTACCTTCCACAATATTTGGCTTTCCTTTCTCAAATTCTACAATACCAAGATTATTACCATAAACTACACCAATAATAACTCTAATATTGAGATCTAAACATCCATACATATATATTGATCTAGTCTTAGTTTTTAACTAATCAATAATATTCTAGATAGCATAAGCCTAAACCAAAATTAGATGCTTACAACAACTTAAATGTCTACTTTTTATTTTATGCTAAAGCTATACTATAATTTTAGGAAAATGGAAATTATACCTGAAGAGATATTTAGCTATAATTGTTGAGAATATGATCCAACTTTGATCCCTTAACCAACTCATTTGAAGCATCTAGTTTTCCACTCAACCATATCCAAGGAGAACTTCTCCCCCTGGAACCCTCGAGTTGTAAGAGCTCACAAGCAGTACAAAAATATAGCAGTAGAGAGATATACAAGGAAATTTGAGGAAGACAAGTTTCACTTCCTCTCAATACCACTCATGGTGAGCTCCACCATGTAGAGCTACTTAGTAATTTAGTTTATGAATTTCAAATTCATTTCGAAAGAAATTGACTACTCTCCAAGTCTCTCCCTCTCATAATATTTTTCAAATCCATCCAACCCTTGGTATCACAATGCACCTCCCATGAGTGAGAATACATGATACACATATAAAGGAGGAGCTAAAAATTATTTTCATAAAAGAGGAGTAATATGCATGCTTTTTATTCCATTTAGAGGAGTGTAATTCATGCCATTAAGGAGAGGTGTGCATGCCTTATTTAAGGAGAGTGTAACATATGAATTAAAGAGAGTGTAAGAGGAATATTTTATGACATGTCTTTAATGATTGTAAGAGGAATATTCCATTCTTTGATGAGTGCATAGAAGAGAGTGTAATGTATTATTAAAAGAGAGAGAGAGAGAGAGAGAGAGAGAGAGAGAGAGTTACATAGAGCCATGAGAATCATCAAGGAGAGAGGTGTGAAGTGATTGAGGAGATATAATTCCCTTTTAATAATAATGTCATAGTCTCATAAAATATAATAATAATATTAATAATATCAATAATATTGAGTATTAAGTCGATATTGAACTATTACAATTGATTAATCATAAGTTAAATGATTTTTTCTTCAATTATACTTGATTCCCCATTGATTAGAGGTGATTTACTATTTTTGGAAAGTCATACTTGAAATGGTAGAGATGACTTTATATTTTTAGAAAGTCACTCTAGGGTTGTTAGGAATGATATTTTATTAAGGAATGATCTAGGTGGATATTGGTGGCCACCCACCTATTCCATTTGGACCTGCACCATTAGTTCTTTCAGTTTTTCACTTTTAGCACAACTTACTATTTTTAGCAGGTTGTCGGTTCCTGAACTTTCGGAGCTGTTTGGAGGCCCTAATGAGCCACGTGGTTATTGGTAGCCACCCACCCATTCCATTTGAACCCCCTCCATCGGTTCTTTCATTTTTTCAATTTCGGCACAACTTACTATTTTTAGCAGTTTTTCGAGTCTTAAACTTCCAGAGCCATTTTGGGGCCCTAAGCGACGTTTTTGGGAAACCCAGGAGCAACATGGATCCATGGACCGATTTTTCTCACACCAAAATTTGAACTCCTCGGATATATATTTCTAACAATATATGTTGCACGTCAAATGGAGATCTTATGCCAAAGTTACGTCCCAGGGAAGTTGAAACACCAATTTACCCAAACGGGGCCCATAGTTTTGGCACTTCATCTCCTACGGTTAGGTTTTTGGAAGTTTCTGGTTTTCCATTATTTATAAAATTTAAATAGGCCCTCAAGAATCATTGTAACACAATTCAGAGGTATGTATCCGCCACATCTCTTCTCAGAGATACGCCACCAACACCCTAGCTATTTTTATTTCCATTATTTTTGTAAGCATATTTCAGTCATTATTTTATTAATAAAATGAAGTATTGTTTCTGCTGCATCTCTGTGTTTATGTCTATTTATGTATTTTATTGTGTTCCTGCATAAATCTGGATCAGTGGTATCAGAGCAGTCTGATTTTTCTCGATCGTTCTTTGCATGTCCCCAACGAGGTCGGGGTATAAGGAGTTAGGGCTCGATCTGGTTGAACCCTTGCAAGATCAACCTCGCAAACCCCGACGACCTCCCATGGTGGAAGAAAATAAATATGAGGGAGTAGGATATCCTATCAAAATATTGCTCGAGGAGGCCCTCGAGAAACAAAGGAACGTGATGATGGATAACTTTGCTCAGATCCTTCAACGGTTGCCCACCTACGGTGCATCTGCATCCAACAGCAACTCTGGAGGCGCCACTCCCTTGAAGGTACAGGTAAACTTTGACGTTCTTGTATTTGAAGGCCAAATAGATGCAGACGCGGTAGATATATGGTTAAATTTTCTGGAAGGGTATTTCTCGGTCCATCATTTCTCTGACTGAGAAAATATTATTTTTGCACTCCTAAAAGTCACCCCCCATGTTAAAGACTGCTGGGAAACTTACTGTGAGCAAGAGGATGAAGGGGAACCCTCTTTGTTCTTGGCCACACCCACTTGGAATTCATTCCGAAATGGCATCAAGCAACAATATTACCCCATGGGTAGCTATGAGGACAAATACATCCAATGGACCACAATGCGGTAGCAAAGGGATCAAGATGTGCATGAACTGATGAATTTGTTCAATACCTTGTGCACAAAGTTGGGTATTAAATATTCAGAGAAACATTTGGTGCTCAAGTACCCTGGTTGTTTTCTCAAACACATTTAGGAGGAAATGGAGTTCCTCAACATTACATCGCTTCGCACGGCATATCACTATGCCGCCAAGATCGAACAGAAATTTAAGCAGAAGAAGCGAGACTTTGGATCTGCGAATCCTAAGACAGGGAAAGGTGCCCCTGAACCGAAGAACAAGGGGTAAGGCCAAAGTGGTGTGACTCATAACAACACCACAAATCCAAAAAAGGACATGGGGAAGTGGTGTGAATTTCATAACAACCCCACTCATAGCAAAAACGAGTTTCGGGCCAAACAGTCATTGGTGGTCAAACTAAAGGCACCCGAATTAGATGCATTCTGATCCTGAGTTAGAACCAGACAAAGGAAATGAAAAATGGAAGCAAATCATTGATGTGGATCCCAATGCGATTGTTGCCACCACCAAGATCTAGAGGGAGGATCCCAAGGATCCAAATGAGGGGGAGCACCTCTTCCATTCACAGATGTTGGTGAAGGGTTCTCCACTGCAATTCCTTGTCGATAGCGGAAGCCAAAAGAACCTCATTTCAGCTGAGGTAATGAAGCGGCCGGCCTACCGACCATAGCACACCTACAACCGTATACCATCGGGTGGATTCACCCAGGGAGAGATATTTGCATCCGCCAATAATTTCTCCTTCCGTACAGTATCAAGCCATTCACAGATGAGGTATTGTGTGATGTTTCTCCTCTTGATGTAGTTTATGTATTATTGGGCCAACCATACTTGTGAAGGCGACATGTTGTGTATGAATCTAGGCCTTGTGTTGTCATTATTACTTTGGGAAATAACTTGTACAAGATACCAAAGGTAATACCACCTCCTGCCATCTCTTTGACTACTGCAAAACAACGCAGTAAGATTGTTTCCCAAACAAGGAAATTTATTTGCATTATCATTCGCCCACAAGGAAAGAAGAAGATTGTTGCCATAGCCTCAAAACAGAGCTCCATTGCATAGCGCAGCAGATGGATAAAGTCATGGAGGAATACGAAGAAATTTTCTCCTCACCCACAGAGGTTCCTCTACACTGTCCAGACAATCATTCCATTGATCTGACCCCCGGTTCACCACTGCCTGATATTACCATAACTCATGTGATTTCACATACAGAATCCACGGATTTACTGTCTGAGGAAACCAACTTTATTGAACTCATCCAGCACATCCACCAGCACGTCCACGACAAATCCAATACCAAGTTCAGCAGAATTTTCTTCTCATGGAGGAACTTAATGCAATGGGGACCATTTCTTTCTAAGGAGGGAGGAATGATCCAGGTTGATATTGGTGGCCACTCACCTATTCCATTTGGACCCGCACCATCAATTCTTTCAGTTTTTCGCTTTCAGCACAGCTTACTATTTTTAGCAGGTTATCGATTCCTAAGCTTTCGGAGCTGTTTGGAGGCCCTAATGAGCCACATTGTTATTGGTAGCCACCCACCTATTCCATTTGAACCCCCACCATTGGTTCTTTCAGTTTTTCGGTTTAGGCAAAATTTACTATTTTTAGCAGTTTTTCGGGTCTTGAACTTCTAGTGTCATTTTGGGGCCCTAAATAGTGTTTTTTGGGAAAACCGGGAGCAACATGGGTTGAAGGAAAAAAAATTCTCACGCTAAAAATTTTACTCCATGGATATATCTTTCTAATGATATATGTTACACGTCAAACAGAGATCGTATGCCAAAGTTACGTCCCCGGGAGGTTGAAACATCAATTTACCCAAACGAGGCCCATAGTTTTGGCGCTTCATCTCCTACGATTAGGTTCTTGGATGTTTCATGTTTTCCATTGTTCCTAAATAATAAATAGGCTCTCAAGCCTCATTGTAACATAGTTCAAAGGTCTATAGCCACCACGTCTCTTCTCAGAGATACGCTGCCAGCACGCTAGCTATTTTTATTTCCATTATGTCTGTAAGCATATTTCAGTCATTCTTTTATTAATAAAATAATGATTGAAATATTCTTACAGACATAATGGAAATAAAAATAGCTAGGGTGCTGGTAGAGTATCTCTGAGAAGAGATGTGGCAGCTACAGACCTTTGAAATGTGTTACAATGAGGCTCGAGGGCTTAATAAAATAATGACTGAAATATGCTTACAGACATAATGGAAATAAAAATATCTAGGGTGCAGGTAGAATTTCTCTGAGAAGCGATGTGGCAGCTACAGACCTCTGAACTGTGTTACAATGAGGCTTGAGTGCCTATTTATTATTTAGAAACAATCAAAAACCTGAAACGTCAAAGAACCTAACCGTAGGAGATGAAGCGCCAAAACTATGGGCCCCGTTTGGGTAAATTGGTGTTTCAACTTCCCGGGGACGTAAATTTGGCATACGATCTTCATTTGACGTGCAGCATATCTCGTCAGAAATATCTATATAAGGAGTAAAAATTTTGGTGTGAGCAACATCGGTCCATGGACCCATGTTTTGCCAAAAAAACGTCGTTTAGGGCCCCAAAGTGGCTATGGAAGTTCAAGACCCAAAAAAATGCTAAAAACAGTAAGTTGTGTCAAAACTGAGAAAATGAAAGAACCGATGCTGGGGGTTCAAATGGAATAGGTGGGTGGCTACCAATAACCACATGGCTCATTAGGGCCTCCAAATAGCTCCGAAAGTTCAGGAACCGACAACTTGCTAAAAATAGTAAGTTGTGCTGAAAGTGAAAAACTAAAACAAATGATAGTGCTGGTCCAAATGGAATAGGTGGGTGGCCACCAATATCCACCTGGATCACATCCGTCGGTGAAAAATAACTAGGAGAAAAATATAAAGACGTTAACCACTGGCTCCCACTTGCCAATGTGGCAGGGGGAAGCCCCACCTTAAAAATGAAAATCCCAGAGGTCCAACCATATGTAGAAAGTAAAAAAAGAATGAAAGGATAGAAAATAAATAAGGTGTTCCACCTAAACGCTTCCCAAATTTAATGGGTCCAAAATACCATCAAATACAAGAAATTTATGTCTTAGTGTGGCAAACTGGAAGGAGAATCCCACCATTCACTTCATTAAATATTTGCTACCCCCGACCCATTCAGAAACAACATGGATGGATGTAAGGGGAGAAATTTACCCATATAAGTACATGCATAATATGTAATGAAGCGACCACTAAAAACAAATATCGACTAAGAGTAACATCTTGATTCAGATGGATGGAGAAAAAACGATAAAAAGGTGACTACTATTCAAGACTGTCACCATCAAATACATCACCTCATGTACAGTGTTGTAATTCAGATGGTCGTATCAAAGGAAAAAAGAGGATAGATTTAAATTAATAGTTATAAATGAAGATTGAAAATCCAAAACAATCATTAATCGCCTTAATAGCACCCCACTGCTAGTCTAGAATCACAATAGAATTTAAAAAAGCATGGCTCTGTAGAAATATCATTAATTAGCCCATAGGGAAATTACCCAACAGCATAGAATTCACCATCTGCAAAGAAGAAATTTGATCCTAAGAAAATAATCCCAAATGGGAAGGAATTGACCTCCAACCAGAAATAAATAGTCCTCTAACCAATATAGCATAATGTTTTCCACTACCCAAGAGCACACGTCTAGTAGAAAACCACGTATATAATAAAGGAGAAAGCACCATGGATAGGAGCATGAGAGGCCATAGGCAAGAACCATAATTGTCATATAAGAAAAAATATAGGATAAAGTACATAAAAACTCTTACTCCCCAAGAAGCAAGTAGTGGATCTAGTATAGAAATATCAAACATCCTAATAGATTATGAATATATATTTATTCCCTTATTCATCCAATGGATCAACATCATTGTAATTTGTAATAGCAGACCTTACCATCTTCCCAAACCCAAATCGGCTTAGAAAATATAACAACAATGGAACAACCCAAACGACCTTTCGATTGTTAGACATGTAGAGGTTATTTCGTAACTTGAGAATTTCCACCCATTTTTTTCCAAGCCCAATTATTGTGCCAAAATCTATGATATCAATGAACCTCAAGAAAAAATTCTCCTTTTAGCACGTTTTTGAATCTTATAAAATAATTTTCTTAAGGAGGCATAGATAACCAAAAATATCAAATTGTTATTTGCCGGAGAAATTCTTTTCTATCACAATGACTCTTAAATTACATGCATGGGTTCCATAATTTTATGGAGGAGCTTCACGTTCTCCATATTTCAAACCCTTGTATGTAGAAAAAATATTTTTTTAATAAACTTCTATACTAGCAGTTGCTCCAAAAGGTGCAAAGAGAGGCCGATAGGGTTTTAAATAAAAAATTTGTACAAGAATATAGCAATTGAGACGTCAAACTTACGTATTTTTTTTGTCTACATGAGAGTAGACACTGGGTCCACCAAATCCCTTGTTATATAACTTAATGATTTCTGGACTAATACAACAGGTTTGGCAATGAAAATATATGTATGGGATATTGAGGGCTTTTGCATAGCTGCAATGGGATTTTTTGCATTGAAGGTAAATATTTAGAAAAAATAGACCTAAAATATTTACAAAACTAAATTTGTTTTAAGGATCACTCCCCACTTACTGAGAAAACAATGAAGTAATGCAAATGGGAGTTGTCCCATGTATGTAAAAAAATTAAATTAACACTACACTAAAACCAAATACCAAATACAAATCCCTGATTAAAGTTTTATAAATATCAAAGATTTTAAAGCTATCTTATATTAAATTGAGCATTACAGTAAAACCAATTACCAAATATAAATTCTTGATTAAATTTTTATAAATATCGAAGATTTTAAAATTATCTTATAATAAATTCAACACTACTCTAAAACCAAAAATAATTGTCTAATTAAATCTTTCATGAATCAAAAAAATATATTTAGATAATATAAATGTCTAATTAATTTATTTATAATTTATAATTTAAATAAATATGTTAAATAAATTTTAATAATTTGTAATATTGAAATTTGTAATTTTCATGATTCAGCATTACAGTAAAACCAAATACCAAATATAAATTCTTGATTAAATTTTTATAAATATCGAAGATTTTAAAACTATCTTATAGTAAATTCAACACTAATCTAAAACTAAAAATAAATGCCTAATTAAATATTTTATGAATTAAAAAATACATTTAGCTAATTTAAATGTCTAATTAATTTATTTATAATTTATAATTTTAATAAATATATTAAATAAATTTTAATAACTTGTAATATTGAAATTTGTAATTTTCATGATTACAGTTTTTTATATTTGTAAAAATACAATTGTATTATTTTATAAACCAATTATATTATTTTTATTAATTATTTATATTTGTAAAAACAGAAATGTATTATTTTATATAATTTTTTTATATTTATAAATACACAAACAAAAATATAATTAATACTTTTTAAGTATTATTATTAAAAATATTTTTATAAATTCAAATATATATTTGAATTATACTTATAAATATATATCATTAAAATAATAATAAAAATAATTCATACTTTTAAAATAATATTATTAATATCATTAAAATTAATTAAAAAAATTAATACTTTTCGAATAATATTATTAAAAGCTATTTTACATATGTAAATTTCTGTTTTCCACATTTTAAAAAATTAAAAATTTATATTAATAATTATGTCAAACTATATTTATATACAATATATATTTTAATTTTTTGAATTTTATTTTGAATTTTTGTTTATTAAAATGGTAAGCTAATATAAAATTAAAGTTTTAAATTGGATAGATATACATATAATAAATATTTGATTAAATATATAATAATGTAATATCATTATTATAAAGATAAAAAGTTAAAGTCTTGATATTTATTAGAATTTACTTACTTTTTATAAAGAAATTTTTCTTCAACTATAACCAAAAGTCATTAAAAGAATAATGATTTAATTTTTGAGTAAGATAATTCCTACAATTTTTCTTTATAGTTTCCATTAAAATAATTCCTGCAAAGCTTTCATTATTTCCCTTCACTAAATTAATCTAAAAAATTCCTTCATTGTTCTCTTTCACTAAGTTAATCTAAAAAAATTCCTCACGTTCTCTATCTGGTTCAGTTTCCAGTAAGAATATTCCTGCAATATCTTTAATGGGATCTCTCCAGTAAGATAATTCCTGTAATGTCTTCATAGTTGCCCTTAAGTAGGTTAAACTAAAAACTTTCCTCTATCTCAGCATTCCCAATCCCCTATCCCCTATTTAATGGGGACATTAGTTTTAACTTAAATTCAATCTGTTTGCCTTTATAAATTGCCTTCATGAAGACATATATATACTTTTTTAATAAGTCAGCAACATAGTAAAAGGAAAATTTGCAATGTAATAATATCACCAATAAATGAATTAACCACAATAAAAATACAAATACTTCCACATTCTAAATTCGAGATGTTTCCATACAACAAAGACCTTTTAATTCTGTAATGGTTTTAGGAATTCGTAGTCATTTATTTGCAATTGAGGAACCAGACATAAATTAAAAATTGCAAAATTCCTAAACGTATCTCACTTACTAACAAAATTTTCAAAATAAATTATGAACTTTTTGTTTTCCAGAGAATATTAAATAAATGGAAGGAAAGCACTAAAGAGAATATTGCATAAATGGAAAGAAAGCACTTAAAAAAATACTGGAGAAATATTCCAAGATACCAATATATCTAACCACTGGCCACTCTCATAAAAATCAATACTTGGCACATTCAATAATATAATTAGTATTACAATATATATTACAAAACCAAATTAAAACATATCATGCATATCAAATAGTTTAAAAACAGAAGAAAACTTTTGCTAAAATAATGAATGTTATGTTAATTTTACAATTGCCTTTGCACTATGAAAACAGAGCATGTCATGCATATCAGATAGTTTAAATACACAAAAAAAAATATTTTTAGCTGTTATGTTAATTTTACAATTGCCTTTGCACTATGAAAACTCTCGGCATGTTAAATACTTTAGAAGTACAAGAAATATTTACACATATTTACATACATCCTTAGGGTTAAGGTAAGAGTTTCAAGTCAAACATTGCATGAGATCAACTACATGGATTATTTCCAAACCTTCTAATAATAATCATCTCAAAAGAATAGATGATTTAGAGATTCTCCTGCCCTCGATCATTCCATACGTAAAGACTAGATGACTTAGAGCTTCTCCTACACTCAGTCGTTGTAAAGGCACAAATTTAAAAAGGTTTTCAAGCATGTCTAACAACACACCTACCAAATGATCTACATGTTGCATACCTAAGTTATGTAATTAAAGCGTTATAATTAAAGAATTACAATGACAACACTGTGAGTTCATTCCAAATGCATAAACAACCACACCTGCCAAATGATCTACATGCAAACTAAGTTATGCAATTAAAACATTACAATAACAACACTGTGAGTTCATCCCACATACATAAACAACCAGATTTCCATCTTTTGTTATGATCCATTTGCACATAATATTAAAAACATATTTATTATACCCACCCGTAGTTTCCACACTGCTATATTGCTTTCCCTTGAAGCTGCTCCACTCAAGCGTGTACCCTGTTCTTAGTTGTAAACACAGGATAGGTTATATGTAAACACATAGTATTTTTCCACTCTTCTGCTATAAACACATAATAGATTTTAAATTTCCATACAAATATATTATGAGAAAAAAATGCACAAAAGCTAAACCTACTGTTTAAGGTAGAAACTAAATCCGCTTGCAGCAGTCATAGTATTATTCACACTGAAACAAGAGCCACAACATGATTTACACTAAAACAAAAATAAGCAAAAAACTGAGAAAGACAATAATACAAATAGAGATAATACGGGTTCTTGATGAACTTTGACCATACGGGTTGTTGATGAACTTTGACCAGACACGGTAGCAGATATGTTCATCATTTGTAATGGAAGCCAGAATCTATTGATCGTGCAATGCAAAAATCGTTGGGTATGGAACTCCGTGGCAGAGTGCAACGCAGAAATCGTGGGGTATGGAACTTCGTGGCAGAGTACCGACCAAAACTGTTGCAACTGTAAATTACAGGTGTATCAGCCATTTTGGAGAGTATTGAATACAGGGTTCATTACTCAGGGAATGAACAGCAACAGGTGTCCTCTGCACAGACAACAACAGGTGTCCTTTGCAGAATGAATAAAGCCTATCGGTCTAAATAGAGAAGGCCTAAAAAAATTGATCTCTTTCAAAAGAAAAGGCCTATCAGCCTAAACATGGCAACTGGATGGCCAATACTCTTGCTTAGTCTGGAAATTGGGTTGGTGAGGCCGTTTCGCTTTAGGGGACTCCATGTATTATATAATGATAAATATGGGTTCCATTATTTCATATGAATTATAGTGATTGTCGCGAGGCTATGTAGGAGAGTTGCTTACTTAAATCTATAAGTACTGTTTTGTTGAGCGTTGATGGGATAGCATCATGGGCTATATGTATCGATGGTTGTTAAATGAGTTATTGAGATAGATTGTAGGGCATTTTTTTGCTCACATGTTCGGTAGACGGCTATCGATGGAACCGAAACCTTCCTCATCGATTCCATTTGTTGCAAACAAATCATTCTTCCTGTGACACGAATACAAATTCTCTATAGATTTGAGATAAACGATAATGAATATTTCTCCACAAATAAAATTCATAAAATTATTAAAAAATTTGTCACTCTTACGTAAGACTATCGACAAACTTAGAATTAAATAAAGAGATATGAATTAAAATTCAAAATTAAAGACTCATAAGTATAACTCTACTTACTAAAATAAGAAAGTTTATCTAAACAATAAATACGTTAAAATTATCAAAAATGCCTATTTTATAATGCATGAAGAATTCGTGATAATGATATTTATGCATAATTGATATTAGGTTAATTTTAATATATTTATTGAATTTCAAAGTTATATCTAAATTAATTAACTCTCGTGTGTGTATATATATATATATATATATATATTTGAAATAAAAATAAAAAGTTAAATTTTATATATATATATATATATATATATATATATATATATATATATATATATATTTGAAATAAAAATAAAAGTTAAATTATATATATATATATATATATATATATATATATATATATATATATATATATATATATATATATATATATATATTCATGTTTAATGTGACGAGAATTTTCAAATGAATTATAAAAATATTACTTTCCATAAATTCAAGATTCGAAATCTTAAATAATTTGAATTGTATCAAAACATGCATATTTTCATAATTCAAATTTACTTTAATTTAATGAAATCGCACCTTTCAACTTGTAGCAAAAAATTAACCCAAATTTTACAAAATGATTGAGTTTTAAATCTATAAAAACTTTGAAATTTTTATCTCGCCCAATTCAGAAAAAATTAGCTGCGAAATAAATAAATAATGAGAAATTAAAATAGAAACAATCTTGATACATTATATACCAATTAATATAAAATACAATTAATTTTTTTTTAATCTCACCCAATTAAGATCATTTTGAAAAAATGAGTTGCAAAATAAATAAAAAGAACTTCGCCCAATTAAGATCACTTTTTTTATTGTCAACATATTCATTCTCGAAAGGACACCTGTCACTGTCTGTGCAGAGGACACCTGTTGCTGTTCATTCCTTGGGTAATGAACCCTGTACTTAATAATCTCTAAAACGGCCGATACAATGATCTTAAAATTTTGCAGCTCTTTCTCTTCTAAAATTGAAAAGATTTCTCTTCTAAAACTCTACGTGTCTACTAGTATCTCTAGAAAGTTAAATCAACATAACAAATTTATTCTTCTAATACACATCGTTCATAGAAAAAGATAGTTCTGCTAAAAAAAACATTCTTATGATGACAAGAAAGATAACAAAAAAATAAATAAGTCTGAAGGAAATTATTCATAGAATGACTATTTAGGAAATCCTTCAAAAATTGAAGAAATACGAACTATAAATAAGGTCGATGTCAAAGCCCGTGTAAAACATTTTTCCTGGCAGATGAGTGCATCCCTTCTTAGACAAAAGGTCTGCGTCTTGTTTCTGTTCTCTGAGAAATTGGTTGAAAGTCTTATCAAAGTTTTGATGCGTTGCATCCATAAAACGAGAGTGGGTTGTGTTAGTCATTAGTATTTTTTGCATATTTTGATGACTAAATTCCTTGGCTAAGTTTTCTAGAAGCTAATCTCAATCTGTCAATTTGTCATCTAGAAAACACCTCAAAACTTTTTTGTCTTCCTACCCCTCCCTTTGAACCCGTGATGGGAATGGTCTTCAGTTTTCAAGTCCTATCACAATTCAGCAAAACCTTCCCTGTCTATAGTTGCTATAAGCTTTGTTTTTATGCTATCAAAGTCCCCTGTTTTCACACAGCTCACTGTCAAGCATAAATCAAGTTGTCCACTCCTCTCTCACTTTTTATTTTTCCATCTGATGACCTAACTATATCTTATAAATCCCTTACAAATTATGAAAAATTCTCTAGGTCCAGGTGGTGGTTTTTAGGGAAAATACTTTGAGAAAACTATCTCCAAGTCAAAAACCCTGTTTTCAATATCAGTCAGCCATCATTTCTTCTTATTTTTCAAAAAAAAACCCTTGTCTATCCCTAGTTCATACACCATCAAAAGGTCACTATGTTTTGTCTCAAGCAAAGCTCAGAAAGTTTTAAATCCAAGAAGAAACAGAGAAAGAAGTTTTCCATGTCTAAAGAAAGATGATCATTTCAAGCATTATCTTGATATACATCAGCAAGGCTCTCCAAAGATCAAAGACATATATCAATGCATCTCTACAGGGGTGTATAGCTTGATGACAATAAGAAAAGTGTGAGCAAAAGAACACTTTAGGAAAGATTTCATGTTGTGGCAGTTACTATTGGAAATCAGAGAAAGTGTAGATTGTAAAGAGAAAAGACCTACAAGATTCAAACTCAAAAGCACCAAAAGGTCAAAAGTCCTCCATCAGGGAAAATCCACACAAAGGTTGGATAATGTCTACCTCTAGCACTTCATGCTAACTCTAATGGCATTTTTGCATTAGTCCCCAAACATGTGAGCCAGCTCTACAAATCAGTTTTATGCAAACAACAATGATAGTCTTCTGGCAAAAAAATCTTTAAAGAAAATCAGGCATCACAGTGAAGATGTAAGAAGGAAAGTTGCTTCTTATACCTTACCATACACCTGGGCTATGAAAAGGAGTCAAAGACAAATTCACTGCACCTTATGAAAACACAGTCAAGGGAAAAAGATTTGTTTTAAAGATGCATAGCAGTGAGCGCTCACCATTTACAAAGCACATTATTTACTCTAGAAGATTCACATTGATTTTATGCAAAAGGGATATACATTACTAACAAGTCCTCATAAAGCAAATGGAATTATGATTCAAATGATTTCATCAAGGATAAATGCCAAAGATTCACTTTTGTCTTCTATTTGTATTTTTCAAACAAACAGACAGGGGTCACAGTGTTGAAATGAATGAATTTTTATAGTTTGAAGGCCTCCTTCATCATAAGCAGAGGGATCATTAGAAAACTGGTTCAAAAGACAAATCTTCAAATGATGTAGCAGGGATGAAAGAAAATTTTGTGTTTACAGTGTCTCCTTCAATCATGAGCAGAAGGCAAAAGCACTAAGTTTTCAAGAAGCCTCCTTCACCAATAAATAGATGGCACTCAGTTATTTTAAAGGTTTTCTATGAAGGAAAAGAACAGTTGTTTAAGGACCTCCATCAGTGATAAGTAGAGGGCCTACATAGTGGCTTTGATAAACCTAGGTATTTGCATCTTGCATTGCCTCCTCCAAAAGATGAGCAGAGGGTTAAATCACCAGGGTTTTACATTTTGAGAAAGCTTTCAATGATAGACAGAGATGAGAGGTAGTATGTTTAAAAAAATTCATTCAATGATAAACAAAGGCTAAAAACAGTTTGATGACATGTTCCCTTAAATGTCCGAGCAAAAGGCATAACACAGACACTATGTTCAAAGACAGTCTTCAAAAGGTAAACAGAGATAAGAAACAATTAAGTTTGGGCCTCCTTCATGATAAATAGAGGGCACAGTTGCTTCTAAAAAGCATCCTTCATTTGATTAACTAGATAGGGCCTAAAACTTTGTAAAAATTTTGAAACTTAAATAATAAGCAGAAGGCATAACAAAAAGCAGTTGTTCAAAAGGCAGATCCCTTCAAAAATAGGCAAAGGTCCATTTTTATCTTTTAACAAAAGAAAGTTTAAGACTCTTTGAAGGAGGTAAAGGGTAGGTTCAAAATATTTCAAAAAGGCTATAAAAACCCTCAAAGAATGTTTTTACATATCATTGTTCACTTGGCAAAGGAAGAGGTTTCGTTTTTTAGGTTTCGGGCCATCACCGTGCAGAAAAGTTTGAACGTGACAGGCTTGTAGTAGGACATGCCTATGACATACCGCCGAAGAAAAACACAAAGGGCGCGACAAGCCTGTAGGTTGGCACGACGCCCCTGTCTCCTCCCCCGATGTTCAGAAGGCGCCCAGCACCCGACCCAACACACAGCGCCCACAGTAACGTGCAGGTGCTATGCGCCTGTGTACAGGAGCATAGCACCACTCCAAAGGCCTCAAAAAGGGCCAAATTTAGAATTTTTGCACAGAATCAGTTTTTCACCACAGCAAGGATATTTTAAAAGGTATTTTTCATCTCTTTACACCTTAGTTTTTTCGGGATCTTTGGGCACTTGGAAATTCAAATTCAAGGGAGAAAACAATGTTTTAGAAGGAGAAGGCCTATTTCATTTTTGAAAAACCTGTCTGCTGAGTGCGTAAAGAAGAAAGCACAAAACCAAAAATGCCTCCAAATAAGAAAGGGGCTAAGAGAGGAAGGCCATCATAATATGTTTGAACCCACTACTACTCAAGAGCTCACTACCTCCCCATCAATCTTATCATGCTTTCAAGGAGTTGGTTGCTTTTAAATTTGAAACAAAATCCAAGAAGTCACTAGTCACCTTTTCCTAACTGAGCTATTTGCCTTCAGACTAAATAGGAAGCAAGCTCATATTGCAGATCTGGACTTTAACCTCACTCCTAAGGCTGTCTCGGTGACAAATGAAGATAAGGGCAGTCTTCATAAAGAAGGTGAACAAAATTATGATGATAAAGATAGCTCACAGAAGGATGAGAAAAGCAGTGACAGTAAATGTGAAAAAGACAGTCATGACAAGAACAGTGAAGTTGGTGGCAGCCTACATGAAAAATACCAAAACAATAATAATGAAAGGGATAGCCCTCAAGAGGAAAAGCACCACAAACACAGTGAGCATGAAAATAGCCCTCAAAGACATGTGCTTGCTACTTCTCCTAGGCAAGGGGCCATGAATATTTGCTCAAATTAGGAAAAGCCTAAAATCACCAAGTCTACAAAGAAGAAAACCATTCAAGTTGTGACTAGTAATGTCACTAGAGCGCTCAGGAGTAGAGGCGAATTGCCCAAGCCAAGTTCAAAACTGCCCAAAGGAGGCACCCAGTGAAAAAAGGGGGAAAAGACATCTATAGGCTTGGAATCTTGGCTTCAGCTTCCTTTCATGCTTCTAGAAACTCATAAGGGGTTTTCTCACCAAAATTGGGCAATTTTTGACATAATCTTGTTTTTTGTGATTTTTAGTTCTAATTACACATTTTTCTAGGCAGTGCCATGTTTGTTAGGAGCATCCTCAGCTCATGAAAGTTATTTTTTTATATGTATTAAATTTGGGGTCATCTACTCACAAATTTTTAGATCCAAAGAAGGTGTTTTGGTCCCCCAAAGAGGCAAAAAATAGTCAAAATTCACCTTTCTGCCTCAAATATCAGCAGGTGAGACCCTCCTGGGTTTTTTCACTCAATCTAATTTTTGACAGAATTATATGGATCTGTTTGAGAAAAATAAAGTAGTTCCAAAAACTAGACATCTAGGTCTTTCCAACGAGCTATCACGGGCCTCGTTTTGACATCAGAAAGTCCCTCAAAAGTTATCTACAAAACATGATTTCTTCTGGCGATACGCTCCTGTAGGATTTTGCTGAAAAGGAAGTTTTCTGAAGACAACCATCCAAATGTGCGTTAAGCTATTTTTAACTCTATTTCAACGATCAAAAGTCAATTTTCTTGTTATTTTTAGCTTAAATAGATATTTTTTGAAGATATTTTGTGCCTTGGGCCTTGTGAGGCCTCAAGGACAAAATCAGATATTTGTATTAGGCCAATGAGCTTCTAGATGCTCTTGTGAGCTTACCTACTCATTTCCTATATAACTTATGAAGACTCATTGTAAATTGTTGGAGGTTTTAGAAGCATAACTTGAAATTTTGAATATCAATACATGGATATGAGCTTTGAAGAAGAAACTTGTTTATGAAGTGGATGATTTGCTTACTTGTCTAGATGATGGAGAGGCTTTGTGTGCAAGATTCCATGGCTTGGTGAATGGTATTGTGTTTCTTATTTGTTATGTCTTCTTAGCTTCTCATATATGTTTTCATGCTTCTTGCTTGCTATAGGTTAGTAAAGAATAGATTTGAGATATGCCCATGGAGGCACCTCAAGTTTCCTGATTCATTGCAGCTTCTATGTTTTCATCCTTCTTGGTTATGTCAAAGAATTCTTAATTGCTCTTTAGTACCCTAAGAAATTGTTTTAAGTTTCATTAATGGTTATTATGTATGTTGTCTAGTATGATTCACGGTATGCCCTGCTTACTCATAGCTAATCAAAACTCCATTTCTGAAATCTCTCTCTGAATTATTGATTGTTTAATTAAGATAAAGAGGTCTTGTTTCGATCTTGCCCTTTGTCCATGCCTTGCAGTCTTATTTAAAAGTTCCTGATAGCTCAAGATATGATGTTTAGGAGTTCCCTCTTCATAGATTGAGTTGTTTGTTTATCTTATTTGTTTTCCCAAAAGTATGAAGGTGATTTTCCCAAAGTTATGTAGGTTTTAACCCTGAACAGAAATTATCTACACACGAATCTTATAACAGAAAATAAACAATAGCGAGAGCATAAAACATAAAACAGATAAACACAGAGATTTTCCCCTGGATCCCAAATTGGGATGACCAGCTTGATTTTTTCATTATATTCCTTTTAGTGTTACAACACATATATATACATGCTGAAGCATACATAAACCCCAATCCATTAACCCTGGATTAGAACATAACCGTAGTTCCCTTGACCGGATCTACAAAATACTAGGGGTCAAAAACCATCGTACCCCAAAACCATGTGCAAACTCATGCACAAAACATGGGTGGGTCCGCATATGAGTGGGGCTAGTCGTGGAAAGAATATAACACACACCCAACATTCTCCCACTTGTTGTTTTCTTTCCACATGGGGCCACAGGAGAGCTTAGTCATTGGGCCAATTCTTCAACACCCATTGTTTCTCTACACCAAGAGAACTTATGAGTGCTCACAGACTTCGTTAATGCATCTGCAACATTCTTCAAAGTGTCCACCTTTACCAGCAACACCCTTTTAGCTTCAACCATATCTCTAACAAAGTGATATTGAACATCAATGTGCTTCGTTTTTGAATGATAAGCAGGGTTCTTAGCTAATAAAATTGCACTTTGGCTATCACAGTCTATCCTTATAGCTTGTTGTACCAACCCCATACTTGAACACAATCTCTGCAACCAAACTACTTCCTTGCTTGCATGAGTGGCTGCTATGTATTCTGCCTCTGTAGTTGAAAGTGCCACTACAGACTGTCTTTTACTCATCCAACTGACTGCGCCTTCAAATAGGCTAAACACATACCCACTTATAGATCTTCTTTGGTCCAGATCTCCAGCCCAGTCTGCATCAACAAAACCACGAATGTCCAACATTCTTTCCAATCCTGGTCTTCCCTGGTAGCACAAGCCATAATCACTAGTGCCACGTAAATATCTGAAAACCTGCTTCACTGCTGTCCAATGCTCCTTCCCTGGGTTTGACATAAACCTTCTCAATACTCCCACTGCATGTGCAATGTCTGGTCTAGTACATACCATTTCATACATCAAGCTATCCACTGCACTTGCATATGGAACATGGGACATATCCTCCTCTTCTTATTGTGTCTTGGGACACTGTTCAGCAGATAGCTTTACACCTACAGGAATAGGAACTTTCACCGGTTTACTATCCTGCATATTGAACCTCTGCAATATAGTCTCGACATACTTCCTCTGGTTTAACCAGAGCTTCCTCTTTGCCCGATCTCTCTTAATTTCCATGCCCAAAATATAGTTTGCAGCACCCAGATCCTTCATGTCGAACTTGGAGAACAGTTGGGTCTTCAAATCTTGGATAATTTCTTTGTCATTTCCAATCAACAACATATCATCCACATACAAGACCAAATAAATAACACGGTAACCAATTAATTTGAAATAAACACGGTGATCCTCCTTGCTCCTAGTGAGCGAGTCCGTATATAGGTATCAAATTTACGATACCACATCCTTGGTTTGAAGTGTTGTTTTAACCCCACATAGTGAAATATTCTACACACGCTACCAATTCTTTCTTCCCCTTCACCATAAAGCCTTCGAGTTTGCTTCATGTATATCTCCTCTTAGAGATCCGAGTGAAGAAATGTTGTCTTCACTTCCATCTATTCTATCTCAAAATCAAATGCGACGACAACGGATACTTCCGATCCTAATAGAAGTAACCTTGGCAACGAGAGAAAAAATATCACCAAAATCAATTCACGACACACAGGAATAACCTTTAACTACCAAGTAGAGATTTGTATTTCTCCACCTTTCCTTCTACATTCATATTATTTTTAAACACCCATTTTCTCTCGATGGGCTTCCTTCCAGCCAGCAACTCCACCAGATCCCATGCCTCATTCTTGTGCAAGGATGCCATTTCATCAACCATGGCCTCCTTCTAGAGTTTTCCATCCTCTGAATCTACTACCTCCCTGACAGTTCTGGGATCATCATCAGTTATAGTTAAGGAAAAACTTGAACAAAAGAAGATGGACTATACCTTCTGGTTGCCTTCTTTCCGTGATCTTCCTCAAAGTGGGGTTGTGGCTCTTCCTCTTCGAATCTTCTTCGGTGGCAAGTCTGATTCATCCTCCTTTAGCTCAAACTATATCTTCTCAGGTTCCTTTGGTAGGACTTCATGTTTAACAACATCTTTCACCTCTCTAAACACTACATCTTGGATGTACACAACCTTCCTTTTTTCCAGGTTCCAAAGCTTGTAACCCTTTAAACCATCCTTATACCCAATAAAGATGCACCATTCAGATTTATTATCAGACTTTTTCCTTTTCTCCTTTAGAACATGTACATATGAATCACATACAAATACCCTCAGATGTGAAAGAGAGGGTTTCTTACCAGTCCATACCTCATGTGGAGTCTTATCCTCCAATGTTGATGAAGGTGATCTGTTAACTAAGTAACATGCAGTCTCCATTGCCTCTGCCCAGAATTCTTGTCCTAACCCGGTACCATTGAGCATGCTTCTTGCCTTTTCCATCGGCGTTCTGTTCATTCTTTCTGCAACTCCATTTTGATGAGGTGTGTATGGAGTAGTATTCTACCGTGCTATACCACACTTATTATAGAACTCTTCAAATTCCTTCTTGCAGAACTCCCCCCCATTATCCGTCCTCAGCGCCTTTATCTTCTTCTCTGTTTGGTTTTCCACCAAAACCTTAAATTCTTTAAATTTGTCAAAGACTTCAGATTTCTTCCTCAAGAAATATATCCACATATTATTTGAGAAGTCATCTATGAATGAAACATAGTGCACAGACTTTCCCAGTGATGGAACTGACACAGGTCCAAACACATCACTGTGCACAAGTTCTAATATCTTGTTCGCCCTCTTAGCACTAGAAGGAAAACTCACCCAATTCTGCTTCCCATATACAATGTTCACGAAATCAAAATCCGGAGAGAAATTATACATACCTTCTACCGTACCATTTATATGCAGTATCCGAAGGCCCTTTTCTCCAATATGTCCAAGCCTTTAATGATGCAATAGCATGGTCTTTTTTCCAGAGATAGCTAGGCTTTCCGCTCCACTTTCAGGAACCATAGAACTGTTACACCCATCAATAACAGTGCTACCTTGTAGCTTGTACAAAGTTCCAGTCCGAACTCCCCGCATTAATACCGGTGCTCCCTGAACCATCTTGCAGGCATCTTTCTCGAACACTGTTTTTACACCTGCATCATCCATCTTGCTTACAAAAATCAGATTTTTGGCCAATGCAGGAATATGCAGAACACCAGGAAGTGTTCTAATCCTTCCACCTTGCAGCCAGCTTGACCTTTCCACGTCCAACGATTCTGGCCTTCCTATCATCCCCTAGGAAGACATCACCACCATCATATTTCTCATATGTGAGCCACTCCTATGGGGAGTGAAGTGAAAGGATGCACCCCGATTCAATCAACCATGACTCATGATCTACATGTGTATTTGAAGAAGAAGCCAAATACACATCCCCACCTTCATCAGGGTGGTTTTTTTCCTCTATGAAGGCTTCATCGATTCCTTTCCTTTCTCGGGAGCTTTAGATCTACATTCCTTTTTGTAGTGTCCTTCCTTTCCGCATTTCCAACACACCTTTACAAACTTTCCGGGGTTAGGTCTCCTCTAGATTTAGATCTCCCACTCAAAAAACCTTATTCTTGTTTCTATTTTGGGACCTTCCGTACGGATAAGGCATCTCCATTTTGACCCTCCATATTTCTCGATCTCATTTCCTCTGATAGCAAGGCTGATACAATGTCATCAACATTCAAGGTAGTTGTATTGCTACCTATTGCAATAACCAGATCGTCCCACGAGTCTGGTAGAGAACACAACAAATTGATGCACTTATCTTCATATTTAAGATTTTAATATCAACGGATGACAGCTGACTTACCACAGTATTGAAGGCATTCAGATGCTCTGTCACCGAGTCTCCATCCTTCATCCTCAGGTTATACAGCTTTTTCCGCAGGAACAACTTATTCACCAGAGACTTAGATTGGTACAAAGTCCCAAGTTTTTCCCACAAATTCTTCGTCGTAGCTTCCCGAGATACATTCAACAATACTAAGTATGCACACAAGCATGTTGTGCCTTTAGCCTTCCGATCCAGTTTCTTCCAGTCTTCATCTGACATTGCTGTTGGTTTAGTACCTGGATCAACCATGATCCACTAGCAGATCCTCCATCTTGAGCTTCCACAACTCAAAACTCTGACCATTAAATTTCTCGATCTCTACTTTCCGCCGCTTGCCATCTTCTTTCACTGCAAGAATTGATCCCGCAGATCTCCCACTGAACAGGGTCTACCTCAGGCCCGAGCAAAAAACCCTCGACGGCGAGCGTCCCCTTGAAGAGCATTGAAAATGCGACAAGATGATGGGCCTTGGTAGAGGCAGATTCGCCTTCACTAAGTGGGCCCGCAGGCAAATTCTGGCGCAAAATCTATTTTTAGACTATGTCTATTTTTAGACATATGGAGCATGGTTCGGGGATTCCGGTTTGAGATTCTTGAAGTATGTGTCATGTTGGTAAAAATAGATGAGACTCTATTTTTGAGGTCAAAGAGGTCGAAGTCTATTTTTAGACTGCCTCTCCTTAAAACAGGGAAGTCAAATATTATTTACCCTTAATAATATTTAGACTATAAACAACAGTTTACTCTCTTGGAGCAATTCAGTTCGAGCTACAGAAGTGGCTCATGCATCTGACAGAGGAATCACGTGGTTCCCAAGGGTTTGATGGCATCATGCATGGTTGACTTCAGTTGGACTTCAGTGGCAGAAGTTTGGAGGAGTTAATGAGACAAATAGTGGAGTTGTGTTCTGTTTATTTTAGTTGAACTAGTTGAGATTAGTTTAACTAGCTAATCAATTAGTTATGAGTGGAGTTAATTAAATATTATTTAATTCATTAATTAGTAACTCATTATTCAACTCAAGAACACATCAGTTCACTACAGTGCATGATCAGTTCAATGGAGACCAGTGAAAGAGGTAGATGAAAGGGTGGAGTTAGCTATCAGTTGTGACTATACTGTTGCTATTTGCAACACACAGATAGGTGGAGTAAGCCCATGAGGATTGCGCGGTTCAGGCTGGTGGTTTATCTATATAAAGAGGCCATCCCATAGCATTGAAACACACAATAGAGGCAAGGCAATTGGCGGTGAGTTTTGAACCAGTAACCTGTTCAAAACTGAGCTAGATTGTGAGTAACTGTATGAGAAAGTACTGAGTACTTGTGAGGAGTATTGTACTGATTTTGTTACTTGATTTCTCCATTATAATATACACAATAGCTGCAGGGTTTTCAGCTATAATATTTCCCCATACATACTGTGTTAATGTGTATGATGATTTGATGTGTTATCGCTTGTTTTATTTCCGCATGTGTGATGATCTGAGTGGAAGAGATTATGTGTTGCATATGAATTCGAATTGATATGTGATCAGGATAGTCTCGGTGGATAATTAATCATTATTTAGCAAATTTCTACATGGTATCAGAGCTATTGAAGCAGAGATTGATCATCACAGTGATTACAAACTTATTTCGGTAGACAGAGTCTGCATGCGGGCCAGGTAGCCTCCGGATTCATCTTTCTTCGGAAAGTGAAGGGTCTGGTAAATGCCCCTTGCAGTCAATCTCTGTGCTAGAAATAATTTGTTCTCACAGATCTAGAGCGGTTGAGCTTTGAGGTGGAATTCGAAATTTTGCAGCAGTTTTGTTTTCTTGGTGCCGGTGTTGAAAATGTCTTTCAACGGTTTGCGACTCGAATATGCTCTTGAAGGCGGTTCGAATTATGTTGCATGGAAGGATCACATGGAGGCAGTATTAGAAGATAATGGATTGAAGGAGTTCGTAGATACGGATGTCCAAAAGCCCACTGATCCTGCTGAAGTCGAAGCCTGGCAAAAGAAGATGGCGAAATGTCGAAGGATTCTGTTGGAGGGCGTCAAGGATCATATTGTATCCAGCCTGCATGGAAAAGCTTCTCCATATTTAATGTGGAAAGCTTTGACGGATCTATTCCAGAGTAAGAGCGACCAAAGGAAGCTGGCGCTCAAAGATAAGCTCAGGGACATCAAGATGGAGAAGGGCGACAGTATCGCCAAATACCTCACGAAGTTCACTCAATGCAGAGATGAGCTGGGAAGTGTGGGAGTTACTGTCGATGAAGAGGACATGGTCGACCTGGCTCTCCTTGGTCTTCCAAAGGCTTGGCACTCATATCAAGATAGTGTCAATGGTCGGGAGAAGCTGCCGGGATGGGAGCGCCTTTGGGCGGATCTCATGCAGGAGGAGATAAGGAGGACTACTCAAGATGGATCTTCATCAAAGGGAGCTGATGAAGAAAATTGCGCTTTGGTGGCCAAAGCAAAGAAAGGGAAGGGTAAGAAAACCTCTCATTCTGGTGCAAAGGGCAAGAAGCAGGATATGGCGAAAGTGAAGTGTTTTCACTGCCATGATCACGGACATTATGCTACCAATTTTCCAAAGAAGAAGAAGAACAAGCAAGCAGGAAGATCTGAAGATGGAGAAGCTTTGGCTTCACAGTTCGAGCTTGGCTTTTTACTGATTGCATGCTTGGTTTCAAGTGTGCTGGGATCGGTATGGTTCTTGGACAGCGGTGCGTCATTTCATATGACGGGAGATCGGGAGTTGTTCTCAGATCTGGAGGACAAAGATTTGGGTGTGCACATCGAGATGGGCGATGATGGTAGATACAGTGCGACTGGTATCGATACCATATCCTTTCAGAGGGAGTCTGGTAAACCCTTTGTACTGAAGGATGTCATGCATGTACCTGGATTGAAGAAGAACCTGATTTCTATGGCGATGTTGGAGGATAAGGGGTATGATGTGGTCTTCAGCGAAGGAAAAGCCTTCCTGCGCAGTAAGACTACTGGAGAGACCCGGAAGATAGGGGTTCGGACCAAGAACCTTTATCAGTTGCAGGTATATGGCTGCGCAGCTATGGCATGCAAAGCGGGAGAAGTGGTGAGCCGAGATGATGAGGGCGAACTGTGGCACAGGAGATTGGGCCACCTTCACCATGGAGCTTTGAAGATTCTGCAGCAGATTTCTACTGGGCTTCCTAAGGGCACTCTTGCACAGTCAGATCAGTGCAAGGGGTGTACTTTAGGGAAGTATTGAAAGCCACCTTTCACGAGAAGGATAGTCGCGCCATGATGATCCTTGAGAGAGTTCACACAGACGTGTGTGGTCCTTTCTCAGTTGCTTCAACAGCAAAGCATAGGTATTATGTGATCTTTGTTGATGATTTCTCTTGAAAGTGCTGGATCTTCTTCATGCAGAAGAAGAGCGATACATTCACAAAGTTCTATGAGTTTAAAGCACTGGTCGAGAAGGAGTCGGGGAAGAAGGTGATTTCTCTAAGGAGTGATAACGGTGGTGAATTCATCTCGGCTGAATTCAAGGAGTTCTGTAGCACAGAAGGGATTCAGAGAGAGCTCATCGCACCCCATAACACACAGCAGAATGGGGTGGCTGAGCGGAAGAACAGAACGATCGTGGGTGCTGCACGAGCGATGTTGCATGATCGGGGCCTACCCCTTCACTTGTGGGCTGAGGCATGCAATACAGCAGTGTATGTGCAGAACCGTTGTCCTCACAAGGTTCTTGGCATGAGTACACCGGAGGAGGCTTATTCTGGCAAGAGGCCTGATATTTCCCATTTGCGTATTTTTGGTTCTCCTGTCTACATGTATGTGACAAAGGATGCGAGAAGGAAGCTGGATCCAACTGCTGAGGTTGGAATATTTGTGGGGTACACTGATACACCTCACAACTATCGGGTGTATTTTTTAGACAGTCGAAAGACTGTTGTGCGACGGGATATAAAATTTCAGGAGGAGAAAGCCATGCGGTGTTCGCTTGAGAGGGAGCTACACTTGCATGCAGATGAGGAGCTGTTAGTTCCTAAGGAGGAGCTTCCGGATGTGGATCAGCCACAAGAGGAGGTTCAGGAGGTGGAAGAAACCACCCATGCAGCGCCAACCATCAGAGGGCGCATGCGCACTACGGAAGCTGAGCGACTGGCTCGGGATGCAGAGAAGGTTGTAGGACCACCTACAGCACAGCGCAGACAGAGACAGTCACCGGATCGGTACACTGGATACATGGCTCTTATGAGTCAATGTGTTGTGACGAAGCCATCCTCTTTTGAGGAAGCTGTGGAGGAACCCGCATGGGTTGATGCCATGATCGAAGAATATGATTCGATCGTCAGGAACAGTGCATGGGAGATTGTCCCAAGACTGGTTGGGAAATCAGTGGTGGGTTCGCGATGGATCTACAAAGTGAAGCAGGCAGCTGACGGGAGTGTGGAGAAGTACAAGGCGAGATTTTTTTCCCGTGGCTTTTCACAGATCGAGGGGATTGACTATGAGGAGACTTTTGCACCTGTCGCAAGGTACTCTTCCATACGGACGATCCTTGCTCTCTCAGCGCAGATGGGGTGGCACATTCATCGGATGGATGTGAAGACTGCGTTCCTCAATGGAGTTATTGAGGAGGAGGTGTACATAGAGCAGCCTGAAGGTTTTGAGATCTTCAGCAGTGAGTCGCATGTGTGCCGACTCAAGAGAGCACTGTACGGGCTGAAGCAAGCACCTCGTGCTTGGTACTCTCGGATAGACAGCTACTTCACCGGGCTTGGATTCTCCAAGAGTGAGGCGGATCCAAACCTGTACCAGATTGTGGTGGAGGGGAAGCTGTTGATCATCGTACTGTATGTAGATGATCTGATTTTGACTGGTGATGAGAAGTTGATACTTTCATGCAAGGAGGATCTTGCACGAGAGTTTGAGATGAAGGACTTGGGCATCCTTCATTATTTCCTGGGATTGGAGATTTGGCAGCGCAGCGGAGGACTGTTTGTTTCTCAGGGCAAGTATGCCCGGGAGATTCTGGAGAGGTTCAACATGCGAGGCTGCAAGCCTGTTGATACCCCTCTTCCTGGAGGTTGGAGGAAGGGAGATGCTACTTCGGAGGAGGTAGTGGATGCCACTGTCTATCGACAGTTGGTGGGGTCGTTGATGTATCTGGTCAATACTCGACCCGATATATGCTATGCAGTTAACCAGCTTTCGCAAGCTATGATTAAGCCTACCAAGCTCTTTTGGAAGGCGGGCAAGCATGTATTGCGCTATATCAGAGGCACATCGGGATATGGTCTATGGTACAGACAGGAGGATGGAGTGAAACTTTCTGGTTTCACTGATGCAGATTGGGCAGGGAGCCCAACAGACGGGAAGAGCACTTCTGGAGGAGTTTTCAGCATTGGGTCGACAGCAGTTTCCTGGTACAGCAGGAAGCAGAGATCCGTGGCACTCAGTTCAGCAGAGGCCGAGTACATGGCAGCTAGCTTGGCTGCATGCGAGGCTATTTGGATGAGGAAGATCCTTGCAGGATTGTTCAGGTTGCATTTGGAGCCTACAATGATCTACTGTGATAACCAGAGATGCATTAAACTCTCGGCCAATCCAGTATTTCATGATAGGTCCAAACACATCGACATCAGGTACCATCATATCAGAGATTGTGTTCAGCGGAGAATCATGATGCTTTCATATGTTCCCACGGAGGATCAGGATGCCGACATCCTGACGAAGGCGCTCACCAGGAGCAAGTTCGAATTCCACAGAGGAAGGATAGGGGTTGAAAATAATCCATATGTTGCTGAGAGGGAGTGTTGAAAATGCAGCAAGATGATGGAGCTTAGTGAAATGAAGTCGCCTTCACTAAGTGGGCCCGTAGGCAAATTCTGGCGCAAAATCTATTTTTAGACTATGTCTATTTTTAGACATATGGAGCATGGTTCGGGGATTTCAGTTTGAGATTCTTGAAGTATGTGTCATGTTGGTAAAAATAGATGAGACTCTATTTTTGAGGTCAAAGAGGTCGAAGTCTATTTTTAGACTGCCTCTCCTTAAAACAGGGAAGTAAAATATTATTTACCCTTAATAATATTTAGACTATAAACAACAGTTTACTCTCTTGGAGCACTTCAGTTCGAGCTACAGAAGTGGCTCATGCATCTGACAGAGGAATCACGTGGTTCCCAAGGGTTTGATGGCATCATGCATGGTTGACTTCAGTTGGACTTCCGTTGCAGAAGTTTGGAGGAGTTAATGAGACAGATAGTGGAGTTGTGTTCTGTTTATTTTAGTTGAACTGATTGAGATGAGTTTAACTAGCTAATCAATTAGTTATGAGTGGAGTGAATTAAATATTATTTAATTCATTAATTAGTAACTCATTATTCAACTCAAGAACACATCAGTTCACTACAGTGCATGATCAGTTCAGTGGAGACCGGTGAAAGAGGTAGATGAAAGGGTGGAGTTAGCTATCAGTTGTGACTATACTGTTGCTATTTGCAACACACAGATAGGTGGAGTAAGCCCATGAGGATTGCGCAGTTCGGGCTGGTGGTTTATCTATATAAAGAGGCCATCCCATAGCATTGAAACACGCAATAGAGGCAAGGCAATTGGCGGTGAGTTTTGAACCAGTAACCTGTTCAAAAATGAGCTAGATTGTGAGTAACTGTATGAGAAAGTCTTGGTACTTGTGGGGTATTGTGCGATTTTGTTACTTGATTTCTCATTATAATATACACAATAGGCTGAGGTTTTGTACATAAGCTTTCCCCATACATACTGTGTTAATGTGTATGATGAATTGATGTGTTATCGCTTGTTTTATTTCCGCATGTGTGATGATCTGAGTGGAAGAGATTATGTGTTGCATATGAATTTGAATTAATATGTGATCGGGATAGTCTCGGTGGATAATTAATCATTATTCAACAAATTTCTACGGCTTGAAACGGCTACGTGCAAATGTAGGTTTTAATCTACGAACGAAATTATCTACACACGAATCTTATAACGAGAAAATAAACAATGGTGAGGCATAAAACATAAAACGGATAAACACAGAGATTTTCCCCTGGATCCCAAATTGGGACGACCAGCTTGATTTTTTCATTATATTCCTTTTAGTGTTACAACACATATATATACATGTCGAAGCATACATAAACCCCAATCCATTAACCCTGGATTACAACATAACAGTAGTTCCCTTGACCGGATCTACAAAATACCAGGGGTCAAAAACCATCGTACCCCAAAACCATGTGCAAACTCATGCGCAAAACATGGGTGGGTCCGCATATGAGTGGGACCGCATACCAAAAAAAAAATTCGTCGGGGCACTGCCCCGGACCCCGACAGGGGGGGCTGTCGCCCCCCCTGTGACCCCCCTACTGCACCCAGCGCAACGTACAGTGCGTGGGGCTAGTCGTGGAAAGAATATAACACATACCCAACAAGTTATAGGGTCTTATACTTCTATGCATCACCTGATTGTTTATTTTCTTCATTTATTAGTTTGAGTTTCATTCATAGTGATTAATGGTTAGCCCTACCACATGAACTCTTGTTTTTTAACTATTTATGCTTAAAATATCTTTTTATTTCACAAACTTAATGTCCATCTCATTTCACTTTCACCCAAAGAATACATTTACCTTGACCAAATCAGCCCTGCCACACATCTTGTCTGTTGTCTAGGCATCTTTGGCTTTCATTTGACCCCATAGCCTTGTTTATTTGATAACTTATCTTTCATTGATGCCTACTTAATCGATTTTCACCTCTAAACACAAAAACAAACAAACATACTTAACAACTAGCCTAAAATAAAATATACTAAGCGAACAAGCTCACATCCTTCGCATAATAGAGAGAGCCCTCTCTGAGTCCAGGAAGGCTAGGTCCTAGGGCTCCAAATCTTGGTCTGATGTTACCATGTCATTTGGTTTAACAATCTCCCAAATCATGAGAGCATAACATAATGGCGATCACGATGGGACATTGAGTCAAAACATCCTAGGTATTCCTTAGGACCTCTCAAGATCTCAGTCAAACTTAGAAAACTTAAGTGTTGTCTAAAGAGTAGAAACTATCTCTTTCACCATCTTAAAAAAATGATGATTCAACTATAGAACACTCTTACAAATCTTAGGGCTACATATAGGAACTTAGAATACCCCAAAAAACATCCCTAGATTTGTTTTTTATCAGTTATTGGTGGTGGAACATAAACACATATCTCTAAAAACAACAAAAACATCCACTTGGCGACTCCACAACTCCCAATAAACCTAAAGACTCCAATCGAGGAAGAACCTGAAACATGACCAGTCATCCTAGAAAGAAAAAGCACTCAAGCCTTAGTTGGATTCAAAAAATTATTGTCTTTATCTATAACTATGTTCTATCCTACTTTGAGCCTGATCAAGAATACACTGATGAGATCTACATTGATCATTGGAAATATCTCAAACCTTGAAAAGCTAAGCCTCAAATTTCAAACCATGAGCAGATTTATACACCTGTGCTTACCCCAGATTCACCTATGGAAAACTTAGTGAAACATGAGCCTCATGCTACCTTTCCCACTCTGGCTGAAACCTCAAATGGTCATAAATCTCTTTTTACACTACCTATATCCACAAAGGTCCCAGAAAGATACAAGCCTCTAGTTTTGCCTCCCATATTCCAAGCCCTCCCTGCAAACCTTCAAAATAAATTACCCAGATTTGATGGAGAAAGTTCAAAAGTCACCGCTGAAGAACAAATCCAAAATCTTGAGAATTTACTTGAAATTTTTAAAATAGAAGAATATGATGTGCGTATTAGAATGTTTTCCTTATCATTACAAGGAAAAATTAAGAGTTGGTTTAAGGACCTTCCAGCTGCAAGCATTACCAATTTTCATCATTTCACTCAAATCTTCCTAGATAGGTGGGTGGTCATGGGTAATAAATTTCTCATCATAGAGGAATAAAATCATTTAAAAGACAACCAGGGGAGACAATACAAGACTTTTCAGCCAGGTTCAATAAAGTATACCATGAAATTTCTGCTAACATAAAGCCACCCCTCGAATGGGCTCTCTTGCACTACCCAAGTTCTTTTAACCCAGAGATGGTTTTCCAGATAATAGAAAGAGATCCTTTGACCCTGGAAGAAATGCAAAGGATAGTCGTTGATGTGGAAGTCAACATACTAAATAGGGAGGCACAGCTAAGAATAATAGAGAAAGATAAAGAAAATCAAGAGAGACTAATATCTTCAGAGGTAAAGTAGAAATGTTGATAGATACACTCAGCAAACTGATGCATCTACTTGACAGAAAAAGAGAAAAACACAAAGTTAAGTTTAATGATGCTTATTCAAACCAACCTACACTTTTTCCTCGAGAAGAACGCACTCAACCATTACAAGACAAGAGTAACAAACAAAATGTGCCTAATGAGCAAGTTGCAAATAAAAACATAGAGGAACGCTCTGAAGAATCAATCAGCCATCTTGAAATCACAGAATCTGAAATGAAAGAAAAATAAAAACCTGTAGGATCTCTACCTTTATGCTTTGAGTCATTTCATATCATACAAGAGAATTGGCCTCCCAAGAATCTATCAGAGGCAACTCATGAATCCCATGCTTATTGTCCCAAACATCAAGAAGAGTTGATTGAGGATGAATTCAAATATGAAATGGAAGAAAAATCAAAACCTATAGGATCTCTACCTTTGTGCTTTGAGTCATTTCAGTTTATACGAGCAAATTGGCCTCCCAAAAATCTATCAGAAGCAACTCATGAATTACATGCTAACTATCCCGAACATCACGAAGAGCTGGTTGAAGATGAAAATAATCAAGAAATGAAAGAGAACCCACAGGATCTCTCTAAAGGCACAAGTGATGATTCATCATCTCTCGTAGGTGAGGCCCAAAAAGACATTCATCCTCTTTATTGTAGTTATATCCAAAGAAAGATAAAAATTCCTCCCTTTTTAACTGAAGAGGAGATAGATCAACTCATAAACATGAAGACAGCCTCCAAAAATTCATATGACCAAAAATTTTCTGATCATTCTCCTGCTAATCTTGCATACCATAAGTCAAAAGATAGATTTGTAAATCAATTTGAAGAGAAACAATCTGATAGTCCAATATGTATGGTTGGTGACATTAATTATATTGATGATTCTCCAAGGTTTGATCAATATTTTGATAATGATGATGATTTCCAAACAGAAGTTAACTTAGCAGAGTACTCAACACTTGATTTTTGGGAGGAAGCTCAGTTTCATCAACTTGAGGAAGGTAACCAACCAATACATAGTAGCTATGATAGTGATGAGGAAAGATCAAAAAATTTGGAAGCAAATTAAGGCTTGAAAATTGATGATCACAAGAAATGTGTTGCTCTTATTTCTCAGGAAGATTTGTTGCCAAAGGGTACCCCTGCTCATCAACATGGTGACCTTCACACAAATTTTAGTCCACTTAATCAGAACACATCAACTTGGCAAGAAGACTACACTGCAATATATGATGAGTCTAACAGTTCAAGTGATCATGAGGAAGAGGAAAGGTTTCTTTCCCAAGAGAATCCCAAGCATAGCCAAATAAAAGGAGTAGTCATGAATGGAGCTTATG